>JAJOZX010000761.1:17500-540000 GCA_023014485.1 Bathynomus jamesi | reverse complement strand
TCTCAACATTTGGGCTTGTCAGTCCGTACCAACCGTCCCCTCAGTAGCCCTCCACAATCCGCAATTAGAAACCATAGTAATGAAAACGACCATCCCCTTCACAAAACTCAGTTTGAAATTTTAACTAGATCCAATAACCGTACAGAACTCCGAATTTTAGAATCTTTGTACATCTATAGAAACAAACCCTCCCTTAATAATAATAGCTCATCCTACAAATTACAACTCTTTTAACTAACCAACCGTTTTTCACAGACATACCCTTTCTAATCCTCTGACCATCCAGTGTTCCCTTAGACTTTGCCAAGTATGGAGGTGGATGTAAACATTGTGTATTTACCTATTGAGGTAATTTAATTTTAGTTTTTATAGTGATGAAATTTAATTTAATTTTAGTTTTATAGTGATGAAATTTAAATGATTTTAATTTTGTATTGATGCAATTTTCATTTTGCTTTAAGGTTTTAATTTTAATGGTTTTAATATTGTATTGATGTAACTTTCACTTTTCAATTTTGTTTTAAGGTTTTAAGACTTAACTCACTGATGATGGCAAAAGATTTGTCGAAACGTCTGATGTACAAATAAATGAAAATGTTTGCCGTTGTGTTGATCCTTCTTTTCATCTGTAAGCTCCGTTTCCCTAAGGAGAAGTCAATAGTTTTGATATTAACCCAGAGATATGGCCGATCGACATTGAACTATTACAGACAATGTGAAAGAGTCTATTTGAAACTGAACAAGGCTATTTGTGATGAGAGTTTCTTGTCTAAGTGCAAAAGTTATAATATTGTGCCTAATTCCTTAGATTTAAACTTTATAATAAACGCCTCCATAACTCCAAACTATATAAATCATGGCAACATAAATTATTAAATTTGGAGCTTCAATCGAAAACTAAAACAGTGAGTTTTCTCAAGCTGAATATAAGAATTCTCTGTTTGGTCTAAAATCTAGGGTGTCTTATATTGATTATCATTGTTTAGTTACTAAATTTCAAACTTGCTGTGATAAAATTGTCAATAGACATAAAAGGATACATGCTGCCAAATTGGAAAAATTGGGAATCACTCAGTCGTTTTTTAATAATCCAGATAATTTTATTTTTAATTTCTCTATTAGAGCTTTAGTATTAGAGAGAAAGAAAATATTGTCGTTAGGCTTAAATTTGATCTACCTCATTATAAACTAAATTTATAAATTTTTCTCTGCTTTGAAAATCTTCTCATGAATATTAAGAAATTGTGAGATCCGACCAAATTTCTCGTTTTCATAACTTGGTAAAACAAGTGGAGAGCATCTCTTTTAAGAATTTTTATAATTTTAAACCCCGTAGGTGTTTTCTCCCCTCTTTAATAAGCAAGATTTTAAAATTCTTAATTTGAAAAGGATAACTCTGTCATCATTACAAAACCGATAAGGGTAAGGAGTAGTGCTGATTGATTCAACAGTTTACATAAATAGAATGGAGACAATTTTGTCGGATACGTCTAAATTTAAAAGGGTAAAAGAGATGTTCTGTCTAAAATTACTAAAACTCGAAGATAAACTTAATAGTGTGTGCGTAAATAAAAATAGTAAATATTATTGCTGACAATACATACAATTTTTTATTTGCTTCTGTTCCATCCAGGAATTCTATATGGTTTACCTAAAGTCCATAAGCCAAATTTCCCCTAAGACCTATCTTTCGGCATGTGGTACATTCAATTATAATTTTAGCCAAATTCTTCGTTCCCTTGCTTTCAAAACTCACCTTTAATGATTATTCTATTAACAACTCGTTTGATTTTGCTAAAGAGATAAAGAGATCAATCATACCGATTCTCTTACTATGGCCAGTTTTGATGTCTCGTCATTGTTTACTAATGTCCCGTTAAAAGAAACATTAAATATCATACTAAATAAGTTATTCACTACTGATAATACTCTTATTAATGGCCTCACTCAGACTCACTTTAAAACCTTCTCGAAATAGTGTTTTTGATAATCTTTTCTTATTTAATACCAACCTTTACAGCCAAATTGATGGGTAGCTATGGGTTCCCCTTAAGCCCAACACTCGCAAATGCATTTCTTTGCCATTACGAAGAAATTTGGTTGGAAAATTGTCCTAGTAGTTTTAAACCCATATATTACAGAAGATACGTGGATGACACTTTCTTAATATTTAACCATCCTTCACACGTAAAACCTTTTTCTTGATTATCTTAATAAACGACATAGTAATATTAATTACACGTGTGAAAACGAAACAAATAATAGTTTACCTTTCCTGGATGTTTAGTTAAACGGGCCCATAATAAGTTCCATACTTCACTATTTCGGAAACAAACTTTTACTGGCTTGGGAACCAATTATTTAAGTTGTATGTTTTATAAATATAAGATTAGTGCTATAGTAACATTATTAACAGAAGTACCGTATTTTGTTCGGATTACTTTTCGGTAAACGAAGAATTTAAATTTTTAAAACAGTACTTATTAACAATTACTACCCTTCTCATCTATTCGATAACCAATTAAAGAAATTTTTAAATAACCTTTTGATACTAAACTCCCCATAACTACAGTACAAAAAGAAACCAGATATATTAAATTACCTTTTTATGGTTATTTATCATTGCGTATTCGAGGTGAATTGTCCAAACTACTCAAGTCTAGTTATCCCCAAATAAATTTTAGATTCGCCTTCGTCACCCACTTAAATTATCAAATTTTTTAAAGTTCAAAGATGAATTCCCCAAAACTGTATGCCCCAATGTTGTTTACAAATACACGTGCGACAGCTGTAGGCTGCGTATATTGGCAGCACTCAACTCCAACTGGAGGTGCGCCTTTCTCAACATTTGGGCTTGTCAGTCCGTACCAACCGTCCCTCAGTAGCCCTCCACAATCCGCAATTAGAACCATAGTAATGAAAACGAGACCATCCCTTCACAAAACTCAGTTTGAAATTTTAACTAGATCCAATAACCGTACAGAACTCCGAATTTTAGAATCTTTGTACACTATAGAAACAAACCCTCCCTTAATAATAATAGCTCATCCTACAAATTACAACTCTTTTGAACTAACCAACCGTTTTTCACAGATATACCCTTTCTAATCCTCTGACCATCCAGTATTCCCGTAGACTTTGCCAAGTATGGAGGTGGATGTAAACATTGTGTATTTACCTATTGAAGTAATTTTAATTTTAGTTTTTATAGTGATGAAATTTAATTTAATTTAGTTTTATAGTGATGAAATTTAAATTATTTTAATTTTGTATTGATGCAATTTTTCATTTTGCTTTAAGGTTTTAATTTTAATGGTTTTAATATTGTATTGATGTAACTTTCACTTTTCAATTTTGTTTTAAGGTTTAAGACTTAACTCACTGATGATGACAAAAGATTTGTCGAAACGTCTGATGTACAAATAAATGAAAATGTTTGCCGTTGTGTTGATTCTTCTTTTCATCTGTAAGCTCCGTTTCCCTAAGGAGAAGTCAATAGTTTTAATATTAACCCAGAGATATGGCCGATCGACATTGAACTATTACAGACAATGTGAAAGAGTCTATTTGAAACTGAACAGGCTATTTGTGATGAGAGTTTCTTGTCTAAGTGCAAAAGTTATAATATTGTGCCTAATTTCCTTAGATTTAAACTTTATAATAAACGCCTCCATAACTCCAAACTATATAAATCATGGCAACATAAATTATTAAATTTGGAGCTTCAATCGAAAACTAAAACAGTGAGTTTTCTCAAGCTGAAATATAAGAATTCTCTGTTTGGTCTAAAACTAGGGTGTCTTATATTGATTATCATTGTTTAGTTACTAAATTTCAAACTTGCTGTGATAAAATTGTCAATAGACATAAAAGGATACATGCTGCCAAATTGGAAAAATTGGGAATCACTCAGTCGTTTTTTAATAATCCAGATAATTTTATTTTTAATTTCTCTAATAGAGCTTTAAGTATTAGAGAGAAAGAAATATTGTCGTTAGGCTTAATTTTGATCTACCTCATTATAAACTAAATTTTTATAAATTTTTCTCTGGCTTTGAAAATCTTCTCATGAATATTAAGAATTGTGAGATCCGACCAAATTTCTCGTTTCATAACTTGGTAAAACAAGTGGAGAGCATCTCTTTTAAGAATTTTATAATTTTAAACCCGTAAGGTGTTTTCCTCCCTCTTTAATAAGCAAGATTTTAAAATTCTTAATAATTGAAAAAGGATAACTCTGTCATCATTACAAAACCGGATAAGGGTAAAGGAGTAGTGCTGATTGATTCAACAGTTTACATAAATAGAATGGAGACAATTTTGTCGGATACGTCTAAATTTAAAAGGGTAAAAGAGAATGTTCTGTCTAAATTACTAAAACTCGAAGATAAACTTAATAGGTGTTTGCGTAAATTAAAAAATAGTAATATTATTGCTGACAATACATACAATTTTTTATTTGCTTCTGGTTCTAATCCAGGAATTCTATATGGTTTACCTAAAGTCCACAAGCCAAATTTCCCACTAAGACCTATTCTTTCGGCATGTGGTACATTCAATTATAACTTAGCCAAATTCTTCGTTCCCTTGCTTTCAAAACTCACCTTTAATGATTATTCTATTAACAACTCGTTTGATTTTGCTAAAGAGATAAAAGAGATCAATCATGCCGATTCTCTTACTATGGCCAGTTTTGATGTCTCATCATTGTTTACTAATGTCCCGTTAAAAGAAACATTAAATATCATACTAAATAAGTTATTCACTACTGATAATACTCTTATTAATGGCCTCACTCAGACTCAATTTAAAAACCTTCTCGAAATAGTGTGTTTTGATAATCTTTTCTTATTTAATAGCAACCTTTACAGCCAAATTGATGGGGTAGCTATGGGTTCCCCGTTAAGCCCAACACTAGCAAATGCATTTCTTTGCCATTACGAAGAAATTTGGTTGAAAAATTGTCCTAGTAGTTTTAAACCCATATATTACAGAAGATACGTGGATGACACTTTCTTAATATTTAACCATCCTTCACACGTAAAACTTTTTCTTGATTATCTTAATAAACAACATAGTAATATTAAGTACACGTGTGAAAACGAAACAAATAATAGTTTACCTTTCCTGGATGTTTTAGTTAAACGGGCCCATAATAAGTTCCATACTTCACTATTTCGGAAACAAACTTTTACTGGCTTGGGAACCAATTATTTAAGTTGTATGTTTTATAAATATAAGATTAGTGCTATAGTAACATTATTAACAAGAAGTTACCGTATTTGTTCGGATTACTTTTCGTTAAACGAAGAATTTAAATTTTTAAAACAGTACTTTATTAACAATTACTACCCTTCTCATCTATTCGATAACCAATTAAAGAAATTTTTAAATAACACTTTTGATACTAAACTCCCCGTAACTACAGTACAAAAAGAAACCAGATATATTAAATTACCTTTTTATGGTTATTTATCATTGCGTATTCGAGGTGAATTGTCCAAACTACTCAAGTCTAGTTATCCCCAAATAAATTTTAGATTCGCCTTCGTCAACCCACTTAAATTATCAAATTTTTTAAAGTTCAAAGATGAATTCCCCAAAACTGTATGCCCCAATGTTGTTTACAAATACACGTGCGACAGCTGTAAGGCTGCGTATATTGGCAGCACTCAACTCCAACTGGAGGTGCGCCTTTCTCAACATTTGGGCTTGTCAGTCCGTACCAACCGTCCCCTCAGTAGCCCTCCACAATCCGCAATTAGAAACCACAGTATGAAAACGACCATCCCCTTCACAAAACTCAGTTTGAAATTTTAACTAGATCCAATAACCTTACAGAACTCCGAATTTTAGAATCTTTGTACATCTATAGAAACAAACCCTCCCTTAATAATAATAGCTCATCCTACAAATTACGACTCTTTTGACAACCAACCGTGTTTCACAGATATACCCTTTCTAATCCTCTGACCACCTAGTGTTCCTTAGACTTTGCCAAGTATGGAGGTGGATGTAAACATTGTGTATTTACCTATTGAGGTAATTTAATTTTAGTTTTTATAGTGATGAAATTTAATTTAATTTTAGTTTTTATAGTGATGAAATTTAAATGTTTTTAATTTTGTATTGATGCAATTTTCATTTTGCTTTAAGGTTTTAATTTTAATGGTCTTAATATTGTATTGATGTAACTTTCACTTTTCAATTTTGTTTTAAGGTTTTAAGACTTAACTCACTGATGATGACAAAAGATTTGTCGAAACGTCTGATGTACAAATAAATGAAAATGTTTGCCGTTGTGTTGATCCTTCTTTTCATCTGTAAGCTCCGGTTCCCTAAGGAGAAGTCAATAGCTTTGATATTAACCCAGAGATATGGCCGATCGACATTGAACTATTACAGACAATGTGAAAGAGTCTATTTGAAACTGAACAAGGCTATCTGTGATGAGAGTTTCTTGTCTAAGTGCAAAAGTTATAATATTGTGCCTAATTTCCTTAGATTTAAACTTTATAATAAACGCCTCCATAACTCCAAACTATATAAATCATGGCTACATAAATTATTAAATTTGGAGCTTCAATCGAAAACTAAAACAGTGAGTTTTCTCAAGCTGAAATATAAAAATTCTCTGTTTGGTCTAAAATCTAGGGTGTCTTATATTGATTATCATTGTTTAGTTACTAAATTTCAAACTTGCTGTGATAAAACTGTCAACAGACATAAAAGGATACATGCTGCCAAATTGGAAAAATTGGGAATCACTCAGTCGTTTTTTAATAATCCAGATAATTTTATTTGTAATTTCTCTAATAAAGTTTTAAGTATTAGAGAGAAAGAAATATTGTCGTTAGGCTTAAATTTTGATCTACCTCATTATAAACTAAATTTTTATAAATTTTTCTCTGGCTTTGAAAATCTTCTCATGAATATTAAGAATTGTGAGATCCGACCAAATTTCTCGTTTCATAACTTGGTAAAACAAGTGGAGAGCATCTCTTTTAAGAATTTTTATAATTTTAAACCCCATAAGGTGTTTTCTCCCCTCTTTAATAAGCAAGATTTTAAAATTCTTAATAATTTGAAAAAGGATAACTCTGTCATCATTACAAAACCGGATAAGGGTAAAGGAGTAGTGCTGATTGATTCAACAGTTTACATAAATAGAATGGAGACAATTTTGTCGGATACGTCTAAATTTAAAAGGGTAAAAGAGAATGTTCTGTCTAAATTACTAAAACTCGAAGATAAACTTAATAGGTGTTTGCGTAAATTAAAAAATAGTAATATTATTGCTGACAATACATACAATTTTTTATTTGCTTCTGGTTCTAATCCAGGAATTCTATATGGTTTACCTAAAGTCCACAAGCCAAATTTCCCACTAAGACCTATTCTTTCGGCATGTGGTACATTCAATTATAACTTAGCCAAATTCTTCGTTCCCTTGCTTTCAAAACTCACCTTTAATGATTATTCTATTAACAACTCGTTTGATTTTGCTAAAGAGATAAAAGAGATCAATCATGCCGATTCTCTTACTATGGCCAGTTTTGATGTCTCATCATTGTTTACTAATGTCCCGTTAAAAGAAACATTAAATATCATACTAAATAAGTTATTCACTACTGATAATACTCTTATTAATGGCCTCACTCAGACTCAATTTAAAAACCTTCTCGAAATAGTGTGTTTTGATAATCTTTTCTTATTTAATAGCAACCTTTACAGCCAAATTGATGGGGTAGCTATGGGTTCCCCGTTAAGCCCAACACTAGCAAATGCATTTCTTTGCCATTACGAAGAAATTTGGTTGAAAAATTGTCCTAGTAGTTTTAAACCCATATATTACAGAAGATACGTGGATGACACTTTCTTAATATTTAACCATCCTTCACACGTAAAACTTTTTCTTGATTATCTTAATAAACAACATAGTAATATTAAGTACACGTGTGAAAACGAAACAAATAATAGTTTACCTTTCCTGGATGTTTTAGTTAAACGGGCCCATAATAAGTTCCATACTTCACTATTTCGGAAACAAACTTTTACTGGCTTGGGAACCAATTATTTAAGTTGTATGTTTTATAAATATAAGATTAGTGCTATAGTAACATTATTAACAAGAAGTTACCGTATTTGTTCGGATTACTTTTCGTTAAACGAAGAATTTAAATTTTTAAAACAGTACTTTATTAACAATTACTACCCTTCTCATCTATTCGATAACCAATTAAAGAAATTTTTAAATAACACTTTTGATACTAAACTCCCCGTAACTACAGTACAAAAAGAAACCAGATATATTAAATTACCTTTTTATGGTTATTTATCATTGCGTATTCGAGGTGAATTGTCCAAACTACTCAAGTCTAGTTATCCCCAAATAAATTTTAGATTCGCCTTCGTCAACCCACTTAAATTATCAAATTTTTTAAAGTTCAAAGATGAATTCCCCAAAACTGTATGCCCCAATGTTGTTTACAAATACACGTGCGACAGCTGTAAGGCTGCGTATATTGGCAGCACTCAACTCCAACTGGAGGTGCGCCTTTCTCAACATTTGGGCTTGTCAGTCCGTACCAACCGTCCCCTCAGTAGCCCTCCACAATCCGCAATTAGAAACCACAGTATGAAAACGACCATCCCCTTCACAAAACTCAGTTTGAAATTTTAACTAGATCCAATAACCTTACAGAACTCCGAATTTTAGAATCTTTGTACATCTATAGAAACAAACCCTCCCTTAATAATAATAGCTCATCCTACAAATTACGACTCTTTTGACAACCAACCGTGTTTCACAGATATACCCTTTCTAATCCTCTGACCACCTAGTGTTCCTTAGACTTTGCCAAGTATGGAGGTGGATGTAAACATTGTGTATTTACCTATTGAGGTAATTTAATTTTAGTTTTTATAGTGATGAAATTTAATTTAATTTTAGTTTTTATAGTGATGAAATTTAAATGTTTTTAATTTTGTATTGATGCAATTTTCATTTTGCTTTAAGGTTTTAATTTTAATGGTCTTAATATTGTATTGATGTAACTTTCACTTTTCAATTTTGTTTTAAGGTTTTAAGACTTAACTCACTGATGATGACAAAAGATTTGTCGAAACGTCTGATGTACAAATAAATGAAAATGTTTGCCGTTGTGTTGATCCTTCTTTTCATCTGTAAGCTCCGTTCCCTAAGGAGAAGTCAATAGCTTTAATATTATATATATATATATATACCGGGTGTCCGAGAATTATCTGTACAATTTTTGGCTGTTATTAAAAGTCAACCATGAAGTGTAGAAATTCCAGTGTTGTCCCATTTTACAGAGAAACTCATTAAGTTTTTTGCTGATAACAAGTTTTGACAAGTTTTTTCTTTTTTGTACGCGGGTGACAGACATTGATGATTTAAAGCAAGAATCACAGCTGCTATTGAGCGAATTGATGTGGATATGCTGCAGCGTACATGGCAACATTTGGATTATCGATTGGATTTTTTGCGAATCACTGATGGTGCACATATCGAATGTTTGTAACAACGTTACTTTAATAAAAGAAACTTTTGAAAATACAGATTCTAAATAATCTTGTTTAAGAATTTTACGTGTGTTATCAAGAATTTTATTAAAAGATGAAATTGTACAGATAATTTTCGGACACACTGGAATTTCTAAAAACTTGTCAAAACTTGGTATCAGAAAAACTTAATGAGATTCTCTGTAAAATGGGACAAAATAGAATTTCTACACTTCATGGTTGACTTTTAATAACAGCCAAAAATTGTACAGATAATTCTCGGACACCCTGTATATACATATATATATATATATATATATATATGAAAGAATTAACGGGTTTTACATTGATAAAAAATAATTTAAAAGAATAATTATCAGAATTGGTAGAGGTTGAGTTAATTAATATAATTTGACGTGATTATAAATTTTGTGTACGTTTCTTGGACTAATTTTCAGAATTTTTTAGATAAACTTTTTTCCGGAACTGTACATATATAGGCTTTCTTTGGTTTCCGCCCGAATTGATAATTTTGGCGAAGGTCAAGCTTTTCGCCCCACCCTAGACCTACTTTTTAACGGGGATATATATATATATATATATATATATATAGTGGTGAATGGACGTGTTGTTTTGCTCTCTCTATTTAACACCCAAATTAGAAGGGAATAATCTACTCGGCAGTTTATTCTGTTTGCACCCGAAAGTGTATAAAGTATCAGTGAATCCGTGCATATAAATTATAAAGTGAATTTCATTAAAATTAAGAAAGTGCAATACAGTTTACATAATTTATCACCAATTTTACGTATATATTCAAAACAAAATATGGTTGGCATTCGAGAAAGTTTGAAACAAAGCAGGAAAAAGGTCATAAAACACAAAGGTCATAAAACCCTCGAAATACCCTCGACCATCGAAAGGAAAGAAACAGAAATAAAAAAAATAAAAATAAATAAAGAATTTGTGTGGGTATTTCTTCTTACTCTAATTAAGGAATATCATGGATATGGGTCCAAATTCTCACTTAATCTGTAATTTGTGCAATTTAGTAACAACGGAAAGCCTAGCGATTAAGTGTGATTTCTGCCAACGATTAAACGACTTTAACTGCATGAATTGGAATGATCGGGAAATAACTCTTGTCTCGAACGCGAAACAAGTCGTGGGAATCAAATTTCTATGTGGCGCATGTACACAGACTGTAAATTCTTTCGCGGTCTTTAAAGAAATGGAGATAGCAGACTCGAAAGTTAAAAAAATGAAGGAAATAATGGGGACGCATGTGTCCGAAATGGTCCCAACGAAAAACAGGGTGGATGAGAGAGAAGACGAAATAACGATTAACAGCATAATAACGAACAACAATTTAATAACAAATAACGATATAAACAATATAATACGGAAGGAAGACATAGATGAAAGGAAAGAAATAAGTAAAAGTGGCGAAGTAGACAAACGGTCCAACGAGCGAAATGATAAAAAGATAATAACTAAAAACGTAGAAAATAAACAGCCAAAGAAAAATAATGATAATGCCAAAACTAAGAACTTGGAAAATAATAAGAAAGAAAGCAGAAGCGTAGAAAATATCGTATGCAAATACTACGCGAAAGGAAACTGCAGATATCGGGATGGGCAATGCATATATGCACATCCCACATTATGCAAAATGCATTACACAAGTGGATACTGCAAGTTTGATAAGAAATGCATGTTCCACCATCTTACGGTCTGCAACACTTATGAAAGATATGGGAGTTGCAAATACGAAAAAAAATGCCGATACCACCACCCTCAAAGGAACGCAACGAGGGAACAGAAAAAACGAACATCAAAGAAGAGTGGCAATTTTTTAGACGCAGCCAACACATTTCAGCTGCTAAATACTCTCCAGCAATTACAAAACCAGCTGACAAATATAAATATAGAAATCCGAGAGCCGGACAGAAGGTACGAACAAAGACACTTCATGCGTTATCGGGACAACAGGTACCGACAAAGATAAAAAGAGGTAAATTCTCGGAGGACCACAAGGCAACGAAACCGGCACCCCATGGAAAACAAAGCGGAACCACCTGTATGCGAAAAAGAAAGAGAAAAAATAAAAATAATCCTAGCCAACATACAGGGCCTTAAATCAAACCAGTCCACGAACAAAGTTGCATACCTGAAAGGACTCATGCAAGAAGCCGGAGCAGACTTTGCATGCCTCACGGAAACTCATCTAAAGGACTGCCAGGCGAACTGTGAAAATTGTGAGTCCTGTATTGACAAAAAAGAAATACAAATTGACAACTATAACATCCTCCGAGCCGACAGAACAGTGAGACGTAAAGGAGGATGTGCTATTTACACACGCGAAAGGCACATAGCAGAAATGGCTATAAGTACCTCAAACAACTACGTAGAATGTGTAGCAGCAAAAATTGAAAAATTAAATATGGTACTAATTGTAATGTACAGACCCCCAAACACGCCAACCTCAAAATTTTCAGATTCCATTACAGAGGTAAGAAACTTAGTAAAAGATCTACACTCTCCAACCCCAAATATTTTTCTCTGTGGTGATTTTAATTTCCCATTCATGAAATATAAAAGGATAGGAAAAAATATATGTATACACCAGGACAAGGGGGCACACGAGAAGACCAGGAGCAGGTAAAAATGCTACTAGCTTTAGCTGATGAATTTATGTTAACGCAAGAAATAACAGAAAACACAAGAAAAAACAACTGCCTAGATTTGGTATTCACAAACAACAGTAATCTAATTGATAATGTAGAAATATCCCCAACTATGATATCAGACCACAATATCATTGAAATAACAACTAATATAAAGGCAACAGGAAAGGAAAGAACACGCACAACAGAACGAAGCAAATTCGAAATTTTTAATTTTCACTCCAAAGCTATAAACTGGAAGATGTGACATCCAGCATGGAAGTAATAGATTGGAAAACCATTTTCGAGGCCAAGACAACGGAAGAGATGCTAATGACGTTAGAGGAGAAGACGTTAGAAATTGTGGAAAAACATGTCCCAAAGATACAACAAAGAGGAAAGAGAAGCAGGTTCGAAAGACAAAAGAGGGCATTGTTCCGAAAGAGAAAAAGAGTGACTGCAAAATTAAGTAATTGTAAAGATAACAACATCAGAAAAATATTAAATGATAAACTACAAAGTATCGATGTCGTCATACAGGAACAAATCGAGAAGCATACAGAAAAGAAGAAGATGACGCTATAGAAGCGATAAAGGTTAACTCAAAGTACTTCTATAATTTCGCAAAAAGAAAGTCGAAAAACCAAGCGACTATCGGACCTTTAAAAAATGAGAACAGTGATTTATCTGATGATCTAACAGAAGTATCTGAAATATTAAAAGCTCAGTGAATCATCTTTCAGTATCCCAAAAACTGACAAATTGATATGCGATAGAAACGCGTTCTTTGAAGAAGAACCACAAGGGGAAAGTATAACGGATTTCGACTTTACGACGGATGATATTACACAAGCCATAGGGAAACTAAAAACACACTCAGCGGCAGGACCGGATAAATGGAATGCCACACTGATCAAAAACTGCAAGAATGCAATCGCTGAGCCCCTATACTGGATATGGAGACGATCATTAGACACGGGAGAAATACCGGGCATCCTGAAGAGCGCGAACATAGTCCCAATATATAAAGGAGGAGATCGATCCGAGGCCAAAAACTATAGGCCAGTGTCGCTTACATCTCATCTCACTAAAATATTTGAAAGAATAGTTAGACAGAAAATCTATGACTTTTTGGAAACTCAGAAAAAATTCAATGATAACCAACACGGGTTTCGATCAGGCAGATCATGCCTATCACAACTAATGGAACACTACAACAACATTATTGATTCACTTGAAAGTAATGAAAACTATGATGTACTATACACAGACTTTGCTAAAGCGTTCGACAAGTGTGACCACGGAATCATAATACATAAACTGAAATATATGGGAATAACAGGAAAAGTAGGGAAATGGATATATAATTTCCTCAGCAGTACCACAAGGAACAGTATTAGCTCCACTACTCTTCATAATCATGCTAACTGACATAGATGAGGACGTTACCAGAGACAGCACAGTAACATCCTTTGCGGATGACACAAAGATCAGTAGAAAAATAAGAAACCCAGAAGACATAGGATCTCTACAAACCGACATAAACAAAATCTACAAGTGGACTGAAGACAACAATATGAAGTTTAACACCGAGAAATTTCAGCTATTACGGTACGGAAAAAGAGAAGACCTAAAGTCCATGGAATATTATACCCAAATGGACAGGAAATTCAGAGAAATTCCAGAGCAAAAGATTTAGGGGTTGTAATGACAGATGATGCGAAATTTGAAACACAAAATAAGATAGCAGTAAACAGAGCAAAGAGAATAACGGGTCAGATATTGAGAACCTTTAAACGAAGGGATAGGAATGTAATGATTCCTCTACTGAAAACCCTGATCATACCCAAATTGGAATACTGCTCGGTCCTAACATCCCCATATAAAAAAGAAGACATTAGACAGCTGGAGGGATCCAAGAAGCTTCACAGCCAAGATCAATGGGTGCAAAGAACTAAATTACTGGGAAAGGTTACGAGAACTAGACCTATATTCACTGGAAAGGAGAAGAGAGAGATACACCATTTTCTACACTTGGAAAATAATGGAGAAACTAGTCCCTAATCTTACTCTGAATCCCATAACTCCCCAAACAACGGTGGAAAGTAGAAGCGGTAGACTGTGTCGTATTCCCAAATTGAAGGCGAGACAGGGAACATCCTTAACCCTGAAAGAAAATAGTTTTGTAGTGAGAGGACCAAAACTGTTTAAGGGAGTTGCAAAGGGAGTTGCAGTGGAAATCTTCAAAAGAAGACTAGACGCCTGGCTCAGAACAATCCTCGATGAGTCGGGCGTTACTGGCTATGTGAGGTGGAGAGCTCAAGAATCCAACTCACTGCTTCACCAGGCCAACTCGAGAGGAGGGGCGACAAGCTTGACCTTCGCGAAATGAGAAATCATCGCGCGGAACCTTTGTAAGGTTGTAAGGTAAGGTATATATATATATATAAAAGAGAGCGCGAGAGAGAGATTACTCCCAGGGCACTCTGGGTAACCATTTATCTACCAACCGTGGAAAGATGTTTACACGAATTTTTTTAGGTGAACTTTTTTCCGGAATTGTACATATATAGGCTTTCTTTAGTTTCCGCCCGAATTGTTCCTTCTGGCGAAGGTCAAGCTTTTAAATGGGGAAATACATGTGTGTATATATATATATATATATATATATATATATATATTATATATATATATACACACACGCATATATATATATATATATATATATAATACACACGCATATATATATATATTATATATATATATATATATATATATATATATATATATATATATATATATATGTTGAATAAAACCACGAAGGAAAGGAAACACAAAATGGTGCTCAAGCGCTTTCGTCTAATGACATCCTCAGGAACACTGAAGTACATAAAAGGGTAACAGCCTATATATAGGTTACAGAAAGAAAAATAAATAACATACATACATACACACACATATACATATACATACATATCTATATATACATATACATACATACATACATATATATATATATATATATATATACACTATATATATATATATATGTATATATATATGCAATAAACAGAGAAGTAAAAATAAAAAAATAAAAATTAAAAATTAAAGGATTATCAGTGAGGCGTACAGATTTGTAAGGAATAATATCGATTTTTAGCACAAGATCAAATGGATTATAAAAATACAGATTTATATTGGAAAACTGCCCGGATTTTAACACTCTGCCTATGGTCAGGTTTCGAATATATAAAAATAAAATGCAAATTAAAAGTTAATAAAGTAGCAGACAAGTTTACCAAAGATTTAGTGTTCTACCCTTCTTATCTAAATCTGTTTGGAAGGAATTCAAAATAACAGGATCGAGTTGAAAAATACCTTTGCTTATGTTGAAGTTATTTGAAAGTTGGATAATGGCAGACTCAAGAATATTTCTATTAACAATGTTGCTAGAATGGAATAAAACTGAAGCATTATTCCAATCAATACAGTGGGCTAACTCTGACAAATGGACAAAAAGGGCACTGGACAACTGTCCTGTTCTAACGGAATATTGATGCTGTTTTATACGTGTGTGCAAATCCTTTCCCGTCTGACCTATGTAAAAGGAATCACATTGTTTACAACCAATTTTACAGATAATGCCTGAATTATTGGTAGGCTATTTTTTACTATGATATTTTTCACAATATTCTTATATGAAAATACTACATTAATATCCAAAAGTTTAAGTACATTAGCAATGCCTAAAAAGCACGGGAAAAATGGAAGTACTAAAATATTTTTTGACAAAGTACGAGTGTTATTATTGACACGATAGAAAGTTCGTTTTGCCTTGTTGAGACAAGATTCCATAAACGCAGATGGATAACACAAGCGGGTGGGGGTTTGGCACTGGCACTGTGGGTACCTTGCAACAAAGGGGAGGGTTGGTACTCTTGCAACATTGATCAACATTTGCAATTGCGTTGCACTCTCCTTTTGCGCCCATACTACTCCCTTGAGTGAAGGCATGAGACATGACAGGAACAGCATTTGGTGACGTTTATAGTCTTTATAGCCATTACACTAGCATTTATAGCATTTGGTTGCCCTAGTAAGAAGATATCATCAAATAACCGCACTGATAAATGCTGTTGCTGTTGCTGTTGTGGTTGCGGAGCTGAGAATGTGTGCGTTTGCAATTGCGGACAACTGCTACATCACTAATATATATATATATATATATATATATATATATATATATATATATATATATATTCTGTATACGAAGGGAGAGATCTTGGACTGACCTGATTAATCTTGTACGTTTAAGTAAGTTTTATATTAAATGATGGAATTGTATATTGTTTATTTTGATCATATGCGCAAACAATAGCTGTCAATTAAGAGTCAGGGTTGAGTGACCATCGAGGTAAAAGTTCGACAAGAGAATAATTACACTGGGCAACACGTATTTTATTGAATGATATCTGACACTTGATTCTAGGTAATTTGGGTGCGCTGAATACGAATTTCAACTCGGTTTGGCTCTATCAGGTCCTGATTCTTGTCGACAGCCTATGTGCCATTTTCCAGATTTTTCAAATTAGGACTAAAAAATTAAGTCGTGTTAAATTTTTTTTTCAAGTTTCATGAATACAAGCAGTTCAAACTACAGTAAAATTACATTATAACGATAGAAATGACTTAAAATAAAAAACAAACAGATATGAAGCTTTCACTGTGGCAAAAATTTTCTTTTGTAAGACTTTCTAGCGTATTTGCTTGTTGATGGCAGGTCTCTTTTCAAGCACCAGCAGTAATCAGCCATCATGTGGGAATCCCAGCGGCCTTGGTACCGTTCCTCCATAATTTTGATATCTTGTTGGAATCTCTCCCTTGTTCGTCACTTACATCACCTAAATTACTTGGAAATTGGTCAAGATGGCTATTCAAAAAATGCATTTTTATGCTCATATTGCAACCTAACTCTTTGTAGTCCCTTAAAAGTTTTTTTTACGATTTCTTCGTAGTTATCTGCCCTATAATTGCCTAAAAAGTTTTCTATCAAGTCCACGAATGAGAACCAGCCATTTTTTCGCGTTCATTCATGACATTAGGAAAATTGCTGTCTTTAATCATTGTTCTTATTTGTGGACCGTCGAAAATTCCCGCCTTGATTTTTTCATAACTTAAACTTGGAAATTTTGAAGTTATGTATTTGAAACACTCGCCGTTCGTATCTAAAGCTTTTACATATTGTTTAATGAGGCCTAGTTTTATATGCAGAGGAGGAAATATGATTTTATCTCTGCTCACTAAAGGTGGATTAATTACGTTTTTTTCTCCGACAGTAAGTGATGTTCGTGCTGGCCAGATTTGTTTGAAATAATGTTCTTCCTTGGCTCTGCTGTCCCATAAGCAAAGGAAGCAGGGATATTTAGTATACCCTCCTTGTTGTCCTAGCAGAAAATTAACCATTTTTAAGTCAACACATATGATCCACTCGTGCTCCCTATATTTGATAAGATTTAAAACCTTTTCTATATGTTCATACTTTTCTTTTAATTTTGTTGATTGCCCAATCGGTATCGAGCCGTATAGATTGCCATTATGCAACAACACACACTTAAGACTTCTTTTCGAACTGTCTAAAAACAAGCGCCAATCATTTGCATCGTAAGACTCAACCCCCATCTTCTTTAACAAACCAACTATGTCGCAGCAATATACTAAAACTATCCTCTGTTCTAAAATATTTAACAAGTTCTTCTTCTCTTTTTCTGTAAAATGAAATGTATGTGTTTGAAGTAAGCAAGTTTTTCTCTTTAAGTCTTGAAGCTAAAATTTCCGCAGTCTTTTTTGGCAAATTTAGATCCCTTACAAGATCATTCAACTCGGCCTGGTTAAACTTTTGCGGATCGTTTTGACTTTCAAACGCTGGGGTCAAAATCGGTGTCTGACTCCTCAAAGTGCATAACAATATTTTCAGGAACATCTTCAACTAATTCTTGAGTTGGCAGACCCTTAAATTTTGGAATGGGGATCTCATTTGAATGTAGCACAGGTCGTATCGCGGTGTCGAAATTTGGGTACTCGATACAATGTTTATTTTCTTAGTGAAGCCCGAAGTCTTGACAAAGCAAAGGTAGCAATCGGTCTCGTGGTTAGTAGGCTCTCGCCACACCTGATATGGAAAAAAAATTGTAAAGCGTTAACAAAAGCGACGAGAGACTTGTTTTTATGAATTTTATCAAAAGTTATCACCCAAACATTTAACATTTCTATGTGTTTCAACCTTATGCAATATTTGAGATTCTTATAAACATTTTCTGTAAATTTTTGTTTATGTACCTAAGTTACAATTACATTTAGGTAAGTTACAGTATACTAGTGATTAAATTACGTAGTTTTATGAAATCATAAACTTACCATCGGAACTCCAAAAGGTATTTTTGAATCCGAACCCTTCGTCCAATGTCGCAGTCTTTCAATGCATATAGTGCAGGCTTTATGTGGAGCCCACGATTTATCTTGGTCCCCAGTTTTATGCCAAAATAAGCTAAGTAAGCTCTTTTTACGAAGTCAGTTATATTTGCTCGTTGATGTGGAAGTGTAAATTTCCACATATATAACAGAAGGAATCAGGGTTGTTTTTGCATTGAACTTTCTAGTGCTTGATGACATATTGCTTGATTGTTCTGCCAATTTGTAAAGGTATTTAAAGCCCTTAATTCATATAAATTAAGAAAATCTGAAATATAAACACAAAATAGTTTAAATAGGTACTTATTATGAAATAGGTACTTACAATCTATGAAATTAAACTAGAAACACGGATGAGTAGGTACAATATAAATTACGTCTAATTAAATCAACTATATTAAATCACGATGACAAAATTACTCACTAAATCATATGCCAATTCAAAATTATGTTAATGCCCAAACTTAATTAACCTACTCAACTGACTGACTGATGACTGACTGACTGACTGACTGATTGAATTGACTGATTAACTCTGGAAACGAGTCGCTTTTATATATTTTAGTTGTCCTCTAGAATACTCTACAGAGAACAGGAACGCTCGAGAAAATTTTAGAATTCTATGATATTTTTAGCTTAATTTACTAATATTAAAATGGGTTAAAAATGACAAAATTAAAAATATTTTTAGGGTGTTACATATAAAAATATACATAATACAACAATACCATAACAATAGGTACAAATACCTAGATAAAAACCTAGTTGCATAATGTGTAACTGCAAAAAGACAGCGAGTATTGAGAAAAAAACCTTTTTATGAATACGACGAAAGAGGAGGGGTGTTGAGCAAAATCAGGACCTGATAGAGCAAAACCGAGTAAACATTCGTGCTCAGCGCACCCAAATTACCTAGAACTAACTGTCAAATCTAATTCAATAGACAAAAAGTTGAAATTTGTTCCCCAGTGTTATACTTAAATGTAATCATCTGGCTTTTGTTTCACGAAATGCATCGACTCACAAGGTGAGACTGGACTGGAAGTTAAGGAGTATTTAGCAGACACTTTATTCGCTAAGTATCATTCGTTTGGGACGTTGTATAGAACGTTACATCCTTCCCTCGCATTCACCATTCATCCACAAGAGTTGTTGCTTCATATAAGGTACAACATACGTGAACTATGAACTCCGAACTATACTCGATTGAAAAACTAGTGAAAAGAGATTAAACGAGGGTTTAGAACGGATAGTGTACATATTAACTTTAAATGAAATTTATGGAATAAACGAACATGTGCTTGAGCAAGCCTTTGAATCTATCCTATCGTTGATTAAAACTTATGTAAATATATTCTTAATTGTAAAGTAAGAACAAAAATAATCGTAAATAACTTAAGGGGTCATATATTAAGTATATATTCAGAAATACATTAAACGGTGAATTAATTATAAATAGAATTGGGTGCATTGTGAAAAGTAACAAGGATGTGTCTGTTTCGAGCATAATTTGCGAATTCAGCAAATTTACTCACAAAGAGAGTGTCTTGAGATAATAAAAATCTCGTATTCTAATTTATGATAAATGTATATGAAAATATGAAAAATGTAATTCATTTATGATTACTTGTCCTGCTCATATTCTATTATTTGTAAATTTGTTGTATGGCGATAGATGTTACTGTATACTGAATGTATGTATTTTTGTTTCTAATTTCGTGTTGAATTTATTATATAAAACTATGAAAAATGTAATTACACTGGTCGACAACATCGAACTTTTTCTCTCATCAAAGATGAACACTTTTCTAGACTAGTTTTGTACGCTCATTCCAAATCTGTTTTCGGTTTTCCTCTAGCACATTAGTTATCGTAATATGACTGGTGTTAATTTCAGCACAATTTGTCGTAAAAGTACAACTATATTCATAAAACGAAATGTACACCAACTTAAAAACGTTGCGAGTACGATATAACTGCTGTTAATTTCAGCACAATTTATCTTAAGGGTAGAACTTTAGTCAAAAAGAAATGTACACCAACCTAAAGACATTGCGAGTACGATTTTCTTTTGTAAACCTTGTCCGGATCGTTGCGGTACAACATCCAGCAGTAGTCTGCCAGCATACTGTCGTTCCAGAAACCTTGGTAGCGATTTTCCATTGACTGGATGTCTTGTTGGAAGCGTTCCCCCTGTTCGTCACTCATAGCGCCAAGGTTCTCTGGAAAAGAAATCTAGATGCGAATGTAAAAAATGTATTTTCAAGGACATGCGATAGCCCATTTCTTGATATGCATCGAGCAGTCTCTGAACTCCATCTTTGTATGCGGAAGACTTGTGGTTACCCAAGAAGTTTCCACAAAACCATTTAAAAGCCTGCCATGCTTTTAGTTCGAAGGCATTGAGGTTTTCTTCAAAGCCTTCATCCTGCAGAACCTCCCTGATTTCGGGCCCCACAAAGATTCCCTCCTTCAATTTCGCGGCACTGATGTTTGGAAATTTCTCAACAAGGTATCGAAACCCTCTCGTATTCGCCTTACCCATCGCTTTCACAAAATTTTTGGCAGGAAAATCTTCTTTGGATCAACTAAACGAACACACTGGACACTGCCCGTTCCTGGCTCGTATGTCCTTCTTTGATGCCAGTCACGTCTGATGTAATGATCCGCGGTAACACGGGTGTCCCATAAGCATAGGAAACAACAGTATTTTGTGAACCCTCTTTGCATGCCCATTAACATACCAGTGACTTTGAGATCACCACAGATATTCCATTGATGAGTGCTGTATTGGATTGCTTCGAGTAGTATATTCCGGTCCCAGACAATTGGTCCAATGACAATTGGTCAAATGACGATTGGTGCAATGCCGATTGGTCCAATGCCGATTGGTCCAGTCAGACAATTCGTACAAGGGACCATTTTTCCAACGACGACTCGTCCAATCGGGCGTTAAATGGAAGGAAGTTAAATGAAATTTAGAAAAAAACTTTATTTACAGAAATTGATATAATAATTATTTGAAATTACTTTGTTTATTTATAAAATATACTATAGCTAAAAGCTTCATATTACTTTGTTTATTTATAAAACATACTATAGCTAAAAGCTACATATTAAACTAAAAGCATAAAGCATACATATTAACTAAGAGAAAAATGCAGTATCAGGTATTCAGTATCAGATTAAAGCCTATGGTGGTAATGCTAATATGTTTAGTAAGAGACAACCTTGGTTTTCTACTCCAGATAGATTTGTTAATTATGGCGATTTAATATTTGGAAATACTGGTGGTGTACAGAAGTATAATAATACTAATCCTTCTTTTTATTTGAAACAAACTTATTATATTGCTTTTAAAGGTTTTATTGGTATGTAATAAATGAAAACTGTTTATAATGTCGTACTTACCCTTTACATTAGTTTGTTCCTTGTTCCGGCTGCCCAGGCATCGTGGGTACAGTTCCTCCACACACTTATCCCATTGTATAATTTAGGTCTCGGGGGTACGGGGACGGAGCCCCCGTATAGACCACGTACCTCTACATTACGGTGCATAGGGTTTTTCCGTTTCTCTTTCGGATAACACTATTTCGCACACACGCCGCTCCATGGGTTTCACAAAAGCATTTGTAAAGGGAAAAGAGATGTGACTTATGAAATCTAACACAGTAATGTTGTAAGTCGAACCCCAACATTTCCACGTAAACTATTGGTTTTAAGCTATACTCGTCGTTGTATACGCTACCAGTTGGACCAATCGGTATTGGACCAATCGTCATTGGACCAATCTTCATTGGACCAATCGTACCAAATGCGTATATTCGTGGTATCGTACGTCTCCTTTAGGTGAACGGAGTGGGCGATCGGGATGGACGGCTTTAAGTTCCCATTATGCAGAAGAACCGCTTTCATGCTTCGCTGTGAGAATCAACGAAGAGGCGCCACTCAGATAGTTTGTGTACCTGTGACAAGTTCTCGAAAAGTCCTTTGATATCATGGAAATAGCAGAGCGGACCGTCTACTGAAAAAGATGTCGCCAAATCATGGTTTCGTTTTCGATAGTGACACACTCGGACGTTCTTCTCAAGTAAGTGTTTCTGCTTGAGTCGAGGAGAGAAGTTCTGATTTCTCTTTGGAGAGGGCTAGGTCTCTAATGAGGTCATTCAACTCGTTTTGGGTAAGCCTCTCCTGCTCCAATTGCTCTTCGTGAGGTGTGTAGTCAAAATCGGCCGAAGGTCCCGCATCTTCGCCAATCGCAACTTCGTCGGATTCCCTTTTTCTTCTAAAGAATCGAGTCCATGCTGTGGAGGTACCGGAATCGGCATCGTGTCATCGTGAGGGATCGGTCTGATCGCGGAGTCTACGTTCGGATAAACGATGTTCTACAGATCTACAGAAGCTAAGGCTAACAAAGACCTAAATCCACTCTAAGGTTAGCCCGAGAGAAAGGAGAGAGTAGGGGTTAAAAGAAGAGAATAAGGGGTTAAGTAAGTAGCAAAACCTATCATTCGTGGGTTAACATTCATTCAGAAAAAGAGAGAAAGACTCACCATCATCATCGACCGCCACTGCCGACAAATCGGAAAAATAGTCGAAAAAAATAGGAAAGGGATGAAAGATGAAAAAAGTAAAATAAGAACGCTTACAAACCATGCAAACACATTCTAACTCAAACACTGTCATACCATGCAAACTACAGACATGCAAGTAAAGAGAGGATAAGAAAAGAAGAAAAAAAGTATGAAGGGTATAACAGAAAGTGGGTTAGTTTACGCTACGAGCTACATCTAAGTTCGTGTTAGTCTACTTTTTTTTTCTATAATTTTATGCTGGCATATCACATGCTGGCATATCACAAGCTGGCATTAATCGTCAACAGACTCATCATCGACCATTACCCCAGAGCTCCTGTTGCTAATTGTTTTATTATTTTAAACAACGTTAATATTTTTAAAATGCTTATCTAAACGGTTTTTAAACATATTAACGCTGGTCGAGTTCACGACGGACGCGGGAAGATTATTCCATTTATCAATTACTTTAAACGAAAAAGGTTTTTTGCGATGTTAGTAATGAAACGTCTGCCACGTAATTTAAATCCGTTATTACGAATTGCTATTATCGAAAGTGAACAGTTTGTCAAAATTTACGTTATCGACTTTATTAACGATTTTGAAAACTTCAATAAGCTCCCACTTAATCTCTTAGTTTCGAGTGAATGCAAGTCTAACTCTTTAATCCTATCTTCGTAAGACTTGTTGCGTAGTGACGGAATTAGTTTCGTGACGCGTCGCTGAACCCTTTCAACCTATCAATATCCTCACCAAATACGGGCACCAAAACTGAACGGCATATTCTAAATGAGGCCTGACTAGGGACTTGTAAAGGAGCAATATAATATTCTTCGATTTAAATTCGAAATTACGCGCTATGAAGCCTGACACCTATTAGCTTTTGCGCAAGACTCCAGGCACTGGTTCCTAACTTTTAAATCCTTAGATACGCGTACGCCTAAATCTACTTCCTCGTCAACGCTCGCTAACTGTCTATCATTCATCGTGTACATGTAATTGTTGTTACGAGAACGTATATGCAAAACTTTACATTTGTCTACGTTAAATTGCATCTGCCACTTATCCGTCCACTCCAGAATCCTATTTACATCGTCTTGAGCTTATTTCTATCGTCCACGTTAAGAACTTTACCGACTATTTTAGTATCGTCCGCGAATTTTGACACGTTACTGGTCAAGCCTACATCTATGTCGTTAATGTAGATTACGAATAGCAATGGGCCTAACACTGAACCCTGAGGGACACCGCTACCTACATCCAACCACCACGATTCCCTGTCATTAACAACGACCCTCTATTTCCTGGCACGAAGCCATTCCTCTAACCAGTTAGCTACCTGACTACGTATACCTTGTGCTTTAACCTTCGCAATTAATCTTCTATGCGGAACTGTATCGAACGCTTTTTTAAAGTCTAAATAAATAACCTCAGCCGCTCTATGCCTATCGTATTCGCGCACTTTTCGTTATAGAACTCAAACAACTTAGTTAAACAAGATCTATGGCGTCGAAACCTATGCTGACTACTATTAATCAAATCGCGACTTTCTAAGTGATCGACGATACGATCCCTAACTACAGATTCCAAAAGTTTACCGACAATTGACGTTAAGCTAATAGGCCTATAATTGCTAGTTACTGTGCAGTCGCCTTTTTTAAAAGGGCGTAACGTTAGCAATTTGAAGTCTTCAGGAATAATCCCCGCTTCCAGTGACTTACTAAAAATTTTTGATAAGGGGCTACGATAACGTCTTTCAAATCTTTCAAAGTCTAGGATAAAGCGCGTCAGGGCCTGGAGCCTTGCTAACTTTTAGCTTATCGATATAATGCGCAGTCTCACCCTCGTAAAAATTTATTTCATTCAAAATAGTCTCGCTACTAAATGGAACGATATCGTCCACGTCGGGGACATTATTTACGTCTTGTACGGTAAAAACTGTCGCAAATTTTTTTAAAAATACCGCCATCGCCTGAGCGTCGGAAGCCAAAGCGCCGTTAGCGTCCACTAGAGGGCCAACGTTATCTTTTATCGGCTTACGATTATTGACGTAGCCAAAAAACTTTTTTGGATTATGTTTACTATCCGCAGCTATAAGTATCTCTAAATTACGCTTAGCATTCCTAACAGATCTTTTAACCTGACGTCTAAGCTCGATATACCTATTAAAGTTAGCTACCGTGCCATTGCGCTTAAGTCTATACGCTCTGTTACGCTCGTTTATGAACTCACCTATTTCCCTAGTCCACCACTTGGGCCTACCATGATTTCTAGCGTGCTTGGGCCTACGAGGAATAAACTCCCTTTCGATATTAAAAAAAACTTTCTTTAAACGCCTCCCAATGAAAATTTGCGTCATTATCCATAAATAAATTATCCCAGTCCACTAATCTCATCTCCGCAAAACTATCAAAATTACCCTACGAAAATCAGGGACTTCTATTACCTTACTATCCTTACTGTTTTCTATCAATAGCTTAAACCTAATAATTTGGTAATCACTACATCCCAAACTCTCACCTACTTCTAAACCTTCGACTATATTTTCGTCGTTCGTCATCACCACGTCTAAAATATTGTCACCGCGCGTTGGTTCGGTAACCATCTGTCGTAAAAAAATATCTTCCATGAACTCAATCAGTCTCAAACCCTCATCATTACCAGCAAAAGTCTCGTAATTAAGGTTAGGGCAGTTAAAGTCTCCGACAATTATACTATCCCGATTATTAATAAAGTTACCAAGAAGTGTGTAAAATCTAGTATCGGTATCGAGGGGTTGAACGGGAGGTCTATAAACAACAACAAAATTAAAGCTAATACTACGCGCCAACTTCAACGCATATCGCATTAATTGCTGCCGAAAATCTTAACCTCGATAGCCCTAAGGGAATTACGAATGTACAAAAACGCCGCCACCAATCCTATGTAACCTATCATTAGTAAAATGTTTAAAACCCGCTATATCAAGTTCCCCCAACAAGTCCCGAGTCACGGTATTTAACCATGTTTCGGTTACAGCAACTATATCGTAGTTATCGGAATAAATTATCGCCTTAAATTCGTTCAATTTATTTTAATACTACGCGCGTTACAGAACTAATACTATGCTTGTTCTTCACGGAGAATCCAGTTATGTTAACATTGCAAAAGTAAAATCGCCATGATGGTCTCTCGGCCTCCTCCATATCATCGACTTTTTCCTTTGGTTCAACCAGTCACGTAATCCATTCGAACAAACGGTACAGATAACATGTGGCACCCACACCTTATCTTGGTCGCCTAGTGGACAGCCGAAGTATAACCGGTAGGTTTTCCGAAGATCCATCGTGATTGTACGCGTTATGATTTAGTCGCGAAAGAGCCGCACACGTAACAGAAATTGTCGGGTGATTTTTACACTTTCGAGGCATGATGATCGATGAGTGGTTGATGTAAATCACCTAAAAAATAAAATGTGTAAGTGGGCGACACAAAACAAAACACACACAACTAGACATGTGACTGTTACGCCAAAGAATAAAAGGGTGTACATGTGCAACGTTTGCAAATTTGTGGGCAGCAACTGCTCTCACCTAAAATACCACAAGAGAACGTACAGAAAGCCCAAGTTGAGACGACAAAATGTCCATACATGAGGGTACAGAAACGGTAAAGCAAAAACCTACACCTAAGCTGCAACGACAAAATACTCCGCTACAAGTACAGCAATACCTCGCTATTCGCAACCCCGATATCCGCAAACCCGCTTATTCGCAATTGATATTTAAACACCATATTCGATATTCGCAAAGCATACCCGCATATTCGCAAAGTGACTTGATCGAGTTGGAGCAGCATCTAGCAGTGGACGAAGAAGAGGAGCAGGCCGAGAGTCCTCCTCTCAAAACCCTCACCGTTCCAGTTCTGAGGAAGCTTCTTTCTTCATTCGAGACGGCACTGGACATGGCGTTGGACGTTGACCCGAATGTGGAGAGGAGCACCACTGTCATCCGCAACGTCAAGAACGACATTCGAGTCTACTATGAGCTTCTGGAGAAGAGGAAGATGGTTTGCCAACCGACACTTCATGCATTTGTCTAGCCCAAATCCTCCCCTTCTCCTGATATAGCTGCCACTCCAACTTCTTCAACTTCCAAGTCCGCGTTCCATAGGCTTTTTAGTCCTCGTTCCTACAGCAGCAGTGTCAGTGCCGTCTCGAGGGGCGGCCGATGACCCTGGCCCCTCTTCACCCCAGTAACTCCTCACCCTCTCCTTCTCTTTATGCCAGCTCCAGTACGCCATTGACACTCACAGCAAAAGTAAATGCTAGTTTAACTGTTTTACACTCATTGTAGTTATATTGTAGTATGTAGGGAACGCATCGCCTAATTACATTCATTCTTATGGGAAAATTGCCCCGATATTCTCAAATTCGTTATTCGCAATGATTTTTAGGACGCATCCTTTGCGATAACCTGGTATTGCTGTATAAAGGACGCATATTATATATTGTGTATATAGTATTATATATTATATATAGTTATATGCATATTATATAATATTATTATATTATTAAAGGACGCATATTATATATTGTGTATATAGAGTATCATATATTATATTATATTATATATATATTACATTTATTATATATATTATGATCGGTCTCATCTCGAAAACTAGACGTGCTAGAGGAAAACCGAAAACAGATTTGGAATCAGCGTCCCAACAGCTATCTAGTCCACCCATAATTATATCTGATGAAAAATACTTGTTGGCCAGTGTTATTATTAAATTTATAATTGTAAGTTTTCCAAAAAATGATGTTAATAAAGAAAGTGTACAAGTGTGTTTTATTTAACCTTTATTCGATTATGTCTAATGTTTGTACAGTTTCGCTCGTTATTCCTAGGCCACTCTTGAGAACAGATAGCGACACCTGGCATATATTTGTTGCGTGTACTACAAACTGTTGTAACATTTTTTTAATAAATGTTTAGTGAGTGAGTGCTGATTGGTTGGCTGACTCATTGCCAAATGTCTTTAGAACATAATTATTTCCATTCATTACTCTGGTTTACATATTACTAAGGAAACATAAATGAATAATTAAATATAAATTCAAGAAGGGATATACTATTAAAAATGAAGTGAATAAAAATGGTCTTGTAAAAACTTTAAAAAACCTGCCGACGTGATGACAGTGTTCATGGTATTGGCAAGCTTGTCATCCTAAACGAACTGAAATTTCAGTTTATGAAAAAAGAGCCGTTGGTAATTATTGCCCACAAAACAAATTCCAAATTTATTTATTTATTTATTTATTTACACTTAATATTGAACATAGATTCAGATATTATTTTGTGGTATAACAAAGACAGAACAGAAACCTGATATATATAAATACATATATAGGCAGTTTGTGAATGAAAAAAACAATGTTTTGATGCATATTAAATTTTAATAACATTATAGCAATACAAGATTGATGGGTATCTGTAGATTTCATACGTCAATGTGTAGAGTATCTTCCAATTGGCAAATGGATGAAAGCTGAATGGATACTACTGGTACATACTACAATATAACTACTACATACTACAATATAACTACAATGTTAACACCAGAGAGACATTATTGCCCCCTAAACAAATTCCAAATTTATTTATTTATTTATACACTTAATATTGAACATAGATTCAGATATTATTTTGTGGTATAACAAAGACAGAGCAGAAATATGATATATATATGAATACATTTATAGGCGGTTTATGAATGAAAAAAAATAATGTTCTGATGCATATTAAATTTTAATAACTTTATAGCAATACAAGATTGATGGGTATTTGTAGGTTTCATAAGTCACTGTTTTGAATATCTTCCAATTGGCAAATGGACGACGGCTGAATGGATACTACTGGTATGGATCCGGAGCAAATGCTGTTTCTAGATCAGCAATACTAATATAGTAATAAAGAGTCACTGAGAGAAATATTATTTAGAAACGAAGAATGTTTTGTATTGAGGCAGTATCATAAATGCATATAATTGTTTTGTATTAATAAGTTCCATGTTACAACTTAAGTGTTGAACCACTACAGCTGTGACTCTTGGTGGTCTCTCACCTCAAAGGAGAGAATTACAGAAAATAAAACTACTACAGTGATTCATATCAATAAGCATAGAGCTATTTAAACGATGATATTTGACAATTTTGCAAAGGTGTTACACATTCATAATTACCATTGCATTTGACAGATATTTTATACATAAACACAACAAATTTAATAACTTGTCCAGCCACCGTTCTTGTTTATGACTTCCTACAGTCGATATGGTACAGAAGCAACATGATTATATACCAGCTGTTGATTCCTCCTCAGCACCTCCCACTCACTAAATGTGTGTTGTAAAATCTGGTCCGTTGTTCGTTCCTCTGCTGGTTCCCACATATTTACAGTATTGGCCTGTATATTCTCGATGGGATTCATATCACAACCCTTACTTGGCCAATCCAGAAGGTCGATATTTCTTTGCTCAGAGAACCAGCGTGTGACGATCCGTGCTGTGTGAATTGGGGACCTGTCTTGCATAAAAATGATTCGCTTAGGAAATGGCAGAGCAGATGCACGCACAGAAGGAAGTATAACCTGTTCGAAAATTTCTATATACTGGTCTGCAGTAAACCTCCCTTCTATTTTGGTGAGCTCTCCTACACCATACACATGAATCCATCCCCACATGTTGCGGGTGACATGACCGCTACGTGCTTCCTCATAGACACCTGAATTAGTGTTACTCGTAATTATTATATTCACTTAACGCTTATACTGTATAATCCATTTCCCATTGCTAAGAATCATTGTAATATAGCACAATTACCGTATACAGAATTGTTAATCACTATGAACAAATAATTCATTTTTTTCTAATTAAATACAAAACAACAAAGTAATTTCTCTCTCTTGATTAAATATTTTTTGTTTGGGCTGTGCCCCGAACTGGTGACCCTCATTATTCATTTCAATTTAATTCATAAATTATAGTAAGCCCACTTTCTAGGCCACATCAAATTGTTAATCTGTAGGCCACTATATATGTAAACCAGAGTGATGAATGGAAATAATTATGTTCTAAAGACATTTGGCAATGATTCAACTAACCAATCAAGGCTCACTCACCCAGATTCACTTATAAAATGCTACAACCTTTTGTGGTACACACAACAAATATATGCCAGGTGTCGCTATCTATTCTCAAGAGTGTCCTAAGAATAACACTGTGTAGCACTGATTCTGTTTATATAGAATTTTTTATGTTTTTATATGCATTTGTGGGCGCTGAGTCCAAATCTGGCCTTGGTTTGTGTGTATCATCAATGGTTTCAGAGATAATCCATTTTTCATGTTTTACCAGTATAATGTTATTATGGGCGCAGCAATACCAGAATAATCAGGAATTACTGAGAACAATCCGGATGTTCGTTGACAGTTTCTTGCTCTAGAAATTGCCCGAAACTTCCACTGTGCTATATAAACAAGAGCGCAGAGTCTGAGAAGTCAGTAAGTGTGAGCACACAAAGAAAGCAGGTTGTTTGTCTGATGGTTACCAGCACTGAGGTACTGTGTTTCTGTGCTTCTCTGTGCTGACGATTTGAGTGTTATCGATCCTTTTTTTATTGCCAACATTATTTCAGTGTTGTGAATACATCTTTTTTCTGGAATCTGTAATCTGTTGCAGATTTAATAACTCTTCTCTCTATATCTGCAGGTTATGATTAATGTAGTACAGTTTGGTAAAGAGAATGGCAACTAGAGCTTGTAAACACTCGCCGGATATATTTTGCTACATTTGTGGGTATTACATAGGCCTCAAGCAAGTATCGCACAAGATTGTGAAAGGCACCAAGTTCTGGATCGCGTATCGGCTCTATTTTGGTATGCCTATGGGTGACCAAGATAAGCCCTGGGCACCCCATGTGATCTGTGGAAGCTGCCGCTCCACACTTGAAGGGTGGCTGCGGGGAGTACGCAAAGCAATGCCCTTTGCGGTACCCAGAATATGGAGAGAACCAAAGAGCCACCACGACGATTGCTACTACTGCATGGTAGATGTTTCTAAGTACAGGAAAGTTAAAGGAAGGCAGACTCTTCAGTATCCAAGCATAGCGTCGTCCATAGCTCCTGTACCACATGGCGAAGGTCTTCCAATACCACGTCCACCAGAACAGGTATCTATCCATTACTTTACCTTCTGTATTTACAGACTGTGGGTCAATATCTGTCGATTTTTCTTAGTGCTGATGCTCTTCTACATATATAGCTATGCCTATATTTTGTTTCTTTGCTTTGCAGGTTGAAAATGAGGATGCAGCTAGCTCATCTGAGATGTCGGCTGGTGAGGACAGTCATGATGAAGAATATACAGTAACTTTCAGTACAAACCCTCACTTTCCAAATCAGAGGGAATTGGATGACTTAATTAGAGATTTGGGTCTGACGAAATCAGGGTCTGAGCTTCTGACCTCCAGACTCAAAGAGTGGAATTTGCTTGGAGAAGACTGCAAGAGCACTGTATACCGAAAGCGGCATGAAGAGTTCGCAAGGTTCTACGATGTCAATGTGGTTCGTGGGTTTCTAGGCAACCATAAAGCACCAAACTATAAGGAGTTAGTGTCAAACTTGATTAAGTGCTATGGCAAAATGGGGTGCCGTATGTCATTAAAATTACACTATCTGCATTCACATCTAGACTTTTTAAGTGATAACCTGGGCGATGTGAGTGAAGAACATGGCGAAAGATTCCATCAAGATATTCAAACGATGGAGAAAAGGTACCAGGGCCATTGGGATGCTTCCATGATGGGAGACTACGTATGGTCGCTGATCAGAAAGGATAAGAATGTTCATACGCGGAAGTCGCGTTCTTCAGTGCATTTTTAAGGAACGCACACTACATAACGAGGCTTATTCTCTTATCGGTTCTCATCATGATATATATTATATCCTTTGCACCATTTTGGGTTTGTCAAACAATTTTGGCTCAATAAACATTAATTTCCAATAGTGTTTTTATTTTCAGAAAATATTTGTTAGCCTTCTTTATATACTTTGCCATATGAAAATTGTGATAACCTATATTTTTGAAACGGTTGACGATAAAGCAAAGCCAATATCATTTTTGGAATCAGCGCCCCGAAATCATTAAGAAACGACAGAAAAATCACAATAAACAGAAAATTTTTCAAATTTTGTTACCCAGTGTAATGAGCGCAACGGTACATTAAAGAGTTTATAGTATGGCACTTATGTGCATAATTGGTTACGGCTACATTTCTAAAGGAATGGTGTGACGAGGAAGTACATTGTAATGCATTTGCCCATGCCCTCCCACAAATATAATATTACAAGAGTTTGAGGAAACAGCGTGAGGAAAGGTCTTAATGTAAACTGTAATGGAACGTACTTTGAGTTAAATTTCTGTAATGAAGCGGGGTGTTGTCCTCGGAAGGATTCGACAACCAGCACCACGGCGCATCGTCGCTGTCCATGCAAGCCTCCGAACAACACTATTCTGGCTATGGCATTCTTTTTCCTGCAATGTTGTATGCAATTTCATTGTATTCTACATAACGGAACGCAGACGGGCAGCGGGGCTGCATTTCGTACCGCCCATCCGAGATATTCTGAGCCTCTCCCTCATTCACTTTTCATAAACTTCAGCAACATTCGTGACCTTTTCTCGAATTTTCGATCTGTTGAACATCACTTCTCCTATAAACCTCATCTTCTCATCCTCACTGACGACTGACAGCAACCCTTTTTCTGTAAACTCTTACTTTCTCTCTATTCAGTTTCATTCCAAAGGTGGATGTTGCGAATGACCTAACTTGATTTTAGTAGATTTCAATGTTTACCACCACCTTTGCTTTCCTCCCATTTCAGTAACATCTCTGGTGAACTAGCTTACAACTTTCTATCTTAAATGACCTAGATCAGATTGTAGAGCACCTACTCCTATCTCGATCGCCTTGGACATGGGCCCAACATTGTGCATTTATTTCTTACCTCTCATCCTTCTTCTTACTCTGTGAAACGTTTTCCTTCCGTTGGGCTGCGACCACAATCTTGCATCTGTTTCATGTCCTTGCTCCAGTTCGGCCTTTGGAGCCTCCCAAGACGAGGCCTTTGGCACTTTTGCGCCGCTGATTGGAAACCCTTAGGCAATACTTCTGTGATTTCCATGGAATGATTACTGTTTCCATGGCCGGGGCCCTTCCGAATGTGCTGAGCGCATCAAAGAGGTGATTGCCTCGGGCATGAAGGCGTATATTTCATAGTCTATTTCTACTACTAATGTAAAAAAATCTTGGTTTAACTTTACTTGTTCTAATACTATCCGTAACAGAGAGGAATCTTTCAGGTTTCGTGGCCATCCCACTCCTGACTCTCACTCAGCTTATATTTCTTCCTAGAATCGTGCAAAACCTGTTCTTCGACTCGCAAAAATTCCTTCATCCGATAAAAATGTGAAAACCTATCCAATTCTAATTCTTCTCGCTCTTTGTGGAATCTAGCTAAGAACCTCTCCATCAACTTTACTGCCTCTTCTTTCACTCCCATTTTCTATTCCAACGGCTCAGTTGCTGTCTCTTCGCCTGATAAAGCTGAACTCTTCGCTCAAACTTTCGCCTCCAACTCAACCCTCAACGGTTCCAGTACTGTTCCCCGATCTTCTCCTCCCTCTGATTTTATTATGTTTGTAATTAAAATATCTTCTGAAGATATTCTTTCTGCGTATCTGGGACCAACTCTAGGAAAGTGTATGATACAGATGGTGTTCTCTTGTTGTTCTCAAGAACTGTGCTTCTGTGCTGACATCCTCCCGTTGCAAACTCTTTCGTATGTCTTTCATTTGGTACTTTTCCTTCCTGCTGTAAATTCGCTTCCATTCAGCCTGTCCCAAAGAAGGGTGACTGCTCTCAACCTTCCAAATGTCGTCCAATTGCTTTGATTTCTTGCCTTTCTTAAGTTTTTCAATCGATCTTTAATAGGAAGATTCTTAAACACTTCTCATCTCACAGTCTTCTTTCAGATCGTCAATATGGGCTCCGCAAGGGACGCTCTACTGGCAATCTTGCATATATCTCTTTCTCTGGGTTTTCCTCCTTTCGAGATTTCGACGAAACTTTTGTTATTGTGTAAGACATATCAACAGCTTTTGATAGAGTCTGGCACAAATCTTTAATTTCCAAACTGCCCTCCTTCGGTTTCTTTCCTTCTATTTGTGCTTTCCTCTATAATTTCCTTTCTGGCCGATCTATAGCTGCGGTTGTAGATGGTCACTGTTCTTCTCCTAAGGCTATTAACAGTGGCGTTCCTCAGGGTTCTACCGTGTAACCTACTCTTTCCCTTTTATTTATCAGTGATCTATTAAGACGCACATCCTGTCCTATCCACTCCTATGCCGATGATTCCATTTTTCACTTCTCCACCCGCTTCACAAAGCGTCCCTCATAACAGTCACTCCATGATTCGGGTAGGACGGATATAGTACACCTGACATCTGATCTTTCTACTATCTCTGATTGGGGTAGAGAAAATCTTATGTCTTTTATTGTTTCATAAACAAAATTCCTTGATCTGTCTACTCGTCACAATCTTCCAAATCGCCTTACCTTCAACAATACACAATTCAATCCTTCCTCTTCACTTAATATTCTTTACATATCATCTTTACTGAAAAGATCACATATACTCTCTTTCCAAAACAGCTTATAAGAGATTAGGTGTGCTGTACTGCCTCCGCAGTTTCTTTACCTCCCCCACCCCGCTGAGTCGCTATCTCTGTACAGGGTGCTTGTTTGCCCCTTTATGTAGCATGCTTCTCATGTGTAGGGTGGCTCTACCTACACAGCGATACCTAACCAGGTGGATTCATACATGGAATCAAATCCCCGCCTCTTACTGACTATGTTCTCTCGCTCTGTCTTCGCCGTAATGTTGTCTAAATCTCTCGTTACTGTTTGTATTATAACAGACACTGCTCTTCTGAACTCTCTAACTGAATGCCTCCTCGTTTGAGGAGAGCACGCAGACGAGACTTTCGACACATTATTATGTCTTTTCTGTCCAACTCTTTAACGCAAGATTTAATCGGTATTTTCAATCTTTTATCTCTTCAACCTGTCACATCCGGAACAATCTTCCTCAATCATGTTTAGGCATCTCGAAAACCTGGGAGCTTGAATTTTGCTCACTTCATATTCTATAGGGGGCGCTTTTGCGGACATTCGACCTTGGCCCCTGCTTCTTGCATTAAAAATGATCCCATCCTACTGAACTCCTTATTATTCTTCTGAAGTTGCGAGGGAGCGCTTTGTCATCGGTTACGTTTATTATTACCATTATTATTATTATTATTATATTATTATTATTATTATTTATTATTTATAAGCATAGAAAGAACAGGGATCGCTTTATAGAAACCTGTGGTATACTTCTTATGTTATTAAATGAAAGTTGATTTCATGCTCGTTTAATTTGACTTATTGTTTTCTTATACATAAATAGGATTTTAACCACTTACATGACTCTTCATAAAATTATCATTTTTGGGTCACGATTAAATTTTGTATTGAGAAAAAACTTCATCTTCAGCCACGTCCATAGCGAATGCAAATACAATTTTTTATTGTTCAAAATTTTATGCAATTCTTCATTAATACTTAGATTAGGGATTATCCTCGAAATATTTGTTAAGAATTACCGTTACATAAATCTTGTACAAATACAAAGAAATATCAAACATTAAAAGAAAAGCTTAAGAATAAAAGCAATTAACCGAACTTTACATTCAATAACTTTAGAGACATTCTGTTATAATAAGTGAAATTTTAATATTATTGACAGTTACAATATTACAAGCATTTGTTTCATTTTTAACGGATATACATATTGTTAATAAATATTTTCCATCCCTATTTTATATAGAGGTCCTGTCTCAGAGCCACTGAAGGGCACATAGTAAAGCATATTTTATAATTTTAGGAAAAATATGAAAGCTGAAGGTTATTCTCATTTTAAAGTAAATAAAACCAAAAGTAAAGGTTCCATTATTTTATCCTTTGCGAAAGCAATCCATACTGCAAAAGGTTATGATCAAGGGAACGATAGAAAAAGTCACTGTCGCTCGTAATTTGCTTTTCCAGCCATAAGATTATCTCTAGCTTTACGCAGCAAATAAATCCTTAGTTGGGTACTGTGACTGTATGAGTAATGTCGGCAATAATCTAACTTTTTTCGATTTGCTCAACAAGCGTACGTGTTGACTTTAGTCTCCATTTTTAATTTAGGTTATAATAATAGTAAGGAGTATAGGGAGTGACGAAAGGGACGACATGGAAGGTAGTACTGATATTATGATTCAGTTCTTATAGACGAACATTGGGAAAATGTTGAGTACATCAAAGGAAAATTTGAAATGAGTTCGGTAAATTATCACGAACTGCAGCTAGAACCGAAATTTCGTTCGCACAATAAATATGTATAATATGTATATGGAATAAGAAATTACATCGTATTTCGTTTCAGTATTCCTCTTAATTTGTTTAATAATCTTTAAGAATTTTAACATAACATTTAAGCGAACTAATATTCATCTCTTTAATATATTTATTTGTTACCTTTACCTTGGGTTTTGGTAAAGGTAAAGGTAAAAGATAAGAAAAAATATAAATCTCTTCCTTCACTGTGTAGTTTACCTCAATTCTCTTTTAAGTTTTAGAAGCCCCTAATATAAAATGGTTGCACCCAAATACAGTTAATAAGGCTGAAAATATTTTTTATTATAAATTAAATATTTATTACGGTCTCTCCCAATTAGCAGCTTTTATGTTCTTTCGATATTGTATATTTCTAGGGGAACTATTTTCCGAAACTGTGTGAAATGACTTCTCCAGAAGATTTATCATAAATATCTTAAAAATTTAGTCACAACAAATGTTTTCTCATTTTAAAGGAAATCAGGCCATACATTCACAATATTGTTCGTACGGAGTTGAAGCATGAAATTTCTGCGTCATTTTAAATTCTAAATGAATCAAAGGAAAATATGTGATTTCAAATGCTTAACTTCACAGTTTGTGGTCAAGGGCAATAGGTTTGTCCTCGACTCTACGCCAAAGTGATTATAGGTTCAACTACACTGTCATATCAGGGAAGGATAAGAGGACGGAAGTAGGGAATGGGGTTTGAGGAGTAATATAAAGACGAGACACAAATAGGCTCTTATTAATTGTTAGTATGTACTTTGATTTGCTCACTTCAAAGAAGAACATATTGGGAACTTTTCATATTTGAGTTTAATATTTCTGTCCTAATTGTAAAGTGCTTCTCTAATTATAGTTAATAAACTTTTAATGATCGTTATTTAAGCTTTAAAATGCCAATTTACAATCTTCACTTTCATTTCATATGATTTCGGTTGTGTTTCTGCTATTTGTCATCACGGTCGTCGAAAGCAATGGAAACTCAGCGACAGGTAATTGCATAATTAGAGTCTATTTATTTTCAATAGCTGTTCACATAAGAATTTTTGGATCAAGTAAAGATAAGCACCCCCAACCTTTTTAGTTAGCTTTATAAGGCTAACTAACGAAAATATCACGACCTAACCTAACCAATCGTCAAGGGCGTACAGTTGACCTAACGATTGGTTAGGTTAAGTCGTGATATTTTCGTTAGTTAGCCTTATAAAGCTAACTAAAAAAGGTTGGGAGTGCTTATCTTTACTTGATCCCAATTTTTATTTTAAAAAGATAAAAATAATAACATTCAATTCCACTAATATATATTTAAAACTCAGTTGTACTATGAACTATTTAATTTCAAAGTTGTGAAACTCGTTTGAGATTCACAGTTGTTTAGTCTACAAAGTTAAACTAACGTAAATAAGAAGCCAATTTTTCGATTAAATTACAAACTATTTATTTTGGGTGCTCTTCCAATATGTGCTCTACCGCGAAACTAGCCTTATAAGGCTAACTAACGAAAATATCATGACTTAACCTAACCAATCGTTAGGTCAACTATACGCCCTTGACGATTGGTTAGGTTAAGTCGTGATATTTTCGTTAGTTAGCCTTATAAGGCTAACTAACGTACCTGCTGCTAATCCGAATAATAATCTAAGGTAGATCACGTATTGGAATGTAAATTTTAAGGTAGAGCACATATTGGAAGAGCACCTTATTTTGTTACATTTATGTTATACGAAGTACCGATGTTGTATTTCAGTTAATTCAAAATCGTTGCTAGAAATTGTGTCTACGAAGATAACCAATGTGGATTCTAAAGTAGACTCGCTTTTGACCGCATCCCAAAACAAGAACTCAAAAACCAAATATTCGAACCGAAGACAGAAAGTCTTATTTGTTCTTTAAGTTCAAGAGTTATTGAAATGGGTAAGTATAACTTATAACGTATAAAGTCATCATAACATAACGTACAGTGAAGAGAATAATTGGAGCTATTGAAGAATAGGGACCCCAGCCTTCTTTAGTTAGGCATATAAGGCTAACTAACGAAAATATCACGACCTAACCTAACCAATCATTAGGCTACCTGTACGCCCTTCACGATTGGTTAGGTTAGGTCATGATTTTTCGTTAGTTAGCCTTATAAAGCTAACTAAAGATGGCTGGGGTCCCTATTCTTCAATAGCTCCGAGTAATTTCTTTCACGTGAAATGATTTGAAATGTGGTATATTTATTAGTGATGTTAGTAGAAGAGATTTATGCGTGAAGCCTTTCAAATATATTCATCGATATTAATTTACTTGATGATTCAACAGAGAACGAAATAGATGCTTTGAAATCATCAGCTTCATTGTTGTCAACAAATGCGCCTTCAGGTAATATTATTTTCACTTCCTCTTTCATGATGACGATATTTCTTGCCAATTCTCATAAAATGAAAAGTATGCATGAAATCACGTCAGATTTTTTGTCTTTTAAATGATTGTCTCTACATTCACCATCAATATCAAAATTCTTTATTTATAAAATAATTACAATATTACAAGTTCTGCTGCGTTACAATAATACAATGAGCTAGTGTCAATTTAATTCAATTTTATTTAATTCGTCCCTTAATCTTGGGCTGTACTGGAATCTCAGATTAATTAAAGATAAAACATATCAATTCATATGTAATTATAATTAAGATATAAAAATGATGAAGAATAAGTATTAATTAATTTACAATACATAAACGAATGAATAGTTGGAAATTAGAAATTAATTCTGTAAATTACAGTAAATATTTAAGAATCATTATTAAGATATTATTCAAATAAATATTAAAGCAACAACGAGGATGCTTATATTTGTACGATGTGAGGGTGAATGTGCCCCAAGTGTCTCCTTCAACCCGAACAATGATAGGTTAAGTGGACAACACAACCCATTCGAGGAGACAGCAGGCGTGGGGGAACCAGAACTCAGCGCTCAGAGCCAGCCACCTTAGCCACTGAGCTACAGGGTGCCCATATGATACAACTGCAGTACAAATTATATATGATCCTATACCCATTTCTCCATTCCATTCTTAATCCAATCTCTGTCACAACCATGCGACCTACTATTTCTATGGTTGAGCGGTATCCATGTTTGTGCCATTAGAAGTTCGCTCTGAGAAGCGAATGTCCCTTAATTTCATTACCTTAAAGTACAAACAAGACAGTCGACAATTTAAATCGTTTAGCATTTCCATCATAATATTACCCATATTTCCATTTTCCATTTGTTATAGAATTTATTATAATTAATTATTGTTGTCTTGCATCTAACCCTCAACCCTAAATTGAATGTGGCATGATTTGAATCCTTGTTTGTACTTCTTTACTCATTTACTTAATTCTTCCTCAAATACACCCAATTCATTAATATTTACCCAAAATTCGTATAAGTGTATATATATTTAATTAATAGTTTCACTCACTCTTGTACTAGGGCTGTAAACCTTTCATTACTGTGTCTCTCTAATTCATTCCTCTCATTTCTACTAATAATTACTTATAGTGTACGTACGAATTAAATAACTATGGCGTATTAATTATGAATTAACGTATTGCATAATTTGATAAACTATGATGTCATAAGTAACTTAATTCCCTTCACATTTTCCATACCTTGAATACTCAATCATGTCTTTAGTATGTGGATATCTTTAGTATTCACTGTATGGTAAATTCTTTAACAAATAATAAAAACTTTACATTCTATAAATCATTATTTATATGTTGTGTCCTGTCTGGTGTTATGCAGTATAAATATTATTCGACCATATTCATTCATACGTTCATGTCCTTTCTTGACCTCTATCTTTTATTAACCTTATTAATTATTTATTCATTCATCTACCTATTGTCTACCTATGCCCTATTAACATATCAGTCCATTTTTACTCCTGTCCGTCTATATTACGCACACAACCTATTGTGTGACGCAACGATATGTGTACAATACTTTAGGCATTCGTACATGCCTGCTGATGATCATGATTACGAACGTAGCTACCTTACATATAAATACGTCCACATGTACGCAGTCACTTATTTAAAAATTTTACTTTTTCTTTTAATTATTTAACCTCTCGCAAGATACTCGTTGATGCTGACCCAAATGGTCGAATTTCGATGATATCGCCAAAAGCGAGCTTCTGAGTCCGAAACCTTCTGTCTTGTTTGCTCCTAATTCGAAACATTATGTGTGTTATGTTATATATGTGCCCATGTACTTTATGTGTTATACTCCTATTCCATCTTTCCCAATACGTCTCTGACTTCTAATTAAATCCAAGAATAATAGTTATCCTAATTGTCTATAAATATAAAACCCTATAAAACTATAATTAACTGCGTTTAACTGTAATTAACTAATTGATTGTACTTTAACGAAACGGTAATTAACTATAATAAGTTAATGTGAATTAATTGGTAGTTATAATTATAGTTATAGTAAGCCAAAATTACAATGTACACAGTGATGTACTTGTGTTGTTCTCAATGTATGACTCCGACATTATGACGCCATTTAGGAATGAATGTATATTCGGCGAAATTATTTATTTGTTATTTATTTTTTCGTTTTATTTTGGAATCTTTCAAAATTCAGATACATGTTTAAATTATGCTTGACGTCAAGAATTCTTTAGATCTCCAGTTAAAGTGGGAACTTAACCTTCAACTGCACTCCCACAAAATTTAGACTTATTTATTCCTTGTATTGTAGATTATATCATTCCTGCCTTAACCTTTTCCCGAGAAGGTCGAGCCTCCTCACTTTAAATTCCTGCCTTAGCCCTTGATCGAGGAGGTGAAACCTCACGCCTTTAAATTCCCGCTATAGATTTTGCCCGAGGAGGTCGAGCCTCCTCACTTTAAATTCCTGCCTGAGCTGTTGTTGCAAGAGGTCGAATCTCTACCCCTGTAAATTTCTGACTATCAGCGGTTATCGTAAGAGCCTATAAATTCATTTCCCTTCTTCAGTGCCTCGTTCTGTATATACTTCTTATAATAAAAATTATTTGAGTGAAAGAAGACTCCTATTGAGAACTGAAGTGTTTCCATTCACTCCTTCGAAAAATTTGGTAGAAAACTATTTTTCAATCCTGGTTATTCGGATGCTCTACGGCTAAGGCCAAGCTTAACCAAACGAGGGTACCACTTACCGGATTCAGTCCATCGTCAATACCTACATTCGAGCGTAGAGCCCGCGCGACATCTGCATATAAATATATAATTATGTTTCGCGTGTTTTCCCATTCACAAACATTTTCACTTCTTATCTTCTCTTAACTTCTTCAATCTCATTTAGTGAATACCCTTGTAAAGAATATACAGTGGCGCTCATGAGTATTTTTACGGAGAAATATTACAGTTAAATTCGTTCTTTTCTTTTCTACCATGCAAAATATAGTTATGAAAAGTCGACCGTTGATTTGGAAAAATTCTTTGATGTTTTACATTATATTTTGGAGTTGAACTGCATTTTTATTTGTTAAATTTTTCCAAACGAACAGTGAACTTTTCATGACTATCCTTTGCATGGTACAAAAGAAAAGGACGAATTTAACTAATATTTCTCTGTACGAATATTTATGAGCACCTACCTCTCTCTTACTGTGTGTGTGTGTGTGTGTGTGTGTGTGTGTGTGTGTGTTTGTGTGTTTGTGTGTGTTTGTGTGTGTGTGTGTGTGTGTGTGTGTTACTTCGCACTGTTGCCTTGGATAACACTAGGCAACAAAGATTTTGTTACAGAAGACCAAATAGGTGCTCCTAGCTAATTTCGGTATGCTGATTTCAAATCTATAATTAGATTTTTTCTATCACGTCTAGATTTTGTGTAAAATGCAAATCACTTTTAGTAAAATTTTCTACCACGTCCAGATTTTGGTTTTAATCGGCTTAATGGCAGTAATATGAAACTTGCTTTTCAAGGTTAAAGCAATTTTTTTTGCCAACTATATACAAATTCGAACAATTTTGATAAATAAAATTTATCCCGAGTTGGCAACACTGAGTCAAGAGCATAGTAACGGGCAACGGCCCAACGGTCAGTCACTACGTGACAGTCAAGCAGAACGGTTGTTGAAGCTCTCTGCTGATGAGCAAGTGACAGGTTGTGGTGACTTGTGTGTTTTTATAGCATTTGTTTTGTACTACGGTGTGTATTTCTTTTTATTTTGCACATCGTAATAATTACTTTCTACGTTTTTTCAGATATTGTATGGTAATTCAAAATGGCATCAAATAGACGTGCTTGTGTAAATCACCCAGACAACTTCTGCTTTGTCTGTGGACAATATACACCTAAGCCACAACGTAGAAACATAACAACAAAGATTAAACTTGCCTACAAGTGTTATTTTGACTGTAAGTTAGGAGACCACCAGAGGACTGGGCACCACATATTTGCTGTGCACAGTGCAATGCAATGTTAATAGCTTGGATGAACGGTAAAAGAAAAGCTATGCCGTTCTCAGTCCCCATGGTTTGGCGTGAGCCGAAAAATCACTTCAATGATTGTTATTTTTGTTTGACAAAGATTGCTGGTTTCACAAAGAAAAACAAATCAAGATCACGTACCCAAACTGCGAATCAGCAATGAAACCAGTACCACATGATGAAACAAATCCACCACCAGTTCCACCAGCAACGATAACAGACAGCAGTTCATCTGAAGATTCTGCTAGTGATATAGAAACAGGGAAAGATGGCATATATGTTCCAGATGCAAATATTTCCCCACATTTGTTAAGTCAAGCGGAGTTAAATGACTTAGTGCGCGATTTGGAATTACCAAAAGAAAAGGCAGAGTTGCTTGGTTCAAGACTTCAAGAATTTAATCTTCTCCAACCAAACACCAAAGTTTCCCATTTCCGCCATCGCCATTTGCAGTTTTCATCATTTTACTTACAGGAAGAAAACGTTTGTTTCTGCCACGATATCAGTGGTCTGATCTGATGCAAGGGATTGGCTGTCGCTATGATCCAAAAGAATGGAGACTGTTCATTGACTCTAGTAAAGCTAGCCTTAAAGCTGTATTACTGCACAACGGCAATGAAAAACCTTCAATACCTGTAGCACATGCCACTGGCCTTAATGAGACTTATGAATCGATGAAACTGCTGCTAAGACTCATCAAATATAAGGACCACACATGGAATATTTGTGGCGACCTTAAAGTTGTATCATTACTTCTTGGGTTACAGTTGGGCTACACAAAGCATATGTGCTTTTTGTGTCTATGGAACAGCAGAGATGACAAGAACCACTACAAAAAACATGATTGGCCATCTAGAACTGAACATGTTGTTGGTAAATACACTGTGAAACACCCAGCACTTATTGACCCTCAGAAAGTACATCTTCCACCACTTCACATTAAACTTGGCCTTATGAAAAATTTCGTGAAGGGTATGAATCATCAAGGTAGTGGTTTCCAATATTTAAAGGATAAATTCAAAGGAATATTGACAGATGCTAAGCTAGAAGCTGGAGTTTTCACTGGACCACAGATCCGCAGTGTCATCCACGACTCATCGTTTCCATCTAACCTAAATGAGAATGAACTAGGAGCATGGACATCTTTCGTTGAAGTTGTCAAAAATTTTCTTGGAAACCACAAAGCTGAAAACCACCGTAACTCGTAGAAAACATGCTTAAATCTTATGAAATAATGGGATGCAGAATGTCTTTGAAAATTCATTTTTTACATTCTCATCTTGACTTCTTCCCGGCCAACCTTGGGGCTGTAAGTGACGAGCATGGTGAGCGCTTCCACCAACAGATCTCAGTTATGGAAAACAGATACCAAGGTAATTTCAACCCAAATATGATGGGAGATTATTATTGTTGGTTCCTGCAGAAGGAGAGCTCGTCATCCTACAAGCGACAAAGGAAGAGGACACACCAAAGTTTCACTTAAGAACAGGAATTTGCCTTTCAGTAGTAACAACAAAATACTAACGCGCTTTGGGTGGATGGTTGGGCGCAGGGGTGGTAACTCCGCCAGCGGAATTCCGCTGTCTGTCTTAAGCCAGAATAAAGGAGGAAAGACATCCCTGTTCATTAATTATTTAAGTATGCTTAACATAAAACGTGGCACGGAAAAGTAGCTTAGACGGCTTTCGTAATAGAAGCGGGTGAGAAAAAAAATGAAAAATAGGGGTTTTCGGTTACACAAAATCTGGACGTGATAGAGAAATTTTGATATCAGATCTGAAATCAGCATCAGCGCTTTAGTAGGAATCAGTAGTTCACGTGTCTGTAACAAAAAAAAAGTTGAAATTTGTTGCCTAGTGTAATCAGTGCAAATTTGTTACAGGAAATACGTTTGCTTTGATTTCTGAGATTCGTTCCGAAGTTCAAAATCTGCAGAACTCCTTTAAAAAGGAGATGTCAACAATTAAAGAGCTGGAACAAAGAATTCACCAATTAAATTATACTTCTGTTCCTGAGGAACTTGAAACTCAAACAGGTTTGTAGGAATGACTGAAGTCGGCTTTTAATGGCTATGAAGTTAGACAACTCATGGCAACATGTAGCTGAAAAATATTCGGTTTATATTAACCTTGAATTTAAAACGTTAAATAATATTTTTAATATCTCTTCTATGAACTGTAAACTAAATCATAAATTTATTGTTGCATAAGTATTCATTTTTTTATTTGTTTGCATTCGTTACAAATGACGATAATTTAAAATAAAAAAAACTTGTTCAGAAACCATCGATGATTTTCTTCTTTGCAGTCGAAATCTTTTAGTTGGTTGATAGACGATCTTTTCTTTATTGTTTTTAATACTGGAGTCTTTTCAATGTAAACGTTCTAGCCATATTGGGACACTCGGGGAAGAGCGACCGTGGGAACCGATGTCTTTTTCAGTCCGAAGAAGAGTTAAATATGGAATCACTGAATTTTAGATTTTATCAAATATTATTGTTCGATACTTCTTTCGGTTAAACTGTTGTCATTCTCTTTATGAAATTCATTAATTAACTTTAATAAATGTTCATCACACAATTACGAAAAAACTGAAATTGTCTGAACAAGAAATTTACTACTTTAATGAAAATAAAATTAATGAAGATTATTAGAACAGATATTAATTAAAAAATTAAGGTTCATTAATTTTAATAATTTTGAAATAGGCACCGTCCTTGTAATGTATATTAACTTCAATTTTATAGTTTTATATGAACGTTATCTCCAATTCACATTTTGGATAACACATCTTACAATTTAAATGATTACTGATAAATGTCTCACCTCTGTTAGTAACACATTATAACCCATTACATTAATATAATTAATGTCCTCCTATTTACATGTATAATTACAACATAAATTTTTCTTTAAATATTCAAAATATACAATTATAAAATTGTACTCACAGATTTTGTTTTCTTCCCCAGACCCCAATTGCCCCGTGGGAAATTTTAACATTAAAGAATATGGAGGGAAACCACTCTTTCATCATCTCGACGAATCAGTTTTAATGTCTTCCTCAGGAAACCATCGAACGCATCTTCGATTGTGTACGTCTGAGTAAATTCAAAATATTTAAATGTCAGTTATGCTTTTCTAAAAATCGGTTTAGACTTTTATCCTAACGATTTATCGATAGATAAAAAATGAAAAAGAACCTTTAACATATGTTTAATAAATAAATATATGAGAGGAAGAGATATTTTTGTTTTAAAAACTTATTAGTAAAGTTCATATACCGGGTGTGTATAAAGTAACGCAAGTGAAGAGAAATCCGATTGGAATTACTGTATATTTACGCGAGTGAACATGGACAAGTACTATTTATTACATGTACTTTATAACAACTATATATTCGATAGTAAGGTTTATGAGAGAGGTTGAAAATGTCCACCGTCGGCCCCTATACAACCTCTTCAACGGCGTATCACATTCAAATCAACCATTTCAATTGAGATTTGTCTCTTCACTTGCGTTACTTTATACACACTCTGTACAAGTAATGAAGTAAACAGAAAAATAACTCTGTGGAACTGTAATAATAATAATTATTGACAGAAGGAGAGACAGAAAATGGTACAGCTATTAGTCAAATCAATGCGGCCCATTGCTCTAATTCCTCTATTCTTATTATTATTATTAAAAGCGTCATCGGGACTCGAACCCCTGATCCCGGTCTCTTTATTTCCTTTACAGGGTACTGAATTAAAACAATTGACTTAAACACTCCCAACACTTTATAAAAGGATAAAGTTATTGTAGGAAAATGAACATGAAATGGAGATGTATCACGCGATAAGCAAAGTTTAAATAGAGTAAAACGCGTATCAGAATTTCAAGTTGAGAAATTGATGAGCGAAGAACATTGGTAATTAGGGGAAACAAAACAAATAAACACGTAGTGAAGAGATGCGCAAAAGAAGAATAACGTGTGTTGTTTAAGCGCATAAACAAAATTAGTATTAATATTTTTTGCAGTTAATTTTGGGGTCTTTGTTGTAATGTAAGATTTTTGAATGGTGACTTAAATTAATTAAATTTCCAGAATAGAAGAAATTACAAACGTTGACGATAAATGCTCAAAACTAATGAAAGGAAGCACAAAAGACTAATCTTTATTTATTTGAGAAAATGCGAAAGTCATTTATTTTATTCTAATTCACTCTATTTCAAAATTCTTTCACAGTAATGAAAATCGTTATTCTCGATACGCAATAGATGAAGATTTCAAGAGTTATTTTCAACAAAACAAGAATCGAACCCGTGGTTGTTCGTGGACTTGGAAGTTCCTCACCTTATTTGGGAAATCAGTCTTGCTGTTTTGAACGAAAAGAACTGCAGGAATAAAGGTAAGATTAACAATTTAATGATAAACATTTAACATGATGGTTTGTGAAAGGAAAACATCATCCGGAAGTAAAGGGATTCTTTCTTTAAAACACGATGAAAATGGCATTTTCACATAGTTAACACACACAGACACACACACACACACACACACACACACACACACACACATATATATATATATATATATATATATATATATATATATATATATATATATATATATATATTCGTACACAGAAATATTTCACTTATATTCGTCCTTATTTGGTATACAACATATAATTTAAAAAATCAAAGAATTTGAGGAAAATAAAAAAAGTTAAAGTGGGTTCGTCGTAGTAAAGAACTGTCTACAGATCTTATTGACACATACGAGTCTGGAAAGAGTTATAGGAAGATAGGAGAAGAACTTCGAATTCCATTACGACGCCGTCTGCAGTTATAAAGAAATGGAGTCTTTCGAACAATCGAAACTTTAACACGGTTTGGACCACTTTCCAAGATTCAGAAGGTAGAGCTGAACGATTGAAAGAATGTCTGCGCGAAGTACGCCAAGGATCATCAAAATGATGGATGGAAGGAAGTTTCAGGACAGACGAGACCAAAATTGAATTATCAGGTAAATGTAACAGTGGTACGTTTGGCAAACATCAAATACCGCATTCGAGGAAAAAATAAACCATTCCTATGGTTAAACATGGTGATGGTATTTGCTTCTTTCAGGATATTTTAATGCTTCTGGTCAAGGAAAGCTTGTTATTATCCTTGAATCTTGAATTCGAAAAAATATCAGCAAAATTTAGAAGAAAATGTATTACACTGGTATGCATATGAAATTTTTTTGTCTGCTGTGAGGGTTTTTTAACTCATATTATATAATTCGACCATGCTGAATTCGAAAATGACATTGGTTTTCCTCAATCAGGTCAGGTTTTTTTCTCTATTGGCCATTTATTATAAGTCCAATTTTATCCCCAAATTTATTGATTTTTTAGCTTAAACACTGTAGATACGAGTAATATTATAAGAACACTCGTGAAAAATGAAAACATTGTGTGAATAAATACTTTTATTCATACAATGAATATGGAAAAAGGTTTATTGAGGAAGGAATGAAGTTTTTTTGGCTTTCGGTCTGTGTTTTTCTTCGGGCACGTCTCGCTTCAAACACCAGCAATAGTCCGCCAGCATATTGATATCCCAGTTTCCCTGGTACCTCTCTTCCATTATTTTGATATCTTGGTGAAATCGTTCACCCTGTTCCTCACTATAATCCCCGCAATTTTCAGGAAAATAGTCCAAGTGGAACCACAAAAAGTGCATTTTTATGGACATGCGCGACCCATGAGCTTTGAAGCTTCCATCAAGTTTTCAACAACGGACTCGTATTCTGGACTTCTACGCTTGCCAAGAAAATCAGTGACAACTGATTTGAATGCCTGCCAGGCATTCTTCTCAGTTGGAGTCATTGCGTTTTCGAACTGAGTATCCTTGATCAAAGTTCGAATTTGAGGACCATCAAAAACCCCAGCATTTAGTTTAGCATCAGATATATGAGGAAATTTACTCTCGAGATATCGGAATGCTGAACCCTCCTTATTCATTGATTTGATGAAATTTTTCATCAAGCCCAGCTTAATATGAAGTGGTGGGAGCAAAATTTTTGTTGGTGGTACAAGGGGCACTGAAACGACATTATGCGACCCAGGTTAAAAATTCTCTCTGGATGCCCATTCACGCTGTGCATAGTGCTTCTCATCCGCTCGGCTATCCCATTTGCAGAGGAAACATGGGTATTTCGTGTATCCCCCTTGCATTCCCAATACAAATGCCACAATCTGAAAAAAATGAAAATATTTAAAGAATTTAGAGAATTTGTTCTATCAGATAAAAAAATCTATGCATTGGACTGTATCACTTCTGTGGGGAAGTTAAGTGTTCTTATACCTCTCAAATAACCTTTGGAAAAACAACATAGTCAATAGCAATAGTTTACTTATGATATTAGTATTACCTTCAAATCTCCACAGATCCTCCAGTTATGTTGGTCGTATACGAGAGCATCCAGAAAATTTTCTTGTTATCGTAGCTCTCAGTAAGTTGTACGGAATGTGCTACAGGGACTGATGCAACCCTATTCCCAATGTTGAGAAGTACTGCTTTCAAACTTCGTTTAGACGAGTCTATAAATAGCCTCCATTCTGATGCGTTATATGGCAGGCCCAAGGATTCGATTAGCCCCTCAACATTGCAGCAGTACACTAAGGAAGAGGTATTTTCGTGCACTGCAAAAAACTTGCGGAATTCTTCCTCTCGTTTCCTATACCAGGAGAATGTTGTTCCCGGAGCCAGCAAGTTGTCCTCTCGAAGTCGTGAGCCCAAGATCTCGGCAGCTAATTTGGAAAGTCCTAAATCCCTGGTAAGATCATTAAGTTTGGCCTGGTTGAGAGGCCTCGGCTCATTTGAAGCGGTATTTTGAGGTATATACGACTGGGACTGGTCATTGGCATTGGTCATTGATTCATCATCAGAATCATCGAAGTCCAGGGTTTGAGGTGGGTCGGGTATTGGAATTCCAGGACCATGGGGTACAGGTCTCATAGCAGAAAGAATGTCAGGGTATACAACAATGTGTTTATTCTTGTTAACTCCTGAAAATAGAAACACAGAAACATGGATATAAAACTTGCATATGAAATAGAAGAAGCATTCAGACAGTGGCGGCTCGTGAGGGAAGGCTGCGGTCTGTAAGATATGAAATAGGTCGATGGAGTCTGTATATTTTCTTTCTTTTTCATTCATATTGTCCCTTCGGGGACAATATGAATGAAAAAGAAAGAAAATATACAATCATTGTATATGTAAATGTAACTTGTATAACAATATGTATGTGTAAATGTATTTTCTATAACAATATGTATATGTAAATGTATGATTACCATTATGGTGAATATTATGCTATATATGGTGAATATTACATTATGGTGAATATTATGTCAAGTTTCATACGAGGATTTCAAAATATTTAAGAAAAATAAATTTATAAGCCCACCTTGGAGGTTTGTTATGCAGAAATAGTAATCTGTCACGTGATCCTTTCCTTCTCTCCAAATCATGGGAATTCCAAAAGGCAAAGATTTCGCTCTGCCTTTGCTCCATCTTCTCAAATTTTCAATGCACGTCTTGCAGCACATATGAGGGGCGAAATTTTTGTCCTGGTCCCCTAGCTTAATTCCAAAGTATGCTCTATACACTGTCTTCACAAATTTAGTGATTTGGGACTGGTTATTTGGCATGGTAACCGTCCCACATATGTAGCAGAATCTATTGGGATCATTTTTACACGCTCTCTTCATTATGAAATATTTTATCTATATGCCTGAAAAGTAAAAAAAAGATATTATACAAGTGAAACAAGTGATGATAGATGTTATTGTTCCAATTCCGCTTTGACAAAATCACGAAAAATTCTATTTTACTTATGAAGCCATAGCCGGATAACCTGAGCTGATTGAGAAAAACGGATTGCAGATTCGAAATCAGCAGGAAACACTCTATAAGAATCACTTACAAAACCCTTGACAGCAAAATTGATGCATACCAGTGTTACCTTCAGTTTGGGAGTTGCAAATGGATCGCAATTGAGTACTGCACAACATACTGTAATAATCCAAAACATATAAGTAAGAACACCATGAAATAGCTCCAACAAAAGAATTTCAAGCTTCTTGACTGACTGGACCAGTCAAAGCTCAGATCTCAATTTAATCCAGAATTATGGTTTGATTTCAATAAATCTGTCTGCGAGAGAAAGCCTTCAAATAAGAATGAATTGCATTTAGGAGAATCACAGAAGTTTTTTTAGAAAAATGTGCTAAATTTTCTATTGAGATATGTCGAAACTTTTTAGAAAAGTACCTAAAACGAATCATTGAAGTCACTCAACCAAAAAGTGGGCACACAAAGTATCAAGTAATTTTCCAAGTCAATACACAAAAATTTCGGCATTTTTACTTTTTTTTTATTTTCGTCAAATTCTCTGATGTTTTGCATTATATGTTGGAGTTAAACTAATTTTTCTATGTAAAATTTTTCCAAAAGAATGGTAAGCTTTTCACAACGATATTATGTATGGTACAAAAGAAAAGGACGAATATGCTTATCTTAACTTAAATTGCGAGTGAGAAGTACTGTATTTGTTTGTTAGCGAGAAGTAATATTGTAGAACTTTACCTCGATCCCTTCCTCTTTATTTAAAAATTTTACTTTATCTTTATATTTCTTTCCTCCCTTTCAATCTCTCTTCTTTGTTTTGCTTTAAAACTTTTACTAGTCTTTAAATTTTCTTACATCTTTTAACCTTCCTTCTTAAATAGACAGCCTCGTATGGACCAGCTGTTGCTGTTTGGTGTCCTTTGTATTTCCTTGTGTATATATCTGATGCAAATCCACAAGGAAAAAGAAAAAATTATTCCAAAACTTTTCGTGTATTCAGCAGTACACCTCGTCAGGATTCCCTGACGATGTGTATTGCTGAAAACATGAAAGGCCTTGCAATGTTTTTTTCTTATGGGTTTGCATCTTTCATTCATTGCACGTGTTTCAGTGTAAAAATTCATCCCGTATATACAAGTGAAATATTTATCTGCTCTTTATGAATACTTAGCCCCCCTCTCTCTCTCTCTCTCTCTCTCTCTCTCTCTATATATATATATATATATATATATATATATATATATCCCCGCAAGGGGGTTCTAAGCTCGTGCTCTTGAGTGCTCTTTGTGCTCGTTTGTACGTGCTTGTTCCTAGAGGTTTCACGTGCGCCCTCCCGGCCCTAGCACCCAAGGATGATGGGGCTCGACCCTGCAGTCCTTGTCATCCTTGGTCTTTTTCCACTTCGACTGTCCCCTCCACCCTTTCTTTTTCCTCTGTCTTTCCTCTCACTTTTTCTTTGTTTTTCCGCTGAGATATGCCCTTTAAATAGAGGCGAATCGGTTCTTCCCGAACTAAAAAAAAAAAAATATATATATATATACAGGGCGTCCCAAAAAAATGTATACACACTTTAAATACTTATAAAGGCAGTGTTTATTAAAATACATTTCATTTTCAAAATGTAATAGAATCTACAGACATTATTTAATTGTTTTGTCAACGCCTGTTTTCAAACTGACGTCCGTTCTGGTCCAGGCACTGCTGATAACGCGAAGCAATGGAATCGCAAACATCACGAAACATTTCGTTTGGTATTTGTGTGCATTCTCGTTCAATGGCTGCTCTCAATTCAGCGACTGTTGCAGGTTTTATAGCGTAGACTTTGTCTTTTAAGTATCCCCATAAAAAAAGTCTAGTGGTGTGAGGTCTGGTGAACGCGGAGGGTATTCTACGAAACCCCTTCGTCCAATCCACATCCACATCGTGCCAAGTACCACTCGCAATACTCCACTCTTCGGTCCGGATCATCTTCATTAATAGCATGGACTAATCTTGGAATGTAACTTTTCCATTGACAGCGCTTCAAAATGCGTTGGACAGACGATTCTGAAATTCCTACCTCACGACTCGCTGCTTGCCGCACAGATTTTCTTGGACTTTGGTGATACGTTTCCAGTACTCTTTCTTGCTTTGTGGGGCTTGTCGATGTCCGTGGTCTTCCGGAACGCTTCTTGTGGACATTCTGAACAGTTCCATCGGCTTCAAACTTATCTCTAATTCGAGTGATGGTAAGTCGCGTTGGTGGATCTGTTTGAAACTCCCTCCTAACTGTCTTTGCACTTCAACTGCGTTTTCACACTTCCAGTAGCATTTTAGAATGAATTTCCTTTGTTCAAAGCTTAGTCTGACTGCCATTATTAATTCTAATGGGTTTAACTTGGAAAGAAAGAAACATCAATTGAGCTATCAGCTGTTAAAGTGTGTATACATTTTTTTGGGACGCCCTGTATATATATATATATATATATATATATATATATATATATATATACACACACACACACACACACACACATATATATATATATATATATATATGATGAATAAAACCACGAAGGAAAAGAAACACAGAGTGGTGCTCAAGCGCTTTCGTCTAATGACATCCTCAGGAACACTGGAGTGAATAGAGAGTTCAAGACTCTCTCTCTCTCTATATATATATAGTAAGTATAGAAATAAAAATTGTGGGAGGAGCATACACATTTGTAAGGAAAACTAACAATTTTAGCACTTTGCCCGAAATTCAACATAAGCTCAAATGGCTTGTTTTACAGCCAATTCTTTATAGTCATTGTCTGAATGATACATAGATTACAAAAGAATAAAGAAATAAAAATAAATATAAATTGGAAACAAAAATCAATAAAAAATTACAAAATCATGCCTAAATGATATATATATAGTCACAAACGAAATAAGCATAAAGAAATAAACACACAGATAAAAACACAAAAATTGCAAGCGGAGCACACAAATTCAAGCTCAATTGGACAGTTTACAATCAATTTAATAAATGATGTCGAAATGATATATACATATATATCATGTCACAAAGATGTAAAATAAAGAAATAAACCTAAAAAAAATAAATTGAAAAATAAATTGTAAGAGAAGCATACAAATTTATAAGGGAAAAATTACCATAGGTTTTTATAGTTATTGTCTGAATGATATATAGGTCACAAAAGAATAAAGAAATAAAAATAAATATAAATTGGAAAAAATTACAAAATGATGCCTAAATGATATATAAAGAAATATAAGAATATATAATAAATATATAAGATATATAAGAAATATAAGAAATATAAGAAATATAAGAAATATATAAGAAATATATACATATACATAAGAAATACATGCGTACACACACACACACACACACACATATATATATATATATATATATATATATATATATATATATATATATATATATATATATATATATATATATATATATATATATATATATTATATATAATATATGGGAATGAACTCAGAATGGTCCCCCGAGGTTTTATATGATACACGCAGACCGTGCATGGAACAAGGAACTCTTCTAGCATAATTAAATCCACTATAATCCGAATAAGTAATGGTAAATGACAAATACATAGTTTTCTTTTTCATGATGCTAGCCCGACGTGAGCAACGGGTCACATACATATACATACATATATACATACACATATATATATATAAGAAGTAAACATACAACAATAAATTGAAAAATAAAATTGTGAGAGTAGCATACAAATTTATAATGGGAAAAAAATTACCAAAGGTTTAGCAACCTGCCCTTTTTGTTTAAATCCATTCTCAAGGAATTCAGAACAACAGGATCGAGTTGAAACAGACCTATACGCATGTTAAAGTTATTTGTAAGTTGAATTATAGCAGACTCAAAAATATTTCTATTAACAATGTTGCGAGAGTATTGATTGGAATAATGCTTCAGTTTTGTTTCACTCTAGCAACATTGTTAATAGAAATATTCTTGAGTCTGCTATAATTCAACTTACAAATAACTTTAACATGAGTAAAGGTCTGTTTCAACTCGATCCCGTTGTTCTGAATTCCTTCAGAATGGATTTAAACAAGGGCAGGTTGCTAAACCTTTGGTAATTTTTTTTCCCCTTATAAATTTGTATGCTTTTCTTAAATTTTATTTTTTCAATTTATTGTTGTATGTTTACTTCTTATATATATCTGTATGTATATATATATATATTATATTATATATATATATATATATATATATATATTTATGTATTTCTTTTGTAGGCTATATGTTTATATTTCTTATATTTCTTATATTTCTTATGTTTCTTATATATCTTATAATTTCTTATCTTATACATTCTTATATTTCTTATATATCATTTAGGCATCATTTTGTAATTTTTTTTTCCAATTTATATTTATTTGTATTTTTTTTATTCTTTTGTGACCTATGTATCATTCAGACAATAACTATAAAAACCTTTGGTAATTTTTCCCTCATAAATTTGTATGCTTCTCTCACAATTTATTTTTCAATTTATTTTTTTTAGGTTTATTTCTTTATTTTATTTCTTTGTGACATATATATCATTTCGGCATCATCTATTAAATTGATTGTAAACTGTCCAATTGAGCGTGAATTTGTGTGCTCCGCTTGCAATTTTTATGTTTTTATCTGTTTATTTCTTTATGTTTATTTCGTTTGTGACGTATATATCATTTAGGCATCATTTTGTAATTTTTTATTGATATTTGTTTCTAATTTATATTTATTTTATTTCTTTATTCTTTTGTGACCTATGTATCATTCAGAAAATAACTATAAAAAATTGGCTGTAAACAAGCCATTTGAGCTTATGTTGAATTTCGGGCAAAGTGCTAAAATTGTTAGTTTTCCTTCCAAATGTGTATGCTCCTCCCACAATTTTTATTTCTATACTTACTATATATATATATATATATATATATATTTATAACTTATATATAGTCTTGAACTCTCTATTCACTCCAGTGTTCCTGAGGATGTCATTAGACGAAAGCGCTTGAGCACCACTCTGTGTTTCTTTTCGTTCGTGGTTTTATTCATCATAAATATTTTTCACGTGTTACTTTCGTGAAATAATTTTCATATATATATACAGTACCGTGCAAAGGTCAGAGACCACTATCGATCTGATAACTATTAGATAATCTGTCGTATGAAGATTGGTTTTGATACTAAAATACATATTAATTAGGACCTCTGGTTCATATTAACGTATAACTAAGTTATTACTTAAGTGTATAAAGTTGTATAAGTTGGATGATCCTCTTGTCTGCATAAATTGTACTTGAGGGTTGATTCGTTATATTACTTATAACGCACGTGTTTAGAGATCTAGCAAACTATTAATGATGGACCTGCAGTAAATGCTCCTAAGCTATTGTTAGATCAATATTTACAATTAAAAGTATTAATATATTCACTTAGATTCTGAAAAACAAATTTATTGAAAACGTTTCTCATTATAATCCTAATTCATGTTTTTTTTTTCTTTCGCAGGCTTAAGAAATGACGAAAAGTACAATTTCTGATGAGATTAGATATAAAATAATACATTTGCATGGTGAGGGACTGAGTCAAAGAAAAATAAGTGAGTCTACAGGTGTTTCCAAAACTGGTGTAAAAACAATTTTGGCTCATCAGAGATCAAATGGGACCCCCAGTTGGTCGTCCTAGATTAGAGAGGCCTTTTAAGCCCTCTCCATTGGATCTACAATATCTAAAGATTACTTCCCTTCGAGACAGACGGAAAACCAGCACTTCGCTTGTAGCAGATCTCGAAAAAACAACAGGTGTCTCAGTTGATCCCTCTACTGTACGAAGGAAGCTTAACTCAGTAGGTCTCAGACGTCCCATACTTGTGTTCCAAAGCATATTTTCTTCTCTTCTCTTTATTTCCATTCCTTAGAAATGGCATTTTTGCTGCAACACGTCCTTTAAGACCTACTGAGTTAACCTTCCTTCGTACAGTAAAGGGATCAACTGAGACACCTGTTGTTTTTTTGAGATCTGCTTCAAGTGAAGTGCTGGATTTGCGGCTGTTTCGAAGGAAAGTAATCTTTAGATATTGTAGATCAGATGGAGAAAGCTTAGAAGGCCTCTCTAATCTAGGACGATCAACTGGGAGTCTCATTTGATCTCTGATGAGCCAAGATTGTTTTTACACCAGTTTTGGAAACACCTGTAGATTCACTTATTTTTCTTTGACTCAGTCCCTCACCATGCAAATGTATTATTTTATATCTAATCTCATCAGAAATTGTACTTTTCGTCATTTCTTAATTAAGCCTGTGAAAGAAAAAAAACATGAATTAGGATTATAATGAGAAACGTTTTGGATAAATTTGTTTTTCAGAATTTAAGTGAATATGTCAATACTTTTAATTGTAAATACTGATATAACAATAGCTTAGGAGCATTTACTGCAGATCCATCATTAATAGTTTGCTAGATCTCTAAACACGTGCGTTATAAGTAATATAATGAATCAACCCTCAAGTCCAATTTATGCAGACAAGAGGGTCATCCAACTTATACAACTTTATTCACTTAAGTAATAACTTCGTTATACGTTAATATGAACCAGAGGTTCTAGTTAATATGTATTTTAGTATCAAAACCAATCTTCATACGACAGATTATCTAATAGTTATCACATCGACAGTGGTCTCTAACTTTTGCACGGTACTGTATATATATATATATATATGATGAATAAAACCACGAAGGAAAGGAAACACAAAAAGGTGCTCAAGCGCTTTCGTCAAATGACATCCTCAGGAACACTGAAGTACATAAAAGGTTACGGCCTATATATAGGTTACAGAAAGAAAAAAAAAATAAATAAATAAATACATTCACACAAACATATATATATAATATATATATATATATATATATATATATATACATATCTACACACATACACTATATATATATATATATATGCAATAAACGGAGAAGTAAAAATAAAAATTAAAAATTAAAAATAAGAGGATTAACAAAGAGGCATACAGATTTGTAAGGAAAAATATCGATTTTTAGCACAAGATCAAATGAATTACAAAAATACAAATTTATACTGGAAATCTGCCCGGGTTTTAACACTTTGCCTTTTAGAGTCAAATTTCGATATATATAAAAATAAAATGAAGATCAAAAGTTAATAAAGTAGCATAAAAGTTTACCAAAGATTTAGCGTCCTACCCTTTTTATCTAAATTTGTTTTGAAGGAATTCAAAACAACAGGATCGAGTTGAAAAGACCTTTGCTTATGTTGAAGTATTTGAAAGTTGGATAATGGCAGACTCAAGAATATTTCTATTAACAATGTTGCTAGAATGAAATAAAACTGAAGCATTATTCCAATCAATACAGTGGGATAACTCTGACAAATGGACAAAAAGAGCACTGGACAACTGTCCTGTTCTAACGGAATATTGATGCTGTTTTATACGTGTGTGCAAATCCTTTCCCGTCTGACCTATGTAAAAGGAATCACATTGTTTACACCCAATTTTATAGATAATGCCTGAATTATTGGTAGGGCTATTTTTTACTGATATTTTTCACAATATTGTTATATGAAAATACTACATTAATATCCAAAAGTTTAAGTACATTAGCAATGCCTAAAAAGCCCGGGAAAAATGGAAGTACTAAAATATTTTTTGACAAAGTACGAGTGTTATTATTGACACGATAGAAAGTTCGTTTTGCCTTGTTGAGACAAGATTCCATAAACGCAGATGGGTAACACAGATCACTTCCAATACCGTTGATTTTTTCCAATTCGGCATCGATGTATTCCGGACTGGCGATCCTAAGGGCGCGGAGAAACATTGATGAAAAAATGGCCTTCTTAGTGGGGGTGTCATGTCCCGAGTAAAAGTGTACGTAGGACAAATTGTTTGTTGTTTTCCGATAGATACTAAACTTAAAACCTGGGCTTTCCCTATGTACACGCACATCCAAAAATGGGATTGAGTTGTCTTGTTCCACTTCTAAAGTAAACTTAATGGAGGGGACTTGATCATTTAACTGAAGGAGGAAGTTATCCAGGTCACGATTCATGGGCCAGATACACAAAATATCGTCGACGTACCGCAACCAAGGGATGCCAACCCCCAGGATTCTCGGAATGTAAGTAATTTCGAAAAACTCCATATAAATATTGGAAAGGAGGGGCGATAAGGGGTTGCCATGGCCATTCCAAACACTTGTTCATAATACTCGTTATTGAAAGTGAATTTACAGTCTTTGATGCAAAGCTTAATAAGTTCCAAAACAATGTGTGAAGGTAGTGGCAGGTCATACTTATGTAATTCTTGGAAGAGAAAGTCAAGCATATCATCAATCGGCACTTTTGTAAACAATGAACAAACGTCAAAACTGATCAATAGATTGATCAGTTTTGACGTTTGTTCATTGTTTACAAAAGTGCCGATTGATGATATGCTTGACTTTCTCTCCCAAGAATTACATAAGTATGACCTGCCACTACCTTCACACATTGTTTTGGAACTTATTAAGCTTTGCATCAAAGACTGTAAATTCACTTTCAATAACGAGTATTATCAACAAGTGTTTGGGATGGCCATGGGCAACCCCTTATCGCCCCTCCTCTCCAATATTTATATGGAGTTTTTCGAAATTACTTACATTCCGAGAATCCTGGGGGTTGGCATCCCTTGGTTGCGGTACGTCGACGATATTTTGTGTATCTGGCCCATGATTCGTGAACTGGATAACTTCCTCCTTCAGTTAAATGATCAAGTCCCCTCCATTAAGTTTACTTTAGAAGTGGAACAAGACAATTCAATCCCATTTTTGGATGTGCGTGTACATAGGGAAAGCCCAGGTTTTAAGTTTAGTATCTATCGGAAAACAACAAACAATTTGTCCTACGTACACTTTTACTCGGGACATGACACCCCCACTAAGAAGGCCATTTTTTCATCAATGTTTCTCCGCGCCCTTAGGATCGCCAGTCCGGAATACATCGATGCCGAATTGGAAAAAATCAACGGTATTGGAAGTGATCTGTGTTACCCATCTGCGTTTATGGAATCTTGTCTCAACAAGGCAAAACGAACTTTCTATCGTGTCAATAATAACACTCGTACTTTGTCAAAAAATATTTTAGTACTTCCATTTTTCCCGGCTTTTTAGGCATTGCTAATGTACTTAAACTTTTGGATATTAATGTAGTATTTTCATATAACAATATTGTGAAAAATATCATAGTAAAAAATAGCCCTACCAATAATTCAGGCATTATCTATAAAATTGGGTGTAAACAATGTGATTCCTTTTACATAGGTCAGACGGGAAAGGATTTGCACACACGTATAAAACAGCATCAATATTCCGTTAGAACAGGACAGTTGTCCAGTGCTCTTTTTGTCCATTTGTCAGAGTTATCCCACTGTATTGATTGGAATAATGCTTCAGTTTTATTTCATTCTAGCAACATTGTTAATAGAAATATTCTTGAGTCTGCCATTATCGAACTTTCAAATAGCTTCAACATAAGCAAAGGTCTTTTTCAACTCGATCCTGTTGTTTTGAATTCCTTCAAAACAAATTTAGATAAAAAGGGTAGGACGCTAAATCTTTGGTAAACTTTTATGCTACTTTATTAACTTTTAATCTTCATTTTATTTTTATATATATCGAAACTTGACTCTAAAAGGCAAAGTGTTAAAACCCGGGCAGATTTCCAGTATAAATTTGTATTTTATAATTCATTTGATCTTGTGCTAAAATCGATATTTTTGCTTACAAATCTGTATGCCTCTTTGTTAATCCTCTTATTTTAATTTTTAATTTTTATTTTTACTTCTCCGTTTATTGCATATATATATATTATATATATATATATATATATATATGTGTGTGTATGTGTGTGATATGTATGTATATATATATATATATGTTTGTGTGTATGTTATTTATTTATTTTTTTTTCTTTCTGTAACCTATATATAGGCCGTAACCTTTTATGTACTTCAGTGTTCCTGAGGATGTCATTAGACGAAAGCGCTTGAGCACCTTTTTGTGTTTCCTTTCTTCGTGGTTTTATTCATCATAAATATTTTTCACGTGTTACTTTTGTGAAATAATTTTCATATATATATATATGTACAAGGTGTTATCAAATTATGTTTCATATATTAGTATACATATTCAGTACGTCAAAGTGAACAAAAAAGTTCCCATGAACATAAATTCGCAATCGTTTCTTTTCCGAGATACATTGCTTTTTTGCCGAGTACGATACTATTCTTTGTACACCTACTGCATGCTTTCTAGCTATATCAGATAAAACTTGTCTCCCCAAATAGTCACACATTTTCTCTCTAACAATTCTTTCAGATATTTTTGGAGAGATGAAATGTCAGTGACACTGCTTTGTAGTATTTTGACTGAGACCGTCCTCTTCCTTTGAGGACAATGTTTGTCCTTTTCATGATGCCTGGTATTTCTCCTATGTCCAGAGAATTCCTCCATATCTAGTATGGAGTTGTAGTAATTTCATTCTTATAGTTTTTAATTATCAAGGCATTATGTACATATAGATATATATATATTAATGTAAAGAACGAGGCTTGTGTAGAAGAGCGTCCGCAGAAGAAGAGGAGAAAGAACGAACAAATGAAAAATGAGGCACCTCCCAGGAATCGAACCCGAGATCATCCAATTGCCGGTCGGATTCCGCTAGTATGTAGAAGAATGGGAAGATCTTCCCCTCCCGAGCTTTACCTCGTGGGGAAGATCTTCAGGTGATGCGAATATTATAATATCAAAGGTCTTCAGGCACACAAATGGTGTTCATGCGGACTTTTTGAAAAGAACACAAACACTTGGCTCAGAAATATCCATGGTGAAATTGTTGTAGCTCTGCTATGCGAGATGCGGAGCCCAAGAAACAAATTTTCAAAAACATTAAGCCAGGCCTAGAGATGGACGCGCCCCCCGGGAAGCTTGAGACCAAAACCATAAAACTCGGTTCAGTCGTTAACGAGTAATAACGTTCGCTAACTTTAGTAAATTTGTTTATCTCAAAACTTGATTTTCGGGCGTACGCCCTTTCTATTTTATACACCTCGCCTCTTTCCCTAGTCTAGATCTCCCGAGATAAAATCGCGAACTGACCTACTGGTAGTGCTAACCCTGATGCAGGGTTAGCATAAAAGTATGCAATACCTGTAGATGTAGCCACTTTATTCGACCCCTTTAATTGGAATATTCAACTCTATTTTCTCTAAACTCATTGGACTTGCAAAGCCGTCAAAATGCGATATTCACACCTTCCCCAATGTACAGGGTGTTCAAAAAGTCCCATCACTTCCTACAAAATGTACATATTGTAATACTAATTATATTTTTGTCTGATTAATTGTATTTATATGTGGAAGGTGTAATTTAAGAAACAAGTCACTAGCAACAATTACTTTAATTACAGTGTATACAGTTACTAATTACAGTTATTAATCAAGAATATCGGTGTACGCACCATCATTTAATAACAAAGGATTATGGGTCTCCATGTGCGGTGTGAGAATGGACGCAGCGTTGCTGGAGTGATTACACCAAATGTCGAACATCGTGTTTCAGTTCCTCTGTTGTGTTGTAACGCACCCGCGATACGTTCTGCACACTGGTCAGAAAACATCACTGTTGCACGTGCAGGAATTGTTGGAAAAACGGTCAAAAACCGTTCACAGGCTTCATATCGTTTCTGCATGTCTGTATCGCTTAATTCATTAACAAATGACGGGCGGTATGGTTTCATGTTGAGATCTTTTGTCATGGGATCTCTCATTGTGGACATGGGACTGCAAGTTCTTGTGATCGTTTCCGAAGTGATTTTTTTCGATAAACGAGACACCGGTGCAATCACACTTTCACATTGTTCTGTTCGCGTTGTTGGTCTTCCCACCGTAGTCTGTGCTTGATGGAGCCAGTTTCAAACATCTTTTCTCCCAGCGTAATATCGTCTTGTTTGTTGGTGCTGCCTTATTGAATCTGTGTTGAAATCATTCTGGATATCATACATCGTTTTGCCAGTATGTGACCTTTCATGAGCACATGTGCTCATCACTATCCTTTCCTCCAGAGTATAAGTGGACTGGTCTGCCATTGTTCACACAACTCTAATACCTAGAAAAGAAAAAGATGTCTGTGAATCACATACAAATCCAATTAATCACAAAAATAAAATTGGTATTACAATATGTAAACTTTGTAGGGGGTGACGGGACTTTTCGAACACCCTGTACAAAGGCAAGTTAGGATAACGTACGGCTTTGACAATTAAGTTTATCCAAATAGTTCCTCAAGTTAAACTTCAAATTTTAATAATTTCTACTAAATAATCTCAAATAAAGGAAACCCATCCACAAATATATATACCATCAAAATCTTTTGCTTCAAACTATCAAAATTATGTTCAGCATTGCTCTCTTCTTAAGTTCATAACCATAACATTCTTTGCCTTGTCTTAAGTTCTTTTATATTTTTTAACTATAAACTTCTGACTTTAATTTAATCGTATCTTCAAATTTCTATCAACGGTGTTAATGTTTCAGTTAACATTCTTGACTCTACGAAATCTTGCGGCTAACTGACATTCATCATTCAAAAGAAGGTGGAGTGAAGTGAGAAAGAGTTATCCTCAGCAGATTCGTCTGCTACCAATTCGTTTAAGAAAGTTAGCACTTATGGACTTTTCTGTCCTCGTAGTATATTAAATTTTTAGCTTTTCTCCGCCTTCTTATGACGTCACAAAATACAGGTTTGATTTAAATTGTATACATTTTATTATTCGTGGTTATTGTGGGAATTATTTTACATAATATATATAAGCATAACCACGAATTTTGGCATATGAAAACCTGTAAGTCGGAGACGAGGCGCTGACAATAAGATGACAGGAGAAGTCAAAAAACAACTTGGCGACATTTCATCAACCAAGAGGATATAACGCTTTTTCGTCCACAGGTTTTCACATGTTAAGCGCAATTTCTCCTACGTTTAAATAATACTTTATTATTATTATTTTCTTATTATTTTCACATATCTTTTATGCAGTTATATTCAATTTACAAGAAGTGACTTGATACAAGGAATAAAATAAAGTTTTAATTTAATTATTGCGTGATGATGCATCTTTCAATCTTACTTTATAAGCCACAGAGCGACAATAAATGTTACACTCATTTATTCAAACTTATTAAGCTGTACTGGGAATGAGAGAAACGTTACAATATATTAATTAATTTTATACAGTAACCAACAACAATGCTTGTCATTACTATGCATAAATACTGATTCCTTTCGAGTGAACATTTCGTTCATAATATAATATAAAACATTTCTATTTACTGAGTAATTAGTTCGGTTCGAAAAATATCCACATATCCCTTACTGTACTATTACTAATATGTAAATACAATGGTTTGCTAAAATATTGTTTTTAATTATTTTCCATTTGTAATTCGAATACTGAAAATCAGTTTTACTTAACTTTCTTTTCAGATATACTTAGCGAATAATGTAACCTTTGACCATTACGGTAAACCTTATGTGAAAACTCTTCCAGTGTTTGCTACACAGAGTGGCATCGCTTACTCCGACAGAATGCAGTTTACACATCATGGAGGAATGTGCGGTCGTTTCGTCATTATTGTCAGAGAAATTGAAAATGAGTATCTGATAATATATGAGCTACAAGGAATTGGATATGTTTTCAAGTAAAATACATTTAGGCCTATTACTGACACCCACTGCTTTATTATAATTAAATAGCAAATACATATCTGCTTTTCGAATGTAACTCGATTTAGATTTTAAAAGTAATTTTCCACGATCTTATAAACAACTATTAGTCTCTATCATTAGAAGTTGCGTTTTGTGTATGGACTATACCCGCATCTAAATGGAATTTTAGCCTAATTTAGCCTATATCCCTGCAACAGCTTATCACGTCATCACTTGTCAAGCGATAATAGCATATCTTAAGGCTGAATTATTATTATTATTGTAGATGTTGATCGACTAACAAAACTAATCACAAATTATTTTTCTTCATGAATAACAAAGTACTTAAGTGATCATTATTATAATTATAATTTAAACTATTTCTTATTTATGAATATGTTCTGTATCTATTAATCTGAGAGTCAGTTTTGCACGCGAGGAAGATGTGACCATCATATTAAAAGCCATTTTTGAAGGGCATTTTATATCAAGTGTTTGTTTTGTTTGTTTTTTTCTGTTTAAGGTGCTTCAACCCTGCTGGATTATTGACACCATTTTTTTTTTTTTTTTACCCCCCGAAGGAAGGTTGCAAAATGTTTTTTTTATATCAAGTGGACACTGTGTAAGGTTAAAACAACGCCATTGCACTGATAATATACCATAGAATAAATAGTCGTTTTAAAGATCGTGGAAAGGTGTTTTTCCTTAAGTGGAATCTGTATAATGTATAATGTATATGGCATCCGTATGTATGAAATTTACATTAAATTCATTGCAATAAATATTATTTTGCTTAATATGAATACTCTATTATAAAATTATAATTAAATTGACTAAAAATTTTATAGAAACTGTAACTAAACATAACTTAAATTTTCACATTTAAAACTTTATTCAGAAAAAGAATAGAAGTTCCTTAAAGTTTTACAGTATTTTTTTGAATATTTTGTTTTTCAACTTAGATATCTGATGTATGATAATATTAACAATGAAAGGGATTGTCGTCTGAATACGCTGCAAGGAAGAATGGAAATTTAATGCGATTCACTTTATTTATTACATAAGGAAATTTGCCAGTTTTAATATAAATTTTTTTATGTAAGATTGTGTTTTGAGATAAATATAGAAATTAAACAAAAATTTTATATTTGCCTACCAAATTCTGACTCCCGTTTTATCTTCTATGATGAGCACTTCAAAACTCCCCACTCACAAATGCTTGCTCTTGATTGGTTTATGCTGAATTGGAGGCATCTGCTCTTCCATTAGTTTCAACTGAAGATGATTACGAAAAAATATCTGAATAACGTTTCAATAATTAACAGTTGCTGATCGTTTGCATAACAACTAATTACTTTTGTAAAACATTAAAAGTATCATTTGTTAACCTTGAACTAATAAAACATAGAACGTACGGGATTTTTACTTAACTGCTACTTACAGATACAACTTACTACATCTGAAATAGTTACGTTTTAACTAAAAGTAAGTGATCAACATTTTTGACGTCACTAATTAATGTGGTAGTGAAGAGCCAAATTATGTTAAATTATTTAATTTAATTTTTTTATTTCATGAAAGATTGTGAAAATCATTGATTTGGTGAAAGTCCATATTGAAATTGCAATGTAGAGATCAAATAGGCAAAGTGCCTGTCATTCAATATACAAATCTGCAGAGCTGTGCCTAGCAGCGCTAATTAGCGACGCTAGTTAATTATTAGCGCATCCATTAGCGGCGCTATTTTTCAAAATAGTTAGCGGAACAGATAGCGCCGCTACATTTTTAGGTAATGTTAGGCGCTAACCGCTAAGCGCTAATATAAATTAAAATTAATAGAGTCTTAGAATGGTATTCTCTATGTTACGTTGCTTTTTGTGCATAATGCTGAACGCAGAATGTATAATAATAAACAGTTCCTGAACTGAGTAAGTAAAAGAGGACAATGTCTTTCACTAAATAAGTTTAATTATAAATATCAAATTACGCATTTTTATTGAATACCCAATAAGCATATTAAATATATAATTTTGTTCCCATTTGATACTATATTTGATAATAACAAATAGCGAACACATATAATATATACAAATGCATTATTATTATTATTAAAAAAAATACTTCGCTATACATTTCAAAAAAATTAGCGTTAGCGTTAACACCGCTAATTTTAAAAACTGTTAGCGTTAGCGGCGCTAGAATTTATTTGCAGTAGCGTTAGCATTAGCGACGCTATATTTATCAGATAGCGCGCACAGCTCTGCAAATGTGTTACAGAGAGCAATTAACTCGTGATGTGACCAAGTTGCTTCTTAGAGTTTTTATCTGCTATTTCCCTGCACTGAAACGCAATCGAACAGTGTACTTCTAATATACTTATGTGAAAATAGAGTTATTGTAAATAACTTGTCTTTTATCATAAAATTCCTTTGTCACTTCTGTACATAATTTAAGACTTGTTAGTTTGAGAGTTCGTGTAAACATTGGCAAAACAAAACTCGGCACATATTTATAAAGTCTTCATGTAACACCTAACTGAACTTCAGCATTTGGAAGATGAATATTTTAATTCCAATTAAATGAGGGCTCACTCGTATTCGAAAAGTAAAACTTTATAATGAAAGAAATTTATAAAGATCATAGTAGTGCGTTACTATTGCATTACACACTTCGATAAATGATTAATAACTATGAATCCTGGTGATATTGAAGCACAATCTTTCCATCGATGGAAATGTGTGAGTTCTCGTCTTGTTTTCATGTGTGGTTAACTTTTCATGGATTGTCATTGATTGCTAAAGGAACCAATATATGTGGCTTAATTTTTCCATAAATGAGAAAATGTTGTCTTTCATGTTCACTTCTCCTGTAGATAACCTTTGCCGGATCACCACTGGTAAAATGGTAAGTCTTATCATCATTTGCCCGTCAAGGGATAATTTATATTAAAGGCGACAGTTAACCTAGGGTTGATGAACGCTACCGTTTCCTCATAAAAATTTTAGACTTTCATCTTTGGCACATCTTTAGTGGTTTGCTATTATAGTTTCACAAAGGCAGACTCTTCATGTGCAGTAATTTAGTATTGTCAACCGAGTCCCATTCGTGATTAGGTGGCATCAACCTGAGAACTGACTGCCGGTAGTAATCCTTGATATTTATTTTGAAATATGACTGAATAAACTACTGTAATAACGTAATAAAGCCAAAATCTAAAAACACACGAAATGTGATAAAGTTTCTGAGTAAAATATGTATTTCCACATGTTCGACAAGTTATACCATATGCATAACACCCAGATATAATGAGTAAATAATATTATTTTATACCTGGAAAAATCATGAGGAAGTGGTGAGTGAAAAGAGGAATGAAGTGGGTAGATATGTGTAGAGGTATGAACATGGGGAAACGTTAATACTGTATTTACAATATTGCATTACATCAGTACAAGATTATGGAAGTGGTTTCTGAGGCAGATAGGATTAGTAACTTTTCGGGACTACCTAGTGTTCCCCACTACTACAACCTGGTATACACCACTGGTACACCCCGGTTAAGTTCAACCGGGTGAATGAGAAGAATATCGACATGAAGTGAAAACAAGTAAATAAAACTTTAGATTAAAACTTCAGTGCAGCACATTATGAAACCACACTAAAACGGTTTAAAAATATTCACGCCATAAAAAATGGAATGAAATTCGACGAATGCACAGGAGCAGTACGAAAGTAAAGCCTCTTACTGTATTTGCGAACTGAAAAATGTGAGGCATTAGTTTCGTGCTGACCCTCGTATTATATAAATATTACATTAAGGAGAAATGTTATCATATTAACATTTCATGTATTTTTTTTCCCTTTGGGATTGACCGCCGTTTCAAACCTTGAAAGGCTGATATCACCGCGAAACTAAGTTAGAGGGGGGATAAGAGCTGCGACAGTCGGGGGAATTCAAATATAGGGGCAACAGAAAAAGAAGCACTGTCTGTAAAAATAGACCGAAGACGCATCGAGGAAGGACGGGAATGCAACTCCAGGAAGCAATGCAAACGAAAGTCGAATAAAATTGGGAAAAAACAAAAACGTGCTCAATTGTGATAGGGACATGGCAATGAGGGCACGGCTCAGGACGATTAACAGACATAAAGTGGCCATGGGGTCAAAGGAGTAAGACCAATTCTCAAGCGAACCAAGAAAACTTCCTTATGCCGAGATTTATGATGATAGGGAGATCAATGTTGAAGGACATGTTTGAGACGGTGAAGTTTGTTCACATCGGTGCCATCCCAGTCACGCTGCTACAACGACCCGAAATGGCAATGGAGGGAAGGAACAAAATCCGAAAGGGACAGAGGCTTAGGAGTCAGGCTAAAAGTTCCACCTCCTCATTACCGTCTATTCCCACATGGGAAGGAATCCAACAGAAGAAAATACATCGCGTGGAGTAAGTAGTAAGAAAGTGAACAAGTTGCCGTATTCTTCGAACCAGAGGGTGTTTAGGGTCATAAGATTCAAAGGACGGAGAGCGTTACGGGAATCCGAAAAATTGCAAAAGTGTTTGGGGTAAGAGCACAATATGAGTTAAAGCTTCCAGGATAGCAAGGAGCTCCACCGACTAAATGGAAGTATCGTACGAGAGATGAATACTCCGAACAGTCTTAAAAGGAAAATGGAAAACCGCCTAAGCGGCCACACCTGACGGAGAATAAGAGTTATCTGTGTAAATATGAGTCGAAGAAGGGTGACAAATAAGGTGTCCATGTAACAAGGAAGGCAAGACAGTACTAGGGGTACAGTACAGAGAAGAGATGAAGGAATCCTGTGAGCGCGGTAACAGCATTTTATTTGGAGATATGCACGATGGTACCGAAGAGGAGGGGAATCGCATTCCGTTTGAAAGCTAACAACCGTTGTAAGCGAGAAACAGAGGCGGAGGCATAGACCTCGCAACCATAGTCAAGTTTTGACTAAACTAAAGAAATGTATAAGCGTAGACCAGGTAGATCGGCGTATACGTACACGAGTAGACCGGCGACAACGGGAACTAGTGTGTCCGAATGTCTGGCAATTAAAACAACGGGTAGGTGGAGGAATGTAAGGCCGAACATCGAAACGTAGCCAAGCATACTAGACATAAACTGGAGGCGACAGCTGGTCAAAAGTCAAGAGTAGGCGCGGAGTGGGCTGAAGACAGCCATCAACTCGCTTCGTGAAACGATGTACAGAAGACACCTTCCACTCCACAAAACAGGAGCGGAGCTCCTCCTCCGAGCCGTCTAAAAGTTGAGGGGCAAAAATAGTGCTTTCGCAAGAGTTTATCTTCGAATCGAGGACGCATGAGACCGGACAATCGCCCAAGATCGCCCAAGATGACAGCCACAGCACTACGCTGATCCCGAGATCGGTGCAGGGGTTGAAGCCGAAGAGAAAGAGAAGCCATAGCAGATAAAAGGAAACTTCATCCCACGCACGAATCCAGCAACCACCGACTGTAACAAGGGAAAGGTGAATCGTAGCACACTCAGTCCCACCGCCAATAGACGTCAGTAATATACCTGCAAAATGGTAGAGTGCATATGCAATTACAATGTTGATCAAATGAGTGCCAGTGCCACACACCCAACCCACTTGTTGCAAGGTGCCAACCTCCTTTCCACCACCCCAGTCCCAAACAACAGGGTTCCCCCCAAAAGGGGGGAATACCCGCAGCAAGCTGGGGTGGTGTCCACCTAACCTCTTTGGGGGAGAAGTTGGGACGGCCTCAACCCCCCAAAGGCGTATGCCTAACCAAAGAGAGAGAGAGAGAGCGGAAGACAGGGCATCATACACCTGGATGATCCAGGTGCATAATGGGTGCTCAGTATAGCATTACTTGGCTTAAAATTCGAATTCTTCCAGTTTGCTTAATCCGCCAGTTGGGTTAGAAGACTTAGAAGGCGTAAATGGCAGATATATATATATATATTAGGGTGGAGCGAAAAATACTTTTTTTCTAGTATGAAGTTCTAATAGTGATTAAACGTTGCATTTAGTGGACGATATATACCTGCCAAAACATGAGTTCATTTTTTAAAAATTTTCAGCTGCCACCAGGGGGCTAAAGTTAACACAATTTTGTGTAAAAGGAAAAAATGCTTCTATTTTAGGTTTATCAAACTATTATAAAATTTTATCTTAGAATTATCTAATAGTTTGATTAAGATTCTTAAATGATAAGAATTCGTTTTGTAAAAATGCCTTTTCATATGCTTAATATCTTCAGCTGCCACAAGAGGGCTGAAGTTAACTTAAAAAATGACAATTAAGTATGATTCTGTATTTACTTGAAAAGGGAACAGTAATAAATTAGGATGTCTCTCCTCCTTTATACTGGCTTGAGACAGTTAAGAAACGTTATTTCGTGCCTTAGCGGAGTTACCACCCTTTCCCCAACCAACCTCCTCTAGAAAGGGTTCTTGCTGAAGACTATTTAGTAATTTGCTTTTGTGTCAAATTTTGGCTGTTTTTTCCTTGATTCTAATGTAGCACGAATCCAACCGTCTCTGTTTGTAGGTCCGCAGACTGATCCAGCAGCGTCTGTAACGAGCTTGACGCATCTCTCTACGGCTTGTGTATGACATGGAAACTGAAATAATTCTGAATGAAGAGTAGTACCATGTTTGATGCATGATTCAATATCATCAAGAGAAACTCCTGTGGTTATCGGTGGTTCTGCTATCTGAAAATCTTGCCACATAATGAGATCTGTATAGTCTTTGGCATAAAAATTTATTTCTGGCACCTTAAAATACCTCATAACATCTGTTTCTTGAATGCATGCCCTTGCTTTTATGATACGCCTAAATCCCAACTGACGCACATGTTCCCTTTCATCAGCTATCATTGCAATGAGAATGTTTTCTTGATTTGCGTAATATGCATTTCGCTGAATGACTGAGTCATGTACTCTCCTAAGCTCTTCACGGAGATACCGGCTTCTTGCAATCATATGCCACATTGCCACATATGTTTAGCACCATATTGGCATAATGGTTTACGCTTTATCTGAAACCACATTGGTGCGTATACCCTAACAATGAAAGTAGGTAATTCTTGTAAATTGCCTGAAGGATTCTCTGTGCTTGCACATAACCGCAGAGTCCTGTTTGCTGTGTGAGCCACCTTGAATGTGATATATTGCCTGGACTCTTATGACTAAGACTCTTTGAGAATGTTCCACTTGATATAGCCTTGTGAATTTCAAGAAGGTATTTCTGGTCAGTACTTATGTCATCTACATCAACTTCACACATGTCCTCTTGAATTTCAATGGGTTTGAAGTTAACTATGGGAAGCTTTTCACAGTCTGAAAGTGCTCGGCCAATTTCTCCTGAAAATGCTCTTGGTCCAGTAGTGGTACCATCCAAGTGATGAAACAGATGGCGCAATGGAAGTTCATTAAGGGTAAAAGGCATATCAGCCACTGCAATGGCTTATTAAAGGATTCTTCCAGTAATCTTATTGTGCCTCCAATACTACCAGTGTTAACCACTGTCGAATCACAGCCAACTGCAACGATGTTCCCTATATCAACATTCCTTTCTTTCAAGCAATTCACTAGCGCTGTGCAAATGTATTTAGCTTTGCCACTGGAAGGTGTCACATGTGCAAAGTACAGAGAGTGTGGTTCAGATATTATGCTGATATGCTCTTCGCGTTTGGTTCTTGGTGGTTAGAGCCATCACTCTCCTGGACTTGAATCATTGTTTTATCCTTTCTGCCATCAAAGTATAATCCCCGCATGGTTTTTGGCTCTCCTATCTGTTGTAGTTCCTTTCTCTGTTTTTGTCTTTCACGTCTTAGCTTACTTCTGTGTAATATTCCCTTTGTCTTCGGGAGTAACAATTTTAAGATCTGCCAATACTGCAGAAGCAATAGCAGCCCCAGCTCTGTCCGACATTTTAAATCTATCACAAGTAATTGCTAATGAAGGCAGTGGCTCACGCATCTGTTGTTCTGATATTACATATTGAGTCGAGGTTGTATCTTCCTCATTATCTTCAGATATCTCTTCTAGTTGTTGAAGTTCACTTGTCTCTGTTTCGATTTGTAAGTTGGACGTATTGGTTATAGCAGCACTAGTTGTTTGTGAGGATGCCAGACGTGCTTTTTCCATTTCCTTTCGATGTTCTCTTGCTTGTAATCGTCTTGTGTGTGCTATGTCAATGCTTCCTATCACCATTATTCTGCGTGTTCGTTGGTCATTTAAAAAATCCTGCTCTTTTGGAGGGACTTTCTTACTCTTTTCACATGAGCATCTCCTAAACTCCTTACATTTGCAGGTGCAGATGTCAAACAAAGTGCATTTTGAAGAGTTTTCAAATTCTTCAAGCTGATTTTTGTACTTAGGCTGATCCTTGCGTGACTTGTATGGCTTTAATAAGGACCTGTATTTATCATGGTACACTCGCATCATCTGTAAAACGCGTGTATGTGAAACTATTGGCAAAGAGGCCTTCTTCCAAATATTTTCTACCTTTTTGGAAACTGCCTCTGCTATTTCAGAAAATGAAGGCTCCTTGTTATTCATCTGCTCCTTCACTAAATGTTTTGTGAACAGGTAATCTTTCATAATGCAGTTATAAGTTGGTAGTTGCATATCACTCATCTCACAAGGTACTTCAAATATGGCACACTTCATATGTTCTCTAGTGAAATGTTTATATTTAGTATTTGATGCCATAATATTTTTAAGAAAAATTCACAATCACAAAATATCCTGTAACATCAAAACTTATATAATTAATATATATAATATATTTTATAAGTATATATAATATATTATATAAAATATAATATATTAATAAATAAACTAAAATTATATAATACATTATAACAAGCATTTTATAATAAAATCAATATTATCTCTATATAAATCACTTTAAAATAAAGTTTTATAATATTCCGATCATATTAAAAAACTCTCCGATCAACTGAGCGACTAGGCCTACTACCTAAGAAGACAAGTGTTAACACACTGTTCTAATGACTCACAGAAAGTAATTCCTTCACACCAAAACCCTCCCCCACAACCCTCCCCAAACCCTCCCCACAACATTCAGCATTCAGTGTAGTCTCAACATGACTCAGTTACTCTAAATTGTGTTAACTTCAGCTCTCTTGTGGCAGCTGAAGATATTAAGCATATGAAAAGGCATTTTTACAAAACGAATTCCTATCATTTAGTAATCTTAATCAAACTATTAGATAATTCTAAGATAAAATTTTATAATAGTTTGACAAACCTAAAATAGAAGCATTTTTTTCCTTTTTACACAAAATTGTGTTAACTTTAGCCCCTGGTGGCAGCTGCAAATTTTAAACAAATGAACTCATATTTTGGCAGGCATATTTCGTCCACTAAATGCAACTTTTAATCTCTATTAGAACTTCATACTAGAAAAAAAGTATTTTTCGCTCCACCCTAATATATATATATATATATAATATATTATATATATATATATATATATAAATCAACTGTCAAGAATATCTGTATAGCGCAATCTGGCAGCTCAAATTATATATATATATATATATATATATATATATATAAAACTTATATGAAACTTATTTCACGAAAGAACACGTGAAAAATATTTATGATGAATAAAACCACGAAGGAAAGGAAACAGAATGGTGCTCAAGCGCTTTCGTCTAATGACATCCTCAGTGTTCCTGAGGATGTCATTAGACGAAAGCACTTGAGCACCATTCTGTGTTTCTTTCCTTCTTGGTTTTATTCATCATATATATATATATATATATATATATATATATCTATATATATATATATATATATATATAATTATATAATTTGAGCTACCAGATTGCGCTATACAGATATTCTTGAGAGTTGGCTTAGAAATCCGTCAGTCGGCTTAGAAGGCGTAAACAGACAATTGGTATATAAATATATATTCCCATCTCCCCAGTTATTCATTAATATCGTTTATATATACAACCAAAAGAATGAAATAAAACACCATTACATCATTCTGTTTATTTAGACGAGTTAAGGGAAATAATTCATGAAATATATAGGAAATAGATATACACTCAAAAATAATATACAGTAAAAATATACACATTTAGCGAAGGATATATATACACATTCTTAAATAACAATAGTAGTACAGGATAAAAATATATAACCATTTAATATATGTAAGAACAAATACGCCTTTATATATATAAACACCAAAACTTATATAAAAAATAATAATAGTACAGTTTAAAACTATATACCCATTATTATATATACTCGCATATAAGCAGCAAAACTTATAAAATCAAAATACACATTTTATGTTCTACCGCGCTTAACTAAAATACTAAACTCGCACGTGATCCAGTCTACAGTTTCATCATTGTTGCTTTGTACTATGCAATAAATACGATTTAGCATTATTTCACCCCTCAAGGTGTCCGGGTGCTTATACTCGATGTAAAAGGCCTTCATATCGTCCAATACTATTTTTGTTCCCACCTTACAGTTGTTAGCACGGACAGAATACAATCAGAAGTACGCAAAAAGAGGGCGTCGTTAGCCACAACATCATCATTAAATTCAAGTTTATAAACACTCCTTTCCAATCGAGGGTTTTTTCTTACCGATCCGAGCTTTTCAATCGTGAATGCTTCTTCACAAAGCATAGCAGCAGTTGAAATAATCTTCTAAGTCGTAGCGACAGCTGCTCATTATATAAAGATACAACTCTTCGGGGTGAGCAGTGTAGTTGAGCTCTGCCCTGTACCGCTCAAGTCCTTTGTACCAAAATTTATGATATTTCGAAAAGTCTAAACCTTTTAAATACGCATCCAGCTCTAGACCATTCTCGCCATGTTCTTTACTAGATTCGGTAAACCCGTCGAGCAGAGCGGTCTATGCGTATTCAAGAACCATATCAAAATAAATCATATCCGCAACACGTGTGTCTAATATAGGTTTTAGTTTGCGGAAACCAACGATTTCAAACATTCTGTCGAGGATGAAGCGGTTTCGCGTGGGGACAAGAACGTTATTATCAAAAACATTCTTCCACATCAGTCGTATATCGATGCATGGCTGATCGTTATTTATACACAACATACAAACAATGGCATATGAGGGGGTATCACTAATCTGTTCTCTTCTTGTACCTACACCTGCAGGTATTCTATAACGATCCTCACTCCACTTCTCAACTATCACGAAGACTCCATTCATCGCCTCAACACTTAAATAAACAACATTAAGTTTACCAGAGTTTGCTTGTCTACAAGTCGTTTCAAGTACATAGTTAATGACACCGGTTTTACGTCTGAACGCACGCAATGACTTCGTCACGGACACGTCGTATACGGCATTGAGAATGCTGCTCAAAGGAAGCTCCATCGTTTTCTATTGTGAGAGTGCACAACCAGTGGGTCAAGCTCTGTGGTGACTATGAGCAACCGTTGCGCGGTTTGGCTCGGAGACAGGTGTGGAGTGAGTCATACCAAGCGTTAATGTTTCGTGTACGGGCTTGTTCCAGCATGAAAGAATCATGCGAGTACTTGTACTAATTATACCGGGCATTTTTTCCGATACATGGGGCAATATCGGTTTTAATGTTTTATCGGAATGCGTACTAGACGTTCATTTCCACACATTAACAATCCGGCGCACTATTTGAGAGAAACATGTGCCCGTACTTATCCTTTTTGTTTAACAGTCAATACTCGCTCTAAATTCTATTAAAAACTCACACAGACCTTTCTTTAGCCACAACCACACGGCGATCCTTGTCATGATATATATGAATGTAGTGGTAAAAGTATTTTAGACTATCCATTATGACGAGATTTACATTCTCAGCCGCAGGGTACGCGCACTCGTTATGATGCAGCAATTAGGGCATATCATACTTTTCCGAATCCGAATTTCACTCTGGCTAATATGTATTTTAATGTAAAATTTAATTCTAAGAGGGGTTTCTTTTCTGCAACTTTTCCCAAAAATCGAGTTATCATGTTCAAAATTGCGGTTTTCTCTTCTGTGTTGAAATACCGAATATTCAATTGAACACACCCTCATATTTTTAACCCTTTGTCGTAATTTGTTGCCATTTAGACACATTAACTTTGCTTAACTCTTACACAGGTTTAATACATACATACATAAGAAAAAAATCTACTCCATTTGAATCTTTGTAACAATTTGGAAGCAGAAGGCAAAGTTTAACATTCTCTCAATAGATGGCTTCCTGAACGACATCATCAACGCCGGTCATCTTTCCAAAGACAAGGCTTACTTGGCCATAGATGGCATGAAAGTCTGGAGGGCCAAGGAGGAAGTAATGGCCTCATCAGTTGAAGCTCTCACGCAGAGGACAGAGGAGATCTCTGGGATATTCTTTGATGGCAAGCACGATAGGAACACAAAGTTGTTGAAATATGACGAAGTGACAGGGAGATTTCATCCTGGCAAAGTGCTCGAGGAGCATTACACTATCACGTGGGAGGCTCAAGGAAAGTACCTCTTCCATTTTACTCCCGAGGAACCTGAGGAAGGAGAAAAGCCTGCTCATAAGATCGCTCAGGGCCTGCATGAGTGGCTTCTGGATCACGGAGCTGACGAGAGCCTTGTAATGATTGGAGGAGACTCTACCAACACCAACACGGGGTGGTCTGGAGGCGCCATAGCCCTATTGGAGAAGATGCTGGGTCGCAAGTGCCACTGGATGATTTGTCAGCTCCATGTGAACGAGCTCCTCCTGAGGCACTTAATCATCAAGCTGGACGGCCCTGTAACACCCCGGTCAGGCTTCAGTGGGCCTATTGGAAAACTTCTTGAGAAAGTGAATGAACTTGAGGTCAACTTCAACTTCAAACCAGTGGAAGGAACTGAAGATATCATAGAGCTGCCAGTAGGGATAGTCAAATCTCTCTCCACAGACCAGCACAACTGCTATCTTCTGATCAAAGCCATCAAGTCTGGGCGTCTCAGTCCACAGTTGGCTGGTCTCAAGTGCGGACCTCTGACCCAATCTAGGTGGCTCACTACTGCACAGGCCATCTTGCTGTTGTGGATGAGGGAGCACGGACTGAAGGGGGAGGTGTTGAGGAAGCTCGAGGTCCTCGTGAAGTTCTGCCTTAACTTCTACTTCAAAATGTACCACGACATCAAAGTGAAGCACCACCTCAAATTTGGTCCTGCACACGCTTTTTCAAGCCTGAGGCTGCTGAGGAACCAGACTACCGAGGTCAGGAACATCATCTCTGCTGCAGTGATAAGAGGAGCTTACCTCGCACATCCTGAGAACATCCTGGCTTCATTTCTGTGCAGTGAGGATGAGCATCAGAGAGCTTTTGCTGTGAGCCAGATAGAGAAGATCAGAGAAGGAAGAGACTTTGGTGATACGACAGTAAGGCCCAATAAAAATCCCAAAGTCAATCTGCAAGCCACTTCACCTGAGGATCTCATCAATTGGGAATCAGAGAATATTTACGAGCCTATTTTCACCTGCAAGATGACCTTGACTGAGCTCGAGGATCTCAGGGAAACTCCACTCAAAGCGGACGCTTTCTCTGTTCATACTCAGTCCTGCGAGAGAGCTGTACAGCATGTCTCAACTGCTTCCCAAGCTGTGTACGGTCACGAGAGGAGAGATGGGTGGGTGAGAGCCAGGATAGACCATCGAGAAATGCTCCCAGTGTTCAGATCGAAGCAGGACATACTTAAGAGCTTTTCAGGTTCGAGTGGCTGATGAAGAGGCTGAAGCCATCGTTAATGCTCATAAGAGCTGAAAGTCCTCATAAGACCATAATATAAGATCTTATGAGGCCACGCTTTTCAGGGATCCAGGAAGAACAGGCGTGTAAACCTACACGTGGAGGTGGCAAGTCTCCCGCTACTCGATCAGAGTAGAGCTAGTGAGCCGCGCCTATTCTTTGAAGAAAAACTTAAAATTCTTAAGTTTTACGTGAAATCTAAACATTTTTTCAGCACCCAGAGGTGTTGAAATACGCAAGAAAGCAAGGATGAGGTCAGAAAAGCAGCTTTTAGACTAAATCATATGCAGAACAGCTGCGCGCTTTGGTTTGGGTGCCCTGAGGCTGCGTTAGACAGCCTTCAAATCAGAAAATCGCGATTTTGACCATGAAAATTAGATTTTTCGGAAAAGTTGCAAATACCCATCTTAGAATTAATTTTTACGTAGGAATACGTATTACACACTTTGTTTTTCCAAAATTTCAACCCTGAACCCAGAGTATGATATGCCCTAATGCACCATTAAATTATATAACTCAGCGTCGGTTCATTAATTATACGAACCATGAGAATGTCGAGTTTTAAATAGCGATAATTAAACGAGTCTTTGTGAAAAGTTGAGGTGATATTTTTTTAAAAACCATTTCCAATTCCAAACTATTTAATTTACAGGGCATAATAAATTTTACGAAGCTAATTTAGAAGGATACCATAATTCGCTCTATTTTCACCCACAAGTGTCTTCAATTTCCTCTGAAAAGTCACATGATGAGGCGTAGATTATTTTTTTTAATTTATTTATTGTATCGTATAAGAATTCCGTAATACAATAAACTTTTACAGCGGTTTTCTTCATGGATAATTGAATCTGAAATTACCATCCACTTTTATGTTCTAAGATAGGGCACCATAAACCGATTCACAAACCATCCTCATCTACCTCTCGCTCTCTCTCGCTCTCTCTCCCTCTCTCTCGCTCTCTCTCTCGAATACAAGATAAAAAATCAAAGAGTTTCTCTCTATATACGAATAGGAATATCTGACACGCCCCAGATTTCACGGGGCAACCAATCACAGCCCTGTGGGCGGAGCCCAGGACCTCTGTTTGGCCGCTATGCAGGCCTACGCGTTAAGCCCCGCCCAAAATTCAGTGATAGCCAATAGGAAGATCGCGAATCATGTGTTGTGGGTTGGTCACAAGCCCCCTTTATGAAATGGAGCAGTTCATCTCAGAACCTCAGTTCGTATGTTTTTTTCGCTTAGTGCTTTTCAAATATATACTATGAGTCAGTTATCGCTCTACAATTCTCCCGATTTGTTTGAAGATCAAGATTTTTACCCATCAGCTGCGCTCCACCTTTTCAATGCGGTGGAACAGAATGAACTTTTATCTACGCAAGTTGTTTCAGAAATTTCCGGCAGCGAGCACAATTTTCCCGCTAACGATTTAGAGATGTAAGTAGCTAATTTGTGATTATATTCTGCGCTCATTCAGTGTTAACTTATAAAAGGCCACGATAAATGCGTTTTCAAAAATAGTTTGTGTTTATTCTCGGTCTATATATAACGTTTCAACCGGTGTTAATTAACTTATAAAAGGTAGCAATAAATGCGTTTTGAAAAATATTTTTAATTATTCTCTGTTTCCTACGTGGTTATTTCGGCATATATATATATATATATATATATATATATATATATATATATATATATATATGGTGGAGCTTTAATAATACACTTCTCGATGACTTAAAGACAGCTCCCCACCTAACCTAGCTTTATAAAATTAATCCCAGGGCTCATTCTCGTTTATAATAATATAACCTAACCTAACCTTCTCGTTTATAACCTAACCTAACCTAACGTAGCACAACTGAACCTAACCGGCCATAATATATCCTAACCTATCAAATCCTAGCCGGGACAAATATAGCCTAACCTAACCTAGCCTAACCTAACCTAACACAATTGAACCTAACCGGGACATAATATAGCCTAACCTAAACTAGCCTATATATATATATATATATATATATATATATATATATATATATATATATCCGACCCAGGACTCTTTATCGTTTATCATAATATAGCCTAACCTAGCCTAACCTAACCATGGTGTATTCTTTCTCGTTTATAATTAGTAATCTAATTTCCTTTTATTCTGAATTTTTCTACAACGAAAAAATTAATCCTATTGTTTTTAATTATTGTCTGTTTCCTTCGTAGTTATTTCGGTATATATATATATATATATATATATATATATATATGGTGGAGCTTTAATAATACTTTTCTCGATAATTTAAAGACAGCACCGCAGTAGGATTTTTAAATTACCAAAACTGTCAGGATATCTGCTTTTTTCTTATAATTTTTAAAATTCGTGGCATTTTCTCTTATTGTAGCTCTTTGATTAAACTAATTTATTTTTACTTAACTTTATAGGACCGATGCGGAACTTGAGCATGTTACAGCTACTTTTCGTTTTGATGAAAGGGAAATAAGTGATATGGATGCTTTACCCAACAACCAAACCAGCGATCTGAACACAGAAGTCAAGGTATTGGCTCACATCCGGTCCAGCGAGTGCCAGGTCATCGGGGAACTAATGTAAGTATTTTTTGGGGGGTTAAGAACAAAACGCATTGTATTTTCATTTAATTTATTAAATGGTAGAAAACATGTACAAAGCGGAACCAGTGTCCCTTAAATAAGTCTTAATGGCTACAAATAGGCCTTTACACAGATAGATAGATATACACCTTTATACAATACAGCGGGTGCTAACATATGGGAACCTTTTTTTTACTGTCTGCATGCATTTTTATCGGCCATTTCAGTGTCGCACGTGTTACTATAATATCCATGAAGGCGATACGGGTTTCATACAATCAATCTCAGGTACATGTATCTGTTTGATAAACTGCACAACCACAGAATCATTCCAGGGCTGAGCGCCGAGTGATTCAAAATAGTACATTCTTTCCATATTTTTAAAATAGATTGAAAACCAATGAATTCCCTCATCCCCCCACAATGTCGGTGTTAACGATAATCCCGCACCAGTTTCTCGTAGTTGGCAACTTCAATATTTCATTCTTCGCAAACACACCGATAAATTTGGAGCGTGTGAAACCGTCACTTTTCATTACTCTCTGGAGTGTATTCGCGTCCATTTTAAAAGTCTGTGACCACGTTCCTGAAACGAACAACTTCTATTAGTGCCTGTGATTTGAGGTAAACTAGCACACTTATAGGCGCATCTATAGGCTTGACAAATTCCAACCTGACTGAGATATTCCCACTCTGTTGTGGACTTAAGTGCGTATTTACGCCAGCAGACAAGTCAGGCGTGATATCAAATGAATAAATGTTAAATTCTTGGACAAATTCTTTCTGCGTTACACCAAACCCAAGCTCACCACAGCCACCTGTATTATGAGCCAGATTACTATAAGCTCTCGCGCAGAGAGGGAATCAACAGTCATAGTCCCTCCCAAAGCGATGCCATTTACGTATAGGGTTATATTTTTAAGGCTGAAATTCTATTCTCCATTCGTCGAGGCGTGGTCCTGCATTCCAATTAATATCCTTCTAGGTAAAACTCCAAGGGGCACGTGTATAGTCTGATCTGTACCCTATTAATTGGGTATTTTACTGTGGAGTGTATTAAGTCTTTCTCAATTTCTATTTGTTTTGGCGAACTTATTTTCACTCGGCGTACAGTCAAATACGTCTCCATTAGGTGAATCACAACGGGTTTCGCGCCCTCTTCTTGATCAGACCCCAGATTTATGCAGATCTCAGGAATCGTGCGGGTAGGCTTCAACTTCATATCCACCCCGTTCATAAGCACTAAGCAGTTTCTCCTGGAATGTGAAATCTGTATGAAGAAGTCCAAAACATTCGTAAATCTTTTTTTTAGAATTTTTAAATTTATCCTTTATACTATTTTCATCTTTAGCATGGTAATATCTCTCGGCAGTTAAAAAGGTGTCCTTCGCTTCTTCTGAAAAGTTGAGGACATTTTCCAGATAGGCACGTAGGTGATAATAACACGCTCCTGCCGAGATGTTAACTTGATTTAAATACACCTCACACTGGCTGAATATGGAGTGTAAAAAGTTGGTTTCAGGGTATGCAGAGTAACGATCATCGCAGTCCGTTCCATCAGAATGGGCTATACGCAATTTAGCGTACATATGCATGCAGCTCGGGTTAAAAAAGTAAAGGCCTGAGCTGGGTATCACGAATTCTATAGGGGCACTCGGTGAACTAATCGTGTGTAATGGTTGAATTGTAATAAAGTCGCTATGCTCAATAGAGACCTGAGTGGGAGGCATATCAAAGAGGGACAGTTCCGATTTACAGTATTGTGAACTACACGGATGGATGAAACGTGCCATGATGAGACAGAAATAGTGCCACCTCTCTCGACAACTAGTAATCAGCCTATGATTCGTGAGAGTAGTGTCCTCAGCTTATATCAATTAAAAAAAATGATCAGCCATAGGTTTCATACGCTTAGAGCACTTCTTTTTTGAATTCCTTTTAAGTTCAGCGCCACGTGATGGTAACCCCTTCTTCCTGGCAGATCTCTTCTTTCCGCCACCACGCATTTTTCTCTTTGCATCTTTGATGATTTCGTCCCGTGTACGTTTTAAATGTTTTTTTAGAGCTTCTTTAGTCTTAGTTCCGCCCATTATGTCTTCTACTGCGTTAAAACCTGTTTGTAACGCCTTCCGCCCTAGGTACCTGGCACCTCTGATCAACAGTGGGACAGCGGTGCGTAGTATGGATGAAAAAATTGATCCAAGCCTACTCCCACGCTGGTATCACACTCCTCGATAGATTGTGAATGGCCTCCGGGTCATTATAAACGACGAAAGTGTAGTTTCACTGTTAAGCTCCAATCACCGAATGGGAAATTTTTTCCCTCAATCGTTCTTATACAGGGTGTTTCAGGAGGAAAGGTCAGTACTTCGGGAGGTGATAGTATCGGTCATTGTGAGGAAAAACGTTCATTTGAACATGTGTCTAATTCTGAATGGTTACGGAGATAGAGATGTTTGAATTTGATGCGCGCGCAGGTCTTCCTCCCCACGTGGTGATCCCATTCAATGGCCACCAAGATCTCCAGACCTCTTTCCGTTAGATTATTGTTTGTGGTGGTGGATGAAAAGTCAAGTTCACAAAAGAAAGGTGGATACACGAGACAAATTGCTCGCGCGCATTTTGGATGCTGCTGCCCGCATAAAGGAACGTCAAGATCAACTCAGACGAACAACACGCGATCTTCGCACACGAGTTGCAAAGTGCATTGAGGTTGACGGTGGGATTTTCGAAAACGTATTGTAAACTGTAACAAATTTGTCATTTCTGTATCTGATACCATTCAAAATGCCAATGTTTAAACATTAAATGTTAGAAACAGTAATTGGTTTCTCTTTCTTGATTACCATTAACAATGCTTTTGTATTTGTAGATTCAAACAGCTCTATCTCCGTAACCATTCAGAATTAGACACATGTTCATATGAACTTTTTTTCTCACAATGACCGATACTATCACCTCCCGAAGTATTGACCTTTCCTCCTGAAACACCCTGTATATATCGAGATGTTGGTTAATAGATTAGTCGAAACATTCACATAATGGGGCTTGTCATATGTAATGCTCAAACTTTTCCCTCTATGGTTGGGGATGTGTGCAATGCGCAGCAGCGCGCCTAGGTGTCCCCAATAAATTGGTGCTCTACGATATTGCTGTAAATATAGCACATGTCTGGAGGTGGAGAGCTTTCACCCAATTTCTCCATCTTCAATTGATACATGAAGCTGCACAAGTCATGCTGTGCCTCGTGAAAGGTATCTCTTTGGAGAGCTGCGCTATATCGGCCCTACGCCACAATTATGAACAGCTCTTTATCTTTAATATTTCTACTAAGCGTTGATTTTAACTTCAATCTGCATGCAGGCGTGTCTATGTTTATGACTTCAAAAAGTAAATCGTTTGTCAGGTACGACTTTTCAAGACTTGTTTAACCCCGTCACAATGTCCATGGCTGTCATAATGTCCGATTCCTAGCGAAACATTTGTGGTATAGTATTGTTCCTCACCGAACATGACTGATCGCGTAGTATTTTCTAAGGTTATGCCTAATTTTTCGCACTCATCGATTCTTCTAAGGATCAGAAATATAATTTGCTCATTTTCAAGAGTTAAAAATTTGGAGACTAACTGGAGTTCACATAAACCCACCTCATACGAATCACGCTCCAATTCAATGGGTCCGTGGAGTTCTGTCATAAAGTTGGCGCGGGTGTTGTTAGGATGTACAGACAGAGAAGAAAGGACGGGAGTGTGACATAGAAGTGGCTAGGCGCCATGTTGCATACTATTTAAGCTTCATTATTGCAGCAGCTTTTATATAGGTGTTGAAGCTTTCTGGGTAACCCAGCCATTTCACCAGGTACATTTTTCTCTTTCCTGAACCTTTGCTGCCTAAAATTTTTTCAATTTTAAACACACTTTTTCCTAAATTAAATGTCACTTTCTGCAACTCCTCGCGGTAAAAGCCTCCAGTGACCTCTTCCCCATTCAAATCTTCAACGTAATACATCATTATCTCGCCTTAGTCTCATAGCACGAACTTTAAAAATCTCACGTGTCCATCCTTGCTCAAATCCCTTCGCGAATTTATTTCCCGAACGTGATAGCCTTAATAATCATGATTTTGAAATGTGTAGACTGCGGTGGCTGTGCTCCATCTCTTCTCACCTCTGGCAGCGCACCTCTTTCTAAAACTTCGTTAGGTGTTGTGCCAATCGTACGGTGGAACGGTTGTATGATGATGCCAATGACCCGAGAACGTTTATATATATGTATGTGTTTTTATGTGTAAAATAGCGATGCATGCGTTCCTTTATGGTACGTTGAACTCTTTCAGCTAAAGAGGCCTTATGTATGAACTGCTAGTGTAGTAAATGATATTAAACTCTGTCAGCATGTTTCCGACCTATTCTACAAAAATAGCCAGGAACCCTTTCTTCTTTTAACATCAACGTTTTGGTCGCTTTAGCAACTGTTTCAGCGATTTATTTTTCAGGGAATTAGCCACAGATATCTAGAGAATACATCTATTATGAATAGGATGTAGCGGTATCCGTCATTATACACTGAATATCTTTGCATGTCTGTTAAATCCGCTTGCCAAATAGAGTCACTCGAATCCCGGTTGTCTTGGCCGTTTTAAACCTTTTTCTCACCGGTTTATGAAGTGTATAAGCATCCTGTTCCCGCAAAAACCTCATCATCTTTTTTCCCTACTCCGTAAACACCTCTGTACAGTCTATTAACGCCACCATAGGAGGCGGGGTTAGAAATGTCATAATAGCGTTTACTTAATATGTTAGCCATTTGCGTATTTTAGAGACACGTGGATAAGGTTGGCCGTTTGTTCTCTTCTTTCTCTTCTTCAGAGACGCTGCTGCTGGGGCGATGGCGTACTCAGTTGTGACACATGCGAGACTTGATCCAGGTCTTTTAACCTATTCAGATTACCTATCAATGTTTTGGGGACATTTATTTGTTGTAGTCTTGCTTTAATATGCTTCCATCCTGTTAGTGAGGGTCTGTCCCACTTTCTCACCAGATCATGAACAATATCAACGATATTGGATCCTTGTACCCTTGTTCCTTCAACAATGACCTCGCCTGTATCGGCCCACTGTATGATGGGGTCCTCACTCAATAGATTATAAAGACTTAAGCCTTTATTCCTCAATGTATGTGGGAGACTGTTTTTTAACACATGTTCGATGTGTTGTGTTCCGTTGTTCTTTGGTTGGTCATCTCTAACGTCGGGCCCAGGTCCTGTTTCGCCATGCTCAGCGGTACTCGCGCTGTGCCTAATAACCACGGGGAGCTCTGTCGGATTCTTATAAACTTCGTACTCATGAAGAAATTTCTGCAAAGCCTCTTGGTACAAGACCATTTTCTCAGCAGGTAACTTTTCACTGTTTAATAGGGCTAGCAACTCGCTTTCCATTCTTTTAAGCCTACTTTTACGGGGTTCTAGAGCCGTGTCTGGAATCTTTGAACTTTGCAATGAAGCATACACCTCGTGCGGAATCACTACCACTTTCTTCATTATATTAACCTTGTCAGTAAAAGACCCAAAACTGAAAATAAGATGGGTCGGAATGATCCTCTTTACAATAATTCGCTTTTTCTTACTCACAGTTTGACTTTTATGAACGAGTGTACGTATTATGTTCTTGTAACGAAGTAAGCGAGCCATCTGAGAGGGTTTCATTGGCACATTACATTTTATAGCATTAAGACAGATTTCACAGATGCATTTTAAAAAGTCGGATCGATATTTTTAACAAACATCTGTTGCAGTGCCCGGGGCAATCGTTGATAGATTTTTATTAATTCACGATATTTCTTCAACCTATTTGTCATTCTGGAGTATATACCGTTTCAGGTTCGGTTGGGAATATATTCGTTCTTAGAAGCACCCTAAACGTGTTTCGCGGGTGAAGGTCACAAAGCAAATATCCATAACGCTGGTGTGTGGCTTCTTTATAAACCTCCAAAAACTCCTTACGTTGATTCGGGAACATTTGATTGGCTAATACCCCAATTTGTGACACATCTCTACGTTGTGCTAATAAGAGTAGATATTGTGTATTTAGCGACACATCGCGCATGCATCTATTTTTGAAAATAGATTCTGGTTGATGAAGAACACGCTTATGTTAAGATGGTGGGAGAACACTGTAAATGTCTCATCAAAAGTTTTTTCCATTTCCAACATGAGCTCGTCAATTACAATAACTGTATGCTCATTACCTTTTAATGAATTAACATCATATACACCCTTGTGGAACAAAATTTCATCTTGGTAGTCGTTGAACACTGACTGATACGTCGAATAGCACCATATTACTTTATGCACAAATTTTGAGAACATCTCCCCCTTATCTTTAATGATTTTAAGCATAAATACAGTTTTTTCACAGCCTGAAAGGCCAAGTATAATAAATGTGGATGGGCTTGTGAACCTGAATTTTTCTACAGATTCCATCTCAACACGTCACACCCCTAAGTGGGTAATTTACAAAATATTACAAATTTTCAGTGCTGCTCTTTATATTATGTTTACTGCTTCCACGGAACCGTGAATGGCGACGACATACAGCACCATATCATCGATATCACAGACGAACCCCATGACCGTGCAGCTACAGAACCCTTCCCCGCTGACGAACCCTCACCAGTGACACCTGTAGCATGCGACAGTTCAAAGCGGATGCAAGATGAAGAGCCCTCCACGTCAGGTATAAAGCGTGCCAGGATTGCTCCGGTTGTTAGACTCCCAGTAATAGATCCCAACCCTCAACGTCTTACGACACAACCCCCCACAATAGTACCTTCCTCAAATATGCCCCATTGTTCAGTTCCGGGTACTTCCTCCACAGCAGTTTCTCATACTGTGGAGGATGGTATAACATTCGAGTTGGTGCGCACCGCTATCCCCACCCCTGCCCTGATTAGAAATCGGTATGTGGTCAGGGTTGACCATGGATCTCTTTATACCAACGGACTGCGGCGCGTAGTTGAACGTATTGTGGAGTTTGCCCTTCAGAACCGCGACGAACGTGAAGTCCGGACGAGGTTATCCTTCAGGTTCGGGTCAGAAAGAGGGGACGATTTTTGGGTGGTTGGTAATACCGTTCAGACATTTGGCGGCTGTAGATAGGGAATATATCTTGGGCCGTATAATGCAAGCCTCTGAAAGTGGTACATCCTTAAATATGGACAACTTCATGGTAGATATTGACAGAGTATCTGGGTTGTGGGTCATAGTGCCACACCTTATATTCTTAATTTCAATTCTCCGGTTATTTACAGAAAGCATTTAAACGTCGATCGTGGTTGTGGTTTTAGAGCAATAATTTTACCTCATATGTTCACTGTGCTAAATACTTGGACGCAAAAAATTTAGCTGCCCACGGTTGTGCAGCCTGCCCGTAAACTGGCTTCAGATTGTAAGCTTGATTTTGAGTGTAATATGGGTCCTGAAGAACTGAGAAGGGACGAGCAGGAAATGAATGCACGTATAGTCGTATTTGGAATGGATGATCGTCGTAGGACTGTGTATGTTTTTAAAAGGAGCGTGAGAGATCGTACAAGACCTCTACTTATTTTAGGATTGTCAGGAACATCGTATCTCCCCATCCGTAACATAAGGGATCTCTACTCCAGTTATGATAAAAGTCGAAAATATGGAAGGCATCATCAATTGAGTAAGGGTTGTCTCGAGTTTGCTGATGATATTCTGAAACATTGTAAGGATTGCTACATGGTATGTGAGCAGTGTAAAAGCCCCAAATGTGAAAGTCATGTTCGTACGTACGTACATTTTTCAATAATAAATGCTTTGAGCTCCATAAATCAAATGGCACTTGCAGGAAAATAAGGATCTGTAAATGCGGTATGTTTCACATGATGGATAATTGGGAGAATATCAAACATAAATGCGATGAAATTCACTGTTCTACATGTCATGAAAAATATAAGGCGGATCGAGTGAAGCATGTACTGTATGTATATGAAAGATGCTAAGCCTAAAAGTGGCGCCTGTATAACCGTATACTACAGTATAGAAACTTACGCGAACGCTGAAACCAAAGAGGTTATTCCCCATTACTCGTAAGTCAGACTATCTGTGATGAGTGCATGGAGATCGAATGTGATGAGTGCCACAAATGTGGAAAACGGACAAACGTTTTTAAAACGAATGCACACGGCAGCCCTGTGAAACTCTTTGTATCCTATATTGTCAAATTAGCGGACAAGTTAAAAAAAATGACTGTATATTCTTGCCCATAACTGGGCGAAATTTGACACACAGTTCCTTTATAAGGAGCTGCTTGAACACGAGTCGTCTGCGATATTTACAGGTGATCCCTTGAAAAGAGACAACAAACTAATACAGATGCAGATAAGAGGTAATGTACAGGTTAAAGACACCCTGCTGTTCACACCTTGTAAATTAGCAAAGCTGCTCAAAGTCATGGGCGTAGCGGCTGAAGTTTCAAAAGGGTATTTCCCTTACACATTCCTCACTAACGAAGCTTTGAATTACGTAGGACTACCTCCACCCAAACATTACTTTAACTAAACCAACATGAGTGATATTGAGCGTGAAGATTTTGACCGCTACTACAACAGTTTTAATGAAGCTAATCCATACAATATAGACGATGAATGTGAACGTTATTGCTTGAATGACGTACGTGTACTTAGAGTATGTTTTCAATCCTTTAGAAGGATGTACATAACCTGTTTCAAATGCGATCCGCTGCAAGTCGCGACCACGATCGCCTCATTATGTTTTACAGTGTTCAAGAATAACTTCATGCCTAAAGACACCTTAGCATTCATTCACAGAAACAACCCCCGCAGTTATGGGCACAAGACTATTTACTGGCTCATACACCTACAGCAACAGACCGGGGTATAAATAAAACATGCCCGCAACACGGGTGAAGTACCCGTTAAGGTCAGTGGTCGTTTTTTTGGGGTTGACGGCGTAAGTGAGGATCCAACCACAGGTGAGAAGGCTGTGTATCAGGGTGGCCCACTTTTCAATTTTTTTTTAAAAGTATAGGTTATCGTAGTTTTTCCCATTATTTGGCACTATACTAGCACATTGGTACCATTTTTACAAAAATTGATCAATATTTAGGGGTCTCGCATCGACCTTGAAATTACGAGTTTTTTTTAAATGCGTACTTTTCAACTTTTTACTGAATCAAGATAAATCATTAAGTAGGGATGTTTTCTGAATCCTCTTGATGAGAGAAGTCGTTTGGTGTGTCTTCCAATGTCATACGACTAACGGTTTAAAAGTTGTGCCTGTATACAGGTAATACCAATGTGCTAGTATAGTGCCAAATAATGGGAAAAACCACGATCACCTATACTTTTCAAAAAAATCAGCAAATAGCAGACAAATAAGGAAGAAAGAAACAATAACTTAAACAATCACTTTTGCATTTTATTGACCACTATCACACGTCACTGGCTGCAACGTTGTCCCTCTGTGCTATGTCATCGTGGCGAGTGATGACTTCTTGAAGTCGCCGAGCTCTTTCCGGTTCTTTTCCACCACTTGCAGAAGATCCTGCAGCTGTGCCTCGTCCTTTGTGACCGTGTTCGCATAGTCTTGTATCAGTTGGACTCCTCTTTCAGCGACGTCATTGGTGACCTGGAGATTAGAGATCACATCCTTCAGACGACAAAAGTCCTCGTTCTCGTCCCACTTACCAGTTGGCAGGGTGAGCCACGAAGACCCATACATCTTCAGACCTGCAAATAAGAACCAGGAGGACTCGTCGATCAGGTCGGGGAGTAGCGTCATCTCGTCGACTGAGACGTTCTCGTATGTGAAGTCTTTGGGTACAGGGAGGTGGACAGCTTCTCTGCCATCTTGCTGCATAGAGCGAAGATGACGGTCTGAGGCCTCAGATACCAGAAGTGCCGCCTCATCACTGCCAGTGACGCTTCTGCCACCTCGCGGTCCACTGCCCTATACCTCAGAAAACGCTGGTATAGTACCAGGTCATTCAACGGCGCATCAGCTGCTACAGGGGCCGCCAACCAAGCTGGTACGTACAGAAGAGCGATGAACACCACGATCCTGTGCAGTTTGTCGACCAGCTCGGCGTCGAGCTCCAGCTGCCTACTGAACATCAGCAGTTTTGTCTAGTAGATGACCTGAAACAGAATAGGCACCATTGTAAGTAAGACAGGTTTATTGTTACCAATTACTTTGTTTGCGTTATAATGAAATGTTTATCTTTGAATAACATTTAAACTTATCTCTAGATTATTTCTGCTCTTTTGGAGTAAGTGCCACTCTTTCCACAATGCCTCTAGCTTCCGTTCGCAGTTGAGCTTTGTGATTGTTTTAATGCGGGCCATGTTCCAAAACTTTAAGACGTTGTTTACGGTTTCTTTGAATGCGTCTTTCCTGTTAGCAGTGTACTGGATAACACTGAAGAAGTATTGCAAAACCTGCCGTGTTGTTGGCAATTTGCTACCACTGATGGAGGACGACGGTTGGCCAACTAAAAAAATTTCCGACGCCGATCTTAGAGAAGGTAGCGATGTTATTTTCGCCTTTCCTTTTGATGACTCTCTATTTGTAGCTTCAAGAGTTCTTCCAGTTATGGTTGCCATCGATTTGTACATGACAAAGGATGAGGAACTCAGACAGAATTTCAAAATGTTATGATCTGCAAAAAAATAAATAGGTTAGGTACCTGGCACAGGCATAGTGCATTTTCTAATTACCTATATACATTATACATTCCGCACGGTATAGTGACTCATTTTTTTGAAAAGTATAGGTGATCGTGGTTTTTCCCATTATTTGGCACTATACTAGCACATTGGTATTACCTGTATACAGGCACAACCTTTAAACCGTTAGTCGTATGACATTGGCAGGCACACCAAACGACTTCTCTCATTAAGAGGATTCAGAAAACATCCCTATTTAATGATTTATCTTGATTCAGTAAAAAGTTAAAAGTATGCATTTTTAAAAACAGTAATTTCAAGGTCGATGCGAGACCCCTAAATATTGATCAATTTTTGTAAAAATGGTACAATGTGCTAGTATAGTGCCAAATAATGGGAAAAACCACGATCACCTATACTTTTCAAAAAAATTGAAAACTGGGCCACCCTACTGTGTATTCCTTTAACGGCTGCTGGTGACATGGATGCCCGCGCGCTGAATGTGCCGTCACAGGGGACCTTTATGAAGATCCCCCGCCGACAGCCTCGCATGGACCCGTAACCGTGATCAACTTATAGGCTCCCAGTTCATTCACAAAATCGTGTGGAGCACGAGTAGATGCACGGATGGAAACAGATGCCTAGTACCGTGAAGAAATAAGGGCCATCAAATGTTCAATGGTGTTAGACCCACTCAATTGCGGTGACAGCTTGTTTGGAGTGCGCACAAACCCACTCAAGCTATACTTTCTGCCTAAGGAGGGCGTGAAACTCCACTACTACGACTTCTGCTCTTTATACCCCTACGTGATGAAGAACAATCTGTACCCCGTAGGTGCTCCTGAAAAAATGGTGGGTCCCACTATACCAACCATCGAGGAGTTTTCAGCTAACTTGAATGAGCTCTACTTTGGACTCTCTTTCGTGGACGTGCTCCCCCCTCGCGATTTATAGATGCCGATCTTACCCGTCGTTATAGATCACAAGCTCATGTTTCACTTGTGTGAAGTGCGCTGAAGAGAACAACGGTGATTGTGACCATACAACCAACCAGCTTAAGATCAGAGGTGTATATACAAGCCCAGAGCTGGCCTTAGCCGTTTGCCATGGGTATAGAATATTGAAGATGCATGAGGTGTGGAGGTTTCAAAAGCTACCTAACCTTTTCTCACCATATATAAACGCTTTTTTGAAGGATAAAGTACAAGCATTAGGATATCCGCGAGGAGTTGATATCGAAGATGAAAAAACGGCTTATATTCAGCGTTATAGTGCCCATGAAAGTATACACCTTGACCGACCCCTTTTTGTTAAGAATCCTGGCAAGTGTTTTAGGACAAAGTTGTGTCTAAACAGTCTTTGGGAGAAGTTTGCACAGAATACCGGCAAATGGAACGTCCATTTGGCACAAAGTTATAATGAAGTCTGGGATTATGCCAACGCTCGATAGAGAGCTTATGGAGATCGTAAATGTAGGTAATACTTACATAATAAAGTATAACATCACCGAACTGGCCACAGATACCTCACGGGTTACAAACATGCCTGTAGCCAGTTTCACAACGGCCTACGCTCGCATCAAACTTTGGGGTCTACTGCACTCTCTTGGACGGAGGGTGCTGTACGCTGACACAGATAGCGTGATTTTCACAGCGAGGGAAGGTGAATACATGCCCGCTATTGGGGAATTCCTCGGAGAGCTAACTGACGAGATCAAGGATGAGTATGGTGATGTTGCATACGCAGACTCGTTTGTGACAACAGGGCCAAAACCCTATGGGCACGGGTGAGGGTAGGGGATGATATGAAGTATATCGTGAAGACTAAGGGTATCACGCTTAACCATGCGAACCGTCGAGTCGTTAATTTTGACTCGTTGAAGGATCTAGTGTGCTTGGAAGATGAGGGTGACCAGCCACCCAACTGTCTTTGGGGACGCACAATTTTCGGGCGCAGAAACTGGGGTGTGTGAAGGAATTATGGGCAAGAAGGTATGCCGTAACACCTATAGGAAGCGTTATCAGGTGCCTGGTACCTATGATACCGTACCCTTTGGCTACCTTAATCCTTGATTGTATTTATATAATTTATATATATATATATATATATATATATATGTATTGTTAACGATGTTTATTTATCACGTATATTTGTTTCAATTTAGGTTTCATTTTCTCCTTTGCGTCCGTGCGCGTGCGTGTACAGTAAAAAGCTAAGCTCCGACCACTATAAGATCGGCAACATGACTCCTGCCACTACCTGAGCATATCTCTATCCCTGCGTGCTCAGTTGACTCTGCATACCCTTGAGCTCAGATGTGTATTCTCTCGCGTAAAAGAAAAATAGTAATGGCTACCTTTAATTTTGCGTGTTCAACGTTTATGAAGTGGTATTCGGCAAAGTGCCAAGATGTGGTGGATACTGAAAAACACCCTATTCCACCCTCCTTTGATACTTTTAAGGCTACATTGAACCGTGCGAAGGACCAAGATGTTCAAATACTCTACGGCTATTCTGGCGAGGGCATTGTAGGATTTCGTAGTACAAGCGATATATTGAACTATGTTGTAGACCTAACATTTATAAAAGTTCACATAACCCCCGAAGTAGAAGAAACAACACGTTCAGAAGATAAGCAACGGTTATGAATAGTGAATCTTGTTGAAGAGTGGTGTGACAAGCGATATTATGTCATGTTACATCATACCGAGTACTCGTACCTTACGGTTGAGAATGTAAAGCTTGTCATCATGGAGAATCTTAAGTATTTTTAACACTATATTAATATATATCATGACGAAGTTTGTACTGAGGTTGTGGCTAATGGCCTGTGTGAGTTTTTAACAGACTTTAGAGACAAGTATCGCTTGTTAAACAAAAAGGATAAATATGGGCATATATTTCTCTCAAATAGAGCACCGGATTGTTAAGATGTTTATTTTGTGGAAATGAACGTCTGGTGAGTAATAAAACATTAAAGCCGGTATTGCTTCATGTAGCAGAAAATTCTGTTTGTCCAAGGGCACAAATGTTCGAACGAGCCTGTACACGTTTCAGTAGTTTATGTTGTGACTCGCTTCCCCCAGCGAGCCGCCCACCCGTGTACCTCCCCCCCTCCCCCCCCGAAACACACGAATTCGAACAAACCCGTACAAGTTTCATCAGCGTGACTCACTAAGCCCGTCGAGCCGATCTGTCCGCCTGTGGCTCATAGTCATCTCAGAGCTTGAACTGGCTAGACGTGCGAGTACGATGAAACTTCCTTTGAGAAGCATTCTCAACGCCTCGTACGATGTCTCCGTGACAAAATCATTGCGCGTGTTCAGGCGTGAAACCGGCACCATTAACTATGTACTTGAAACGATTTGCAGGCAAGCAAACTCTGGTAAACGTAATTCTTATTTATTTAAGTGTTGAGGAGATGCATAGTCTTCGTGATAGTTGAGAAGTGGGGAGAGGACCGTTATAAAATACCTGTAGGTGCAGGTACAAGAAGAGAGCAGATTAGTGATGCCTCCTCATATGCCATTGTTTGCACGTTGTTTATAAATAACTATGAGCCATGCATTGATATACGACTGATGTGGAAGAATGCATCCGATAATAACGTTCTTGTCCCTACGCGAAACCGTTTCATCCTCGAAAGAATGTTTGAAATCGTCGGATTCCGCAAGCTGAAGCCTATATTAGACGCTCGTGTTACGGATATGATTTATTTTGACACGGTTCTTGAATACGCATACACCGCTCTGCTCAACGGATTTATCGAATGGAGGAATGAACAAGGCGAGTGTGGTCTAGAGCTGGATGCATCTTTAAAAAGTTTAGATTCTTCGAAATAGCCTGAACTTTGGTACAAAGCACTTGAGCGGTACAGGGCAGAGCTTGCCTACAATGTTCACCCTGAAGAGCTGTATCTCTATATAATGAGTAGCTGTCTTTACGACTTTGAAGATTATTTCAATTGCCGCTATGCGTTGTGAAGAAGAGTTCACGATTGAAAAGCTCGGGACGGTAAGAAAAAACGCTCGATTGGAAAGGAGTGTTTATAAGCAGTGTTTTGATGCACATTAAATTTTAATAACATTATAGCATTACAAGATTGATGGGTATCTGTAAGTTTCATACGTCACTGCTTAGAATATCTTCCAATTGGCAAATGGACGACGGTTGAATGGATGCTACTGGTATGGCATTGTTATATCAGGAGCAAATGCTGGTTCTAGATCAGCAACACTGATATAGTAATAAAGAGCACTGAGAGACGTATTATTTAGAAACGAAGAATGTTTTGTAGTGAGGCAGTATCATAAATGTATATAATTGTTTTGTATTAATAAGTTCCATGTAGCATCTTAAGTGTTGAACCACTACAGCTGTGACTCTTGGTGGTCTCTCACCTCAAAGGAGAGAATTACAGAAAATAAAACTATTACAGTGATTCATATCAATAAACATAGAGCTATTTAAACGATGATATTTGACAATTTTGCAAAGATGTTACACATTCATAATTACCATTGTATTTGACAGATATTTTATGCATGAACACAACAAATTTAATAACTTGTCCAGCCACCGTTCTTGTTTATGACTTCCTGCAGTCGATGTGGTACAGAAGCAACATCATTATATACCAGCTGTTGATTCCTCATCAACACCTCCCACTCACTAAATGTGTGTTGTAAAATCTGGTCCGTTGTTCGTTCCTCTGCTGGTTCTTACACATTTACACTATTGGCCTATATATTCTCGATGGGATTCATATCACAACCCTTACTTGGCCAATCCAGAAGGTCGATATTTCTTTGCTCAGAGAACCAGCGTGTGACGATCCGTGCTGTGTGAATTGGGGACCTCTCTTGCATAAAAATGATTCGCTCAGGAAATGGCAGAGCATATGCACGCACAGAAGGAAGTATAACCTCTTCGAAAACTTCTATATACTGGTCTGCAGTAAACCTCCCTTCTATTTTGGTGAGCTCTCCTACACCATACACATGAATCCATCCCCACATGTTACAGGTGACATGACCGCTACGTGCTTCCTCATAGATGTGATCTTTAGTATATCGAGTATTATGCCTCCTCCAACACTGAAGACGGCAATAGGATGTGGAGGAAAAGGTGTTTTCGTCCGTAAATATCACTCGGCTCCAAAAGTCAAATCATTTGTCAACATGTTGCTGAGCAAATCGAAGTCTATTTTCTCGATGTTGCTGATTTAACTTCTTGATAGCCGGGGTCCGATGGTGTAACCCAACTTCATGTAGCCGCCGCCTTACTGTCATTGCCGAAACATCAAGCTGCAATTGTTTCCTTATGGCAGCAGCATTGGTAAAGGGATGGGCTTGGGCAACATCGCAGACCTCCGATCATCCGCAGCAGATGTCAGTCGAGGTTTCCCCGTTCTGCGGTGATCTCGTAGATTCCCTTCCTCTTGCCACCTCTTCAACCATATATAAACAGTGTGCCAAGAAATTCCAAGTTCTCTTGCAAATTGAGTTGGATACAGCCGTACTTTCATTACCTCAGTTATTATTGGGCTTAATTACTTATTATTGTGCGTTCACTGCCGCATATCTTAGCCTACCTGAAGTAGTGTTACTCGTAATTATTATAGTCACTTAACGTTTATACTGTATAAACCATTTCTCTTTGCTAAGAATCATTGTAATATAGCACAATTACCGTATACAGAATTGTTGGGTCTTTTCCTTTGGAGGCTAGCAGCGAATTTTAATGAAAATCGGTATACTAATGTAGTTTGGTCACTGATTTCAAAAATAACTTTCTTTTTTTTTTGGAGAAATGAAAAACAAACATGTTAGAGCACTTTAAATAATTAATGTGTTTTAACTAGCTTAAACTAGTTACAGAGTATTGTGTTAAACTGTTAAACTGCTACTGTTTATGAAAAAGTGCTCTAAGTGTGGGAAAGTGTGTTCCTTTGATAAAAATACCCAGTTCTTTCGTTGCCAAAAGCGTTGGTCAAACGGTAAAAAGTGCAACTTTACGAAGAATACGTTTTTTGAAGGATCCCTGCCGATCTGTAAAAGTAGCAGAAAAAAATAAAAATTAATGCCCAGTTAGGTCAGTTGAATGCCCGGTTAGGTCAGTTGAATGCCAGGTTAGGTCAATTGAATGCCCGTTTAGGTCAACTGTACGCCCTTGACGATTGGTTAGGTTAAGTCATGATATTTTCGTTAAAAACAAATTAATTATTTAAAGTGCTCTAACATGTTTGTTTTTCATTTCTCCAAAAGAAGAAAGTTATTTTTGAAATCAGTGACCAAAACTACATTAGTATACCGATTTTCATTAAAATTCGTTGCTAGCCCCCAAACGGAAAAGATCCGAATTGTTAATAACTGTGAACAAATAATTAACGTTCGGGCAATTAAAGTCTCCGACAATTATACTATCCAGTATTAATAAAGTTACCAAGACGTGTGTAAAATCTAATATCGGTATCGAGGGGTTGAACGGAAAGTCTATAAACAACAACGAAATTAAAGCTTATACTACGCGCCCTAACTTCAAAGCATATCGCATTAATTGCTGTAATGGAACGCACTTTGAGTTAAATTCCTGTAATGAGGCGGGGGTGTTGTCCTCGTAAAAGAATTCGACAACCAGCATCACGGCGCATGGTCGATGTCCATTGCAAGCATCCGAACAACACTTATTCTTATAACTTACTTCATTATATAAATGTATTAGTCATACATAGGTTGGAGGGAGAAGGTTAGTGTAGGTCTGAGGTGGCCTGTTTGTTCTAGGTCTAAGTTGGGGGAGACTGAGGTGGTTTGGCACCCCATACCACTCTTTCCTGGCTATGGCATTCTTTTTCCTGTAATGTTGTATGCAATTTCATTGTATTCTACATGACGGGAACGCAGAGCCGGCCAAATGCAGCGGGGCTGCATTTCCTACCGCCCATCCGAGATGTTCTGAACCTCTCCCTCATTCACTTTTCATAAACTTCAGCAACATTCGTTGCCTTTTCTCGAATTTTCAATCTGTTGAACATCAATTCTCCTCCTGTAAACCTCATCTTCTCATCCTCACTGACGAATGAAAGCAAACCCTTTTTCTGTAAACTCTTACTTTCTCGCTACTCAATTTCATTCCAAAGGTGGATGTTGCGAATGTGTAAGCAATGACCTAACTTGATTTTCAATGTTTATCACCACCTTTGGCTTTCCTCCCATTTCAGTAAAATCTCTGGTGAACTAGCTTACAACTTTTCTATCTTAAATGACCTAGATCAGATTGTACAGCACCCTACTCCTATCTCGAGTGCCTTGGACATGGGCCCAACATTGTGCATTTATTTCTTACCTCTCATCCTTCTTCATATTCTGTGAAACTTTTTACTTCCGTTGGGCTCCGACCACAATCTTGCATCTGTTTCATGTCCTATTGCTCCAGTTCGGAATTTGGATTCTCCCAAGACGAGGTGCCTTTGGCACTTTTGCGCCGCTGATTGGGAGACCCTTAGGCAATACTGTGATTTCCCCGGAATGATTACTGTTTCCATGGCCGGGGCCCTTCCGAGTGTGCTGAGCGCATCAAGGAGGTAATTCCCTCGGGCATGAAGGCGTATATTTCATATTCTATTACTACTACTAATGTAAAAAAATCTTGGTTTAACTTTACTTGTTCTAATACTATCCACAACAGAGAGGTATCTTTCAGGTGTCGTTGCCATCCCAATCGTGACTCTCATTCAGCTTATATTTCTTCCCGGAATCGTGCAAAATCTGTTTTTCGACTCGCCAAAAATTCCTTCATCCGATAAAAATGTGAAAACCTATCCAATTCTAATTCTTCTCGCTCTTTGTGGAATCTAGCTAAGAACGTCCCCATCAACTTTACTGCTTCTTTTTCACTCATCTTTTCCATTCCGACGGCTCAGTTGCCGTCTTTTCTCCTGATAAAGCTGAAGTCTTCGCTCAAACTTTCGCCTCCAAGTCAACCCTGAACGGTTCCAGTACTGTTCCCCCATCTTCTCCTCCCTCTGATTTTATTATGTCTGTAATTAGAATATCTTCTAAAGATATTCTTTCTGCGTTTCTGGACCAGCTCTAGGAAAGTGTATGATCCAGATGGTGTTTCTCTTGTTGTTCTCAAGAACTGTGCTTCTGTGCTGACATCCTCCCTTTACAAACTCTTTCGTCTTTCTATTTCATTTGGTACTTTTCCTTTCTGCTGTAAATTCGTTTCCATTCAGCCTGTCCCAAAGAAGGGTGACTGCTCTCAACCCTCCAGATGTCGTCCAATTGCTTTGATTTCTTTCATTTCTTAAGTTTTTCAATCTATCTTTAAAAGGAAGATTCTTAAACACTTCTCACCTCACAATCTTCTTTCAGATCGTCAATATGGGTTCCGCAAGGGACGCTCTACTGGCGATCTTGCACATATCTCTTTCTCTGCGTCTTCCTCCTTTCGAGATTTCGACGAAACTTTTGTGATTGCGTAAGACACATCAACAGTTTTTGATGGAATCTGGCACAAATCTTTAATTTCCTTCTGTTTCTTTCCTTCTACAGTATCTGTGCTTTACTCTCTAATTTCCTTTCTGGCCGATCTATAGCTGCGGTTGTAGATGGCCACTGTTCTTCTCCTAAGGCTATTAACAGTGGCGTTCCTCAGGGTTCTGCCGTGTAACCTACTCTTTCCCTTTTATTTATCAATGATCTATTAAATCGCACATCCTGTCGTATCCACTCCTATGCCGATGATTCCATTTTTCACTTCTCCACCCGCTTCAACAGTCACTCCATGATTCGGGTAGGACGGATATGTTACACCTGACATCTGATCTTTCTACTATCTCTGATTGGGGTCTTATGCCTTTCATTGTTTCATGAACAAAGTTCCTTCATCTGACTACTCGTCACAATCTTCCATATCTCCTTACCTTCAACAATACACAACTCAATCCTTCCTCTTCTCTTAATATTCTTTTCATGTCATCTTTACTGAAAAGTCACATATACTCTCTTTCCAAAACAGCTTGTAAGAGATTAGGTGTGCTGTACTGCCTCTGCAGTTTCTTTACCACCACCATCTTTGTACAGGGGCCTTGTTTGCCCCTTTATGTAGCATGCTTCTCATGTGTAGTGTGAATCTACCCACACAGCGATACCTAACCAGGTGGATTCATATATGGAATCAAATCCCCGCCTCTTACTATCTTCTCTCGCTCTGTCTTCGCCGTAATGTTGTCTAAATCTCTCTTTACTATTTGTATTACAACAGACACTGCTCTTTTGAACTCTCTAACTGCATGCCTCCTCGTTTGAGGAGAGCACGCAGCACAAGACTTTCGACACATTATTATGTCTTTTCTGTCCAACTCTTTAACGCAAGATTTAATCGGTATTTTCAATCTTTTATCTCTTCAACCGGTCAAATCCGGAACAATCTTCCTGAATCATGTTTAGACATCTCGAAAACACGGGAGCTTGAATTTGGCTCACTTCATCTTCTATAGGGGCGCTTTTGCGGACATTCGACTTGGCCCCTGCTTCTTGCATAAAAAATGCTCCCATCCTACTGAACTCCTTATTGTTCTTCTGAAGTTGCTAAGGAGCGCTTTGTCATCTGTTACGTTTATTATTACCATTATCGTTATCATTATGATTATTATTACTATTATTATTATTTATATAGCATAGAAAGAACAGGGATCGCTTTATAGAACCCTGTGGTACACTTCTTATGTTACTAAATGAAAGTCTGATTTCATGCTCGTTTAATTTGACATTGTTTTCTTATACTTAAATAGGATTTTAACCACTTACATGACTCTTCATAAAATTATCATTTTTGGAGCACGATTAAATTTTGTATTGGGTAAAAAACTTCAGCCATCTTTAGCCACGTCCATGGAGAATGCAAATATATTTTTTTATTGTTTAAAATTTTATGCAATTCTTCATTACTATTAGATTAGGGATTATCCTCGAAATATTTGTTAAGAATTACCGTTACATAAATCAAATACAAATATAAAGAAATATCAAACATTAAAAGAAAAACTTAAAAATTAAAAACCAATTAACCGAATTTTACATTCAATAACTTTAGAGACATTCTGCTGTTATAATAAGTGAAATGTTTTAGTATTATTGGCACAGTTACAATATTACATAATTTGTTTAATTTTTAACGGATATACATATTGTTAATAAATATTTTCCATCCATATTTTACTATAGAGGTCCTGTCTCAGAGCCACTGAAAGGTACACAGTAAAGCATATTTTATAATAAATGTAAAGAAATATGTTTATGATTATAATAATCTTCATGTTCCTTCTCTTTCATGAATCTCTTTTTCTTTTTAGGAAAAAATATGAAAGCTGAAGGTTATTCTCATTTTAAAGTAAATAAAACCAAAAATAAAGGTTCCATTATTTTATCCTTTGCGAAAGCAATCCATACTGCAAAAGGTTATGATCAAGGGAACGATAGGAAAAGTCACTGTCGCTCGTAATTTGCCCTTTCCAGCCATAGTTATTTCTAGCTTTACGCGGCCAATAAATCCTTAGTTGGGCACTGTGACTGTATGAGTAATGTCGGCAATAATGTAACTTTTTCGATTTTTTCCTCAACAAGCATACGTGTCGACTTAGTCTCCATTTTTAATTTAGGTTATAATAATAAGGAGTATAAGAGTGACGAAAGGGACGACATGAAAGGTTGTACTGATATTATGATTCAATTCTTATAGACAACATTGGGGAAATGTTGAGTACTAATCAAAGGAAAATTTAAATGAGTTCGGTAAATTATCACGAACTGCGTTGGAACCGAAATTTCGTTCGCACAATAAATATGTATAGTATATATGCGAATAAGAAATTACATCGTATTTCGTTTCAGTATTCCTCTTAATTTGTTTAATATTCTTTAAGAATTTTAACATAACATTCAAGCGAACTAATATTCATCTTTTTAATATTTTATTTGTTACCTTTACCTTTAGGTTTTGGTAAAGGTAAAGGTAAACGATAAGAAAAAATGTAAATCCCTTCCTTCACTGTGTCGTTTACACTCAATTCTCTTTAAAGTTTTAGAAGCCCCTAATATAAAATGGTTGCACCCAAATACAGTAAATAAGGCTGAAAATATTTTTTATTATAAATTAAATATTTATTACGGTCTACTCCCAATTAGCAGCTTTTATGCTCTTTCGATATTGTATATTTCTAGGGGAACTATTTTCCGAAACTGTGTGAATTGACTTCTCCCAAAGATTTAGTCATAAATATTATAAAAATTTAGTCACAACAAATGTTTTCTCATTTTAAGGGAAATCAGGCCAAATATTCACAATATTGTTCGTACAGAGTTGAAACATGAAATTTCTGCGTCATTTTAAATGTTTAAATGAATCAAAAGAAAATACGTGATTTCAAATGTTTAACTTCACAGTTTGTGGTCAAGGGCAAAAGGTTTGTCCTCGACTCTACGCCAAAGTGATTATAGGTTCAACTACACTGTCATATCACGGAAGGATAAGAGGACGGAAGTAGGGGATGGGTTTGAGGGAGTAATATAAAGACGAGACACAAATAGGCTCTTATTAATTGTTAGTATATGCTTTGATTTACTCACTTCAAAGAAGAACATATTGGGAACTTTTCATATTTGAGTTTAATATTTGTGTCCCTAATGTAAAGTGCTTCTCTAATTATAGTTAATAAACTTTTAAAGATCGTTATTTAAGGCTTTAAAATGCCAATTTACAATCTTTCACTTTCATTTCATATGATTTCGGCTGTTGTGTTTCTGCTGTTTGTTATCATGGTCGTCGAAAGCAATGGAAACTCAGCGACAGGTAATCGCATACACAAATTAGAGTCTATTTTCAATAGCTATTCACGGAAGAATTTTTATTTTAAAAAGATAAAACTAATTACATTCAATTACACTAATATAAATTTAAAACTCGGTTGTACTATGAATTATTCAATTTCAAAGTTGTGAAACTCGTTTGAGATTCACAGTTGTTTAGTCTACAAAGTAAAACTAACGTAAATAAGAAGCCAATTTTTCGATTAAATTACAAACTATTTATTTTGTTACATTTGTGTTATACGAAGTACCGATGTTGCATTTCAGTTAATTCAAAATCGTTGCTAGAAATTGTGTCTACCAAGATAACCAATGTGGATTCTAAGTAGACTCGCTTTTGACCGCATCTCAAAACAAGAACTCAAAAAACCAACTATTCGAACCGAAGACAGAAAGTCTTATTTGTTCTTTAAGTTCAAGAGTTATTGAAATGGGTAAGTGTAACTTATAACGTATAAAGTCATCATAACATAATGTACAGTGATAAGAATAATTTTATTCACGTGAAATGATTTGAAATGTGGTATATTTATAAGTGATGTTAGATAGAAGAGATTTATGCGTGAAGCCTTTCAAATATAATCACTGATATTAATTTACTTGATGATTCAACAGAGAACGAAATAGATGCTTTGAAATCAACAGCTTCATTGTTGTCAGCAAATGCGCCTTCAGGTAATATTATTTTCACTTCCTGTTTCATGATGACGATATTTCTTGCCAATTCTCATTAAAAATGAAAAGTATGCACAAATCACGTCAAATTTTCGTCTTTTAAAGGATTGTCTCTAAATTCACCATCAATATCAAAATTCTTTATTTATAAAATAATTACAATTTTACAAGTTCTGCTGCGTTACAATAATACAGTGAGCTACTGTCAATTTTATTTAATTTTATTTAATTCGTCCTTTAATCTCGGGCTTTAATGGACTCTCAGATTAATTAAAGATAAAACATATCAATTCCTACATAATTAAAACTAAGATATAAAAATGATGAATAAGAAATATTAATTAATTTATAATACATAAACGAACAAATAGTTGTAAATTAGAAATTAATTCTGTAAATTACAGTAAATATTGAAGAATCAGTATTAAGATATTATACAAATAAATATTAAAGCAACAACGAGGATGCTTATTTTTGTACGATGTGACTTGCATCTAACCCTCAACCCTAAATTTTATTAATTATGCATGCACATTGAATGTGGCATGATTTGAATCCTTGTTTGTACTTCTTCACTCAGTTACTTAATTCTTCCTCAAATGCACGCAATTCATTAATATTTACTCTATACTCGTATAATGTATATATATTTAATTAATAGTTTCACTCATTCTTGTACCATGGCTTTAATTAAACTCTTCATTACTGTGTCTCTCTAATTCGTTCCTCTCATTTCTCCCAATAATGACTGTACGTACGAATTAAATAACTATGGCGGATTAATTATAAATTAACGTATTGCATAATTTGATAAACTATGATGTCATAAAGTAACTTAATTCCCTTCACATTTTCCATACCTTGAATACTGAATCATGTCTTTAGTATGTGGATATCTTTAGTATTCAATGTATGGTAAATTCTTTAACAAATAATAAAAACTTTACATTCTATAAATCATTATTTATATGTTGTGTCCTGTCTGGTGTTATGCAGTATAAATATTATTCGACCATATTCATTCATACGTCCATGTCCTTTTTGACCGCTATCTTTTATTAACTTTATTAATTATTCATTCATCTACCTATTGTCTACCTATGCCCTATTAACATATCAGTCCATTTTTACTCCTCTCCGTCTATATTACGCACACAGCCTATTGTGTGACGTAACGATATGTGTACAATACTTAGGCATTCGTACATGCCTGCTGATGATCATGATTACGTACGTAGCTACCTTACATGTAAATACGTCCACATGTACGCAGTCACTTATTTAAAAATTTTACTTTTTCTTTTAATTATTTAACCTCTGGCTAGATACTCGTTAATGCTGACCCAAATGTTCGAATTTCGATGATATCGCCAAAAGCGAGCTTCCGAGTCCGAAACTTTCTCTCTTTCTTGCTCCTAATTCGAAACATTATTATGTGTGTTATGGTATATACATGTGCTCATGTACTTTATGTGTTAAACTCCTATTCCATCTTTCTCAATACGTCCCTAACTCCTAATTAAATCCTAGAATAATAGTTATCCTAATTGTCTATAAATATAAACACTATAAAACTATAATTAACTGCTTTTAACTATAATTAACTAATTGACTGTACTTTAACGAAACGGTAAATAACCATGATAAATTAATGGGAATTGGTAATTATAATCGTAGTTGTAGTAAGCCAAAATTACAATGTACTCATTGATGTACTTCGGTTGTACTCAATGTATGACTCCGACATTATGTCGCCATTTAGGAATGAATAAATATACTTGGCGAAATTATTATTATTTTTTAATTTAAAAATTCTGATATATGTTTAAATTATGCTTGACGTCAAGAATTCTTCAGATCTCCAGTTAAAGTGGGTACTTAATCTTCAACCACACCCACAAAATTTAGACTTATTTATTTCTTGTATTCTATATTAAATCATTCCTGCCTTAGCCTTTGCTCGAGGAGGTCGAGCCTCCTCACTTTAAATTCCTGCCTCAGCTGTTGTTGAAAGAGGTCGAACCTCTCCCCCTGTAAATTTCCGACCATCAGCGGTTATCGCAAGAGGCTATAAATTCATTTCCCTCCTTCAGTGCATCGTGTAGTAAAAATTATTTCAGTGAACGAAAACTCCCATTGAGAATTGAAGTGTTTCCATTCAATCCGATAAATTTGGTAAAAAGCTATTTTTCAATCCTGGTTTTTCGGATGCTCTACGGCTACGGCCGAGCTTAACCAAATGAGGGGACCACTTACCTGATTCAGTCCATCGTCAATACCTACATTCGAGCGGAGAGCCCGCACGACCTCTGCATATAAATATATAATTATGTTTCGCGTGTTTACCCATTCAGAAACATTTTCACTTCTTATCTTCTCTTAACTTCTTCAAACTCATTTAGTGAATACCCTTGTAAAGAATATACAGTGGCGTTCATGAGTATTCTTACAGAGAAAAATTACAGTTAAATTCGTTCTTTTCTTTTCTACCATGCATAACATACTGTAGTTATGAAAAGTCGACCGTTGATTTGGAAAAATTCTTTGATGTTTTACATTATATGTTGGAGTTGAACTACATTTTTATTTGTTAAATTTTTGCAAACGACCGGCGAACTTTTCATAACTATCCTATGCATAGTACAAAAGAAAAGGACGAATTTAACTAATATTTCTCTGTACGAATATTTATGAGCACCTACCTCTCTCTTGCTGTGTGTGTGTGTGTGTGTGTTTGTGTGTGTTACTTCGCACTGTTGCCTTGGATAATCAGTGCAAATTTGTTACAGGAAATACGTTTGCTTTGATTTCTGAGATTCGTTCAGAAGTTGAAGATCTGCAGAACTCCTTTAAAAAGGAGAGGTCAACAATTAAAGAGGTGGAACAAAGAATTCAACAATTAGATTATACTTCTGTTCCTGAGGAACTTGAAACTCAAACAGGTTTGTAGGAATGACTGAAGTCGGCTTTTAATGGCTATGAAGTTAGACAACTCATGGCAACATGGAGCTGAAATTCATTCGGTTTATATTAACGTTAAATTTAAAACGTTAAATAATATTTTTAATATCTCTTCTGTGAACTGTAAATTAAATCATAAATTTATTGTTGTATAAGTATTAATTTTTTTATTTGTTTGCATTCGTTACAAATGACGATAATTTAAAATAAACAAAACTTGTTCAGAAACCATCGATGATTTTCTTCTTTATTAAATATTATTATTAAATATTATATTAAATATTTATTAAATATTATATTTCTTCTTTATTGAATATTATTGTTCGATACTTCTTTCAGGTTAAACTGTTGTCATTCTCTTTATCAAAGTCATTAATTAACTGAAATTGTCTAAACAAGAAATTTACTATTTTAATGAAAATAAAGTTATTGAAGATTATTAGACAGATATTAATTAAAAAATTAAGGTTCATTAATTTTAAAAATTTTGAAATAGGCACTGTCTTTGTAATGTATATTAAGTTAAGTTTTATAGTTTTATATGAATGTTATCTCCAATTCACATTTTGGATAACATATCTTACAATTTAAATAATTACTGACAAATGTCTCACCTCTGTTAGTAACACATTATAACACATTAAATTAATATAATTAATGTCCTCCTATTTACATGTATAGTTGCAACATAAATTTCTCTTTAAATATTCAAAGCATAAATTATAAAATTGTATTCACAGATTTTTTTTTCTTCCCAGACCCAATTGCCCCGTGGGAAATTTTGACATCAAAGAATATGGAGGGAAACCACTCTTTCATCATCTCCGACGAATCAGTTTTAATGTCTTCCTCAGGAAACCATCGAACGGGTCTTCGATTGCGTACGTCTCAGTAAATTCAATATTTAAATGTCGTTATGTTTTTCTAAAAATGGTTTAGACTTTTATTTAGATTATAATAGAAAAAAATGAAAAAGAACTTTAAAATATGTTTATAAATGAACATATGAGAGGAAGAGATATTTTTGGTTTAAAAACTTATTGGTAAAGTTCATATACCGGGTGTGTATAAAGTAACGCAATGAAGAGACAATCCGATTTGAATTATATTTACGCGAGTGAACATGGACAAGTACTATTTATTACATGTACTTTATAACAACTGTATTTTCGATAGTGAGGTTTATAAGAGGTGTTGAAAATGTCCACATCGACCAATATACAAGGTCTTGCACGGCGTATCACATTCAGATCAACCAGTTCAAATCAGATTTGTTTCTTCACTTGCGTTACTTTATACACACCCTGGACAAGTAATGAATTAAACAGAAAAATAACTCTGTGGAAGTGTAATAATAATAATTATTAAACAGAGGAAAGAGAGAAAATGGTACAGCGTCAGTCCAACTATGCGGGCCACTGTTCTACTTCTCTATTATTATTATTATTATTATTATTATAACGCGTCTCGACTCGAACCCCTGATCCCGGTCTCTTCATTTCCCTTATATGGAGCTAATTAAAACAAATGACTTAATAAACTCCCAACACTTTATAAAAGGATAAAGTTATTGTAGGAAAATGAACATGAAATGGAGATGTATCATGCAATAAGCAAATGTAATAAATAGAGTAAAACGCGTATCAGAATTTCAAGTTGAGAAATTGATGAGCGAAGAACATTGGTAATTAGGGAAACAAATCCAAAAAATAAATAGTGAAGAGATGCGCAAAGAAGAATAACGTGTATTGTTAAGTTTAAGCGCATAAACAAAATGATATCAATATTTTTTGCAAAATTAATTTGGGGTCTTTGTTGTGACGCAATAGCTTTGAATGGTGACAAATTAATTCAATTTCCAGAATAAAAGTAAATACAAATAATGACGATAAATGCTGAAAATTATTGAAAGAAAGCACAAAAGACTAATCTTTATTTATTTGAGAAAATGCGAAATTAATTTATTTTATTCTAATTCACTCTATTTCAAAATTCATTCACAGTAATGAAAATCATTATTCTCGATACGCAATAGATGAAGATTTCAAGAGTTATTTTCAACAAAAAAAGAATCGAACCCGTGGTTGTTCGTGGACTTGGAAGTTCCTCACCTTATTTGGGAAATCAGTCTTACTGTTCATGAAAGAAAAGAACTGCAGGAATGAAGGTATGATTAACAATTTTGAATAAATATTTAACATGATGGTTTGTGGAAAGGAAAACATCATCCGGAAGTAAAGGGATTCTTTCTTTAAAACACCGTAAAGGGCATTTTCAAATACTGAACACATGTATAACCTTGTTAACCTCGTTTAAGTTTCGTGCGTTGCTCTTTCTTCACACTAAGGTGAAGCTGGTGGCCCCCTCTAGGTCTGGCTTGGTGAAGAAATGAGTTGCTCTCTTTCGCTCTCCACCGCACATAGCCAGGTACACCCGGCTCATCTGGTACCGTCCTTAGCCAGGTATCTAGTCTTCTTTTGAAGACTTCAACTTTGACCCCTGTAACGTTTATGAGGTCCTTTGGAAGTTAGTTAAAGTCTTGCCCCCTGACAACCAAGTTATTTTCCCCCAGTTTTAATCGGTCCCTTGTCGGGCATTTAATTTGGGAATACTACACATTCTGCCTTTCCTATTTTCAGCGTTGTTTGGATGGTAATTGGGTTTAGTTTGAGGTTTGGTACCAGTTTTTCGATCATTTTTCATATGTAAATTATGGTGTACCTCTCTTTCTTATTTCCAGGGAGTACAGATTCAGTTTACGTAGTCTTTCCCAGTAGTTGAGTTCTTTGCAGCCATCAATCTTGCTGTGAAATGTTCTGAGTTTCTTCTAGTTTATTAGTTTCTTCCTTTTTATATGGGACCTCAAGACAGCAGTATTGACGTATGGTATGATCAGTGTTCTCAGCAAGGGAATCATTACTGTCTTGTCCCTTCTTTGTACGTTCTTATTACCTGTTCCGCGACTCTTTTTGCTTTGTTTACGCTACCTGATTTTGTGTCTCGAATTTCGCATCGTTTTCGTGCTTCTCTGAATTTCCCTTTATCTGGAGCATAATATGCAATCTGTTAAGTTCCTCATTTCTACCATATCTCAAGAGCTGAAATTTCTCGGTGTTAAATGTTATGTTGTTTTTCTGACAATTTGTATATTTTGTTCGTGTCTCTCTGCAAGGCCTCCACCTCATTCCCATCGCTGATTTTTCTGCTGATCTTTGTATCGTCTGCAAAGGATGTTCCTATACTGTTGCTGTTTACTTCACTGTCTATGTCTGTTAGCATCATAATGAATAGGGTGGGGACAGTACTGTATCTTGTGGTACTGAGCTGCGTACTTCCTATTCTAATAATGATATACCTTGAATTTGACGACCTGTAGGCGTTCTCTGAGGAAGTTGTAGATCCATTTTCCCATTTTCCTATATATCTCATTTTATGCTATTATACCATGATCACATTTGTCGAAAGCTTTAGCAAAATCCCTGTATATGACATCGTAGTTTTCATTGCCTTCAAGTGCATCTAGGATATTGTTATAGTGCTCTATAAGTTGATAGGCATAATCTTCCTGATCGGAATCCGTGCTGATTTTCGTTGAACCTTTCCAGTGTCTCCAAGAAGTCATAGAGTTAGTTATCTCTCTAACTATTCTTTGGAATACTTTGGTGGGTGAGAAGTTAATGACACTGGTCTGTAGTTCTTTGCTTGAGATTTATCCCCTCCTTTATATATAGACAATGTTTGCTCTTTTCAAGATGCTCAGTATTTCCCTAGTGTCTAGTGACCTTCTCCATATCCTGTACAGTATAAGGATGTAGCTATTTCATTTTTACAGTTTTTAATCAGTAATACGTTCCATTTGTCGGGACCTGCAGCTGAATGTGATTTTATTTGTCCTATAGCTCTCGCTGCATTTTCAAGGGTAAAATGAAAATCTGTTACAATCTCTTTGCAATTTCTCTTCAGAGAATGTATCTATGTCAGGCATCGCTTTGTCGCTTTTAGGGTACTGAAGACTGATTCATACTGGGCTCTCAGTGTTTCAGATATTTTTTTAGATCGTCCGTTAGTTCATTATTTCATTTCCTTAAGGGCCCGATAGTGCCGCGGGTTTTTGTTTTCCTTTTCGCATAGCTATAGAAGTAGTTTGGATTTTCCTTTATTGCTTCTACCGCCTTTTCCTCTTCCCTCTCTGTATAACCCTTTATCAAGGTTTGTATTTCCCTATCTATAATCTACAGTTTTTCTTGTACTACTTTCCTGGCATTGTTGTCTCCGCAATTAGCTAACTTCGCCGCTACTCTCTTTCTTTTGAGGAATATTTTCTCTTTTGCCTCTCGAACCAGTTCTCTTTCCTTTCGGTTGTGCTTTCGGAGCATAGTTTTCTAAAATTCTTAGCGCCTTTCCTTTCGTCCTTATCTTTTATACCAACATATAATTTAAAACATCAAAGAATTTGAGAAAAATGAAAAATAAGTTAAAGTGGGATTGTTGTAGTGAAGAGCTGTCTACAGATCTTATTGACACATACGAGTCTGGAAAGAGTTACAAAAGGTAGGAGAAGAACTTCGAATTCTATTACGACGGTGTCTGCAGTTATAAAGAAATGGAAAGGGATTTGGAACAATCGAAATTTACAAGGTGTCGACGACTTTGCAAGATTTCAGAATGTTGAGCTCAACAGATTGAAAGAATCTCTGCTGCGAAGTACGCCAATGAGCATCAAAATGATGAATGGAAGGAAGCTCTTTGGACAGACAAGACCAAAATTGAGTTATTCAGAAAGAACGAGCAGCGGTACGTTTGGCAAAAATCAAGTACTGCATTCGAGGAAAAAATAAACCATTTCTATGGTCAAACATTATGGTGGTATTTTCTTTTAGGATGTTTTAGTGCTTCTGTTTAGGAAAGCTCGTCATCATCAATAGAATCTTGAATTCGAGAAAATATCAGCAAAGTTTAGAAGAAAATATTACCTTCAGTTCGGGAGTTGCGAATGGATCGCAACTGGACACTACAACACATACGGTAATAATCCTAAACCTATAAGTAAGAGCACTATGAAATGGCTTCAACAAAAGAATTTCATGCTTCTCGAGTGACCAGTCAAAGTTCAGATCTTAATTTAATCGAGAATTTGTGGTTTGATTTGAATAAAGCTGTCTATAAGAGAAACCATTCAAATATGAATGAATTGGAATCCGGAGAATGAATAAATTTTCTTCAGGAAAATAAGTTAAATTTACTGAGAGATCGAAACCTTGAAGAAAAATATCCAAACCGAATCAGGGAAGTCAGTGAAGCAAAAAGTAGACACAAAGTATCAAATAATTTTCTAAATAACAAGTAAATATACAAAAACTTCTGCATTTTCACTTTTTTTAGTTTCCTCAAAGTCTTTGATGTTTTACCCCCACATGAGAAGCATAGTCATCCAGGGCGAACAAGATCCCGGTACAGAGCAGCAACTGAGTTGGGGTGAAGAAACCACGGAGGCAGTACAGCACACGTAAGCTCTGAAGCTGTTTTAGAAAGAGAGTATATGTGACCTTTCCAGGAAAGATCACGAGAAAAGGAAACGCCAACAATGTTAAGAGAGAGGAAGAATTGATTTATTTGTTGTTAAGGTAAGGGGATAGTCGTGTGGAAGATTGTGACGAATAGACAGAAGGAGGAACTGAGTTTTTGAGGCATTGAAAGCCACAAGGTTTTCTCTACCCAATCAGATATAGCAGAAAGATCAGAGGTCAGGTGTCCATAGCCGTCCTACGCGAATCAAGAAGCGACTGCTGTGAGGGACGCTTTGCGAAGCGTGTGGAGAAGTGAAGAGTGAATCATCGGCATAGGAATAAATAGGACAGGGGATAGTCGTGTGGAAGACTGTGACGAATAGACAGAAGGAGGAACTTAGTTTTTGAAGCATTGTAAGCCACAAGGTTTTCTCTGCCCCAATCAGCTATAGCAGAAAGATCATAGGTCAGGTGTCCCATAGCCGTCCTACGCGAATCAAGAAGCGACTGCTGTGAGGGACGCTTTGCGAAGCGTGTGGAGAAGTGAAGAGTGAATCATCGGCATAGGAGTAAGTAGGACAGGAAGCGCGAATTAAAAGATCATTAATAAATAAAAAGAAAAGAGTGGGTAACACGACAGAACCCTGAGGAACACCACTGTTAATAGCTTTAGGAGAAGAACAGTGGCCATCTACAACTGCAGCTATAGATCGGCCAGAAAGGAAATTAGAGATGAAGGCACAGAAAGAAGGCTAGAAACCGAAGGAGGGCAGTTTGGAAATTGGAGATTTGTGCCGGACTCTATCAATAGCAATAGCAAAAGTTTCATCGAAATCCCGAAAGAAGGATGACCAAGAGTCAGAGAGATATGCAAGAAGATCGCCAGTAGAGCGTACCTTGCGGAATCCATACTAACGATCTGAAAGAAGATTGTGAGAAGGAAGGTGTTTTAGAATCTTCCTATTAAGGACAGATTCAAAAACTTTGGAAAGGCAAGAAATCAAAGTAATTGGACGATAGTTGGAGTGTTGAGAGCGGTCACCCTTCTTTGGGACAGGCTGAATGAAAGCGAACTTCCAGTAGGAAGGAAAAGTACCAGATGAGAGACAAAGACGAAAGAGTTTGCCTAGACAGGTTGTCAGCACAGAAGCACAGTTCTTAAGAACAACAGGAGGAACACCATCAGGACCATACGCCCTCCTAGAGTTGAACCCAGATTGGGCAGAAAAAACATCTTTAGAAGATATTCTAATTTCAGACATACATACTAATTTCAGACATACTAATTGAGTCAGAGGGGTGAGGAGATGGAAGAACAGCACCTTGAATTATCCAGAGTTGAATAGTAAGTTTGAGCGAGGCTCAGCTTTGTCAGGAGAAGAGAGGGCAACTCTGCCGTCGGAATGGAAAAGAAGGAAAAAAAGAGGAAGTAAAGTTGTTGAAGAGGTTCTTAGCTAGATGCCAGAAAGAGCGAGAAGAATTAGAATGGGATAGATTTTCACATTTTTGTCGGATGAAGGAATTTTTGGCAGTCGAAGAACAGATTTTGCACGATTCCGGGCAGAAATATAGGCTGAGTGAGAGTCATGAGTTGGATGGCGACGGTACCTTCTGAAAGCCTCCTCTCTTTTGCGGATAGCGTTAGAACAAGTAAAGTTAAACCAAGGTTTTTTTGCATTAGAAGTAGGAATTCAATGTGGAATGTACGCCTCCATGCCCGAGTGAATCACCTCTGTGATGCTCTCTGCACATTCAGAAGGGCCTCGGCCACGGAAGCAGTAATCATTCCATGGAAATCACAGAAGTACTGCATATAAGGGCCGCCCAATCAGTGGCGCCGAATTGCCGAATTTGAGCGATACGACAGGAAACAGATATAATATTGTGATCGGAGGAGCCCAACGGAGAAAAAAGTGCCACAGAGTAAGAAGAAGGATGAGAGGTAAGAAATAAATCCAGAATGTTGGGCCTATCTCCAGGGCGATCGGGGATACGAGTAGGGTGCTGGACAATCTGCTCTAGGTCATTTAGGATAGAAAAGTTATAAACTAGTTCACTATGGATGTCAGTGAAATGTGGGGAAAGCCAAAGGTGGTGGTGAACATTGAAATCTCTTAAAATAGAGATTTCAGCAAAGGGAGAGAAGAAAAGAATGTATTCCACTTTGGAAGTGAGGTAGTCAAAGAATTTTGGATAGTCAGTAGAATTAGGATAAAGGTAAACAGCGCAGATGTACTGTATTTAGTTTGAGATTGGCAATTAAGCCGTAGCCAGAGGGTATAGAATTCGAAAGATTTGAGTTCAGGAATACGAGAACAAATTAGGTGATTGCGTACATATAAGTAACATTCACCTGTGGAGTGAAATTGAGTATAGAGAAAGTAAGAGGATACAGAAACTGGGTTGCTGTCAGTCGTCTCAGAAACCTGGATTTCATTGAGGAAAAGAAGATAAGGTTTAGAGGAGGAGAGGTGGTGTTTAACAGATTGAAAATTTGAGAAAAGGTCACGAATGATGCAGAAGTTGATGAAAAGTGACTCAGACAGAGGTCCAGAACATCTCGAATGGACAGTAGCAGATCCAGCCCCACTGCTCGTGTTTCCGTGTCTGCTCATCAATATCCTTTCCTCCAGAGTATAAGTGGACTGGTTTGCAATTGTTCACACAACTCTAATACCTGGCAAAGAAAAAAAAAATGTCAATGAATCAAATATAAATTCAATTAATCACAAAAATAAAATTGGTATTACAATATATACGTTTTGTAGGGGATGACGGGACTTTTCGAACAACCTGTACCTTGCTATGTAAGATGGAGAACTCAGGAAAGCCAATTCTCAAAAATTTTAAGCCAGGCTAGAGGTGGGGCCACTATCCCAACCTCCACGCGAAGAGAAAACAACGCGTTGAGCCTTTCATAGGGTGACAGATATACTGTATATGTATACATGGATTTTTATTGCTTCTCTTCCCCAAGTTTAGATTAGCTCCAGATCCTGTGTGCTTGTTTAATTCCACGGATCTACCGAAATAAAATCGCTAGTTGACCTCCTGGTAATGCTAGCCCTGATACAGGGTTAGCATTAAAGTATGCAATACCTGTAGACGTAGCTACTTTATTCATTCCATTAATCGGAATATTCATCTCTATTTCTATTAACTAATTGGACTTGCAAAGCCGTCGAAACGCGATATTCACACCTTCCCCAATGTAGAAAGGCAACTTAGGATAACGTACGGCCTCTACAACTAATTTTATCAAAATAGTTCAAGTTAAACTTAAAATTTTTATAATTTCTACTAATAATCTCAAATAAAGGAAACCCATTAACTAATATACGGTATATATCATCAAAATCTTTTGCTTTAAACTATCAAAAATTATGTTTATGCTGTATTCTTAAGTTCATAACTATAACATTCTTTGCTTTCTCTTAAGTTCTTCTGGATCACCTGACTATCAAGGCCCCCAGTCTTCGTTAGTTAGCCTTATAAGGCTAACTAACGAAAATATCACTACTTAACCTAACCAATCGTTAGATCAATTGTACGCCCTTGACGACTGGTTAGGTTAAGTCGTGATATTTTCGTTAGTTAGCCTTATAAGGCTAACTAAAGAAGGCTGGGGGCCTTGATCTTCAGGTGATCTGTTCTTTTCTATTTTTTAACTATAAACTTCTGACTTTAATTTAATCCTATCTTCACATTTCTACCAATGGTGTTAATCTTTCAGTTAAGCGTTCTTAACTGTGCGAAATCATCCGGCTAGGATGTTCAGCATTCATCAGATGGTGGACTGAAGGGGAAAGGAGTTATCCTCCACAAATTAGTCTACTACAATTCTATTAAGAAAGTTAACACTTCTTGGACTTTTCTGTTCTCGGAGTACAGTATATTAAATTTTTAGCATTTCTCCCGGATCTTATGAGGTCACAAAATACGCCCTCGATTTAAATTGTATACATTTGTTTTCGTCGTGGTTATTGTGGGAATTATTTTTCACAATATATTTTTTTATGCAGGAAGGAGGGGCCAGAGGCGATCGCCAGAAAAAGTGATCCGCTCCCATCGAAGAAGAAGAGAGCCAAAATCAAGTTACAGTGTTTTTGAGATGCCTACACACTGCCTTTGAAAGATGGAAGGTCAAAGACAGGAGGGAAGATGGAATGAGGAAGATTGTTCCAGAGTTGACCGGTTGAGTAAATGAAAGATTGAAAATACCGATTAACCCTTGCGTTAGATTGTTGGAGAGAAAAGAAATTAGAAAGGATCGAAAGATTGGTGTTGCGTGCTCTCCTTGAAGGAGGAGGCATGCAGTTAGATATAGTGCAGAAGAGCAGTGTCCGTTATAATAGCGATAGTAAAGAGAGAGAGAGTCAACAGTGCGGTGAAGACAGATGGATTCAAGACAGTCAGTAAGAGGCGGGGGATTGATTAAACGAAAAACGATTGATTTCACCCGGTCAAGTACATGAGAAGCATACTCCATACAGGGGCGAATAAGACCCCTGTACAGAGACAGTAATTGAGTGGGGATGAAGAAACTGCGGAGGCGGTACAGCACACCTAGCCTTCAGAAGCTGTTTTGGAAAGAGTTTGCGAGATCTTTCCTGGAAATATCACGGGAAAAAGAAACGCCAAGAATGTTAAGAGAAAAGGATTGAGCTGTATATTGTTGAAGGTAAGGGGATAGTCGTATAGAAGATTGTAACGAGTAGAGTGATGAAGCAACTTAGTTTTTAAGGCATTGAAAGGCACAGTCAGATATAGTAAAAAGATCAGAGGTCAGGTGTAGCATAGCCGTCGTACGCGAAGCATGGAAACTGTTGAGAGGGATGCTTTGTGAAGCGGGTGAAGAAGTGAAGGGTGGAATCATCGGCATAGGAGTGAAGAAGCATAACCACGAATTTTGGCATATGTAAACCTGTGAGTCGGAGACGAGGGTGCTGACAATGAGGCTACAACAGGAGAGAACCAACAACAACCTGACGACATTTCATCAACGGAGAGGATATAACGCTTTTTCGTCCACAAGTGTTTTACGTGTTATGCACAATTTCTCATTCGTTCAAATAACATTTTTATTATTATTATTATTATTATTATTTTCTTATTATTTTCAAACATCTTTTTTACAGTTATATTCAATTTACAAGAAATGACTTGATACAAGGAATAAAAGTAAAAGTTTTAATTTAATTATTGCATGATGATGCATCTTTCAATCTTACTTTATAAGCCACAGAACGACAATAAAATGTTACACTCATTTAGTCAACTTTTTAAGCTGTACTGGGAATGAGAGAAACGTTACAATATATTAATTCATTTTAACACAGAACCAACCTCAATGATTGTCATTACTATGTTAAATACAGATTCCTTTCGACTGGAGATTTCGTTCATAACTATGAAATATAAACATTTCTATTTACTGAGTAAATAGTTCTGTTCGACAAATATCCACATATCCCTTACTGTACTACTACTAATATGTAAATACAGTGGTTTGCTAAAATATTATTTTTAATTCTTTTTCCATTTGTAATTCGAATGCTGAAAATCAGTTTTACTTAACTTTCTTTTCAGATATACTTAGCGAATAATGTAACCTTTGACCACTATGGTAAACCTTATGTGAAAACTCTTCCAGTGTTTGCTACACAGACTGGCATCGCTTACTCCGACAGAGTGCAGTTTACGCATCCTGGAGGAATGTGCGGTCGCTTCGTCATTGTTGCCAGAGAAGTTGAAAATGAGTATCTGATAATCTATGAGCTACAAGGAATTGGATATGTTTTCAACTAAAATACATATAAGCCTATTACTGAGACCCACTGCTTTATTAGGATCACCTGAAGCTCAGGGCCCACAGCCTTCCTTAGTTAGCCTTATAAGGCTAACTAACAAAATATCATGACCTAACCTAACCAAACGTTAGGTCAACTGTACGCCCTTGACGAGTGGTTAGGTTAGGTCGTGATATTTTCGTTAGTTAGCCTTATAAAGCTAACTAAAGAAGGCTGGGGCTCTGATCTTCAGGTGATCCCTTTATTATAATTAAATAGCAAATACATATCTGCTTTTCGAATGTAACTCGATTTAGAGTTTTAAAAGTAACTTTCCACGATCTTATAAACTATTTAGTCTCTATCATTAGAAGTTGCGTTTTATGTATTATGGACTATACTCGCATCTGAATGGAATTTTAGCCCAATTTATCCTATACCCAAGCAACAGCTTATCACGTCATCACTTGTCAAGAGATAATAGCATATCCTAAAGCTAAATTATTATTATTATTAATCACAAATTATTTTTCTTCATGAATAACAAAGTACTTAACTGCTCATTATTATAATTATAATTTAAAATATTTCTTCTTTATGAATATGTTCTGCATCCCTTAATCTGAGACACAGTGTTGCACACGATGAAGATGTGACCATCATATCGAAAGCCATTTTTGAAAGGCATTTTATATAAAGTAGACACTGTGTGAGCTTAAAAAGAAAGTCATAAAAAACCAGAGAGTGAATAGTCGTTTAAAAGATCGTGGAAAGGTGTTTTTCTTAAAGTGTGGCCTGTATATGGCATCCGTATGTATGATATTTACATTAAATTCATTACAAATGAATGGTATTTTGCTTTATATGAATACTCTATTATAAAATTATAATTAAATTGATTTAAAATTTTATAGAAACTGTAAATAAACTTTACTTAATTTTAACATTCGACACTTTATTCAGAAAAAGAAAAAAGTTACATAAAGTTTTACAATATTTTTCAATATTTTGTTTTGCAACTTAGATATCTCATATAATATTAACAATGTAAGATTGTGTTTTGAGATAAATATAGAAATTAAACAAAAATTTTATATTTGCCTACCATAGTCTGACTCCCGTTTCATCTTTTATGATGAGCACTTCAAAAGTCCCCACACGCACACATGCTTGCTCTTGATTGGTTTATGCATAATTGGAGGCATGTTCGACAGTGTCCCTTCTGCTCTTCCATTAGTTTCAACTGAAGATGATTACAAATAAGTAACTGAATAAAGTTTTAGCACTTTTGTTAGGGGATATTAGTTACTTTCTTTATAATCTCTTGTAAACAAATGTCAATAACCTAAATTAACAGTTACGTTGCATAACAGCTGTTATTTTTGTAAGACATTAAAAGTATCATTTGTTAACCTTGAACAAATAAAACATTGAACGAGCGGGATTTTTATTTAACTGCTACTTACAGATAAATGACCATGTCTGAAATAGTTACGTTTTAACTAAAAGTAAGTGATGAGGTCAGATCAACATTTTGACGTCACTGAAATTATGTGGTAGTGAAGAGTGAAATTGTGTTAAATTATTTAATATAATTTTTTTTATTTCAAGGAAAGATTGTGAAAATCATGTATTTTGTGAAAGTCCATGTTGGAGTTGTAATGTAGAGATCAAATGGTTATACACATCTGTTATAGAGAGTAATTAATCCGTGATGTGGCCGAACTGCTTCTTATAGTTTTTATCTGCTATTTTCCTGCACTGAACAGCAATTGAACAGCCGTACTTCTAATACACTTTATGTGAAAATACAGTTATTGTAAATAACTTGCCTTTTATCATAAAATTGATTAGTCACTTCTCTACATAATCTAAGACTTGTTAGTTCGGGAGTTTGTGTAAACATTGGAGAAGAAAACTTGGCACATATTTATAAAGTTTTCATGTAACATCTAACTAAACTTTATCATTTCGAAGGGGAATATTTTAATTCCAATAAAATGAGGGGCTCATTTATACTAGCAAAGTAAAACTTTATAAAGAAAGAAATTTATAGAGATCATAGTATTGCGTTACCATTACAACTACACACGTTGATAAATGATTAATAAATAACCATCAATCCTGGTGATGTTGAAGCACGATCTTTCCCTCCATGGAAATGTGTGAGTTCTCGTCTTGTTTTTCATGTGTGGCTAACTTTTCATGGATTGTCATTTTTTGACTGAAGGCAGTCAATAAATGTGGCTTAATATCGGCAAATCAACAGTTATCTCTCAGTAAACCAACAGCAAACGACCGATGGTGAACCACTATTTTTCCATAAATGAGAAAATGTTGGCTTTCATGTTCACTTCCTTTTGTAGATAACCTTTGCTGGATCGCCACTGGTTAACTGGTAAAGACTATCAGCATTTTCTCGTCAAGGGATAATTTATATTAAAGACAACACTTAATCTACGGTGAAGACCGCTACCGTTTCCTCATAAAAATTGTAGGCTTTCATCTTTGGCAAATCTTTAGTGGTTTGCTATTATAGTTTTCACGAACCGAGTCCCATTCGTGATTAGGTGACATCAAGCCGACAACTGACTGACGGTAGTGAACCTTCATATTTATTTTGAAATATGACAGAATAAACTAATAACGTAATAGAGCCAAAATTTTAAAGGACACGAAATGTGATAAAATTTCCGAGTAAAATGTGTATGTCTACATGTTCGACAAGTTATGCCACATGTATAACACCCAGATGTAATGAGTAAATATTATTATTTTATACTTGGCGAGATCATGAGGAAGTAGCGAGTGAAAAGAGGAATCAAGAGGGTAGATGTGTGTGGAGGTATGAACTTGGGAAACGTAAATATACAATATTGCACAAAATAAGTACTCAGTAATCAGTAGTAACTTTTCGGAACTACTAGTGTCCTCCCATACTAAAACTTGGTCTGCACCACTGGTACACCCCAGTTAAGTTAAGAATTTGCAAGGGGCAACACTGGTGCTGCAACTCCCATGTTTCAGAACACTTAGACCAGTTTAATTAAAATGGTTGAGTCGAGCTTCGGTCTTTGCCTCCCCAGCTTTCTCCCACTGATTGGGCATCACGGTTGGTGAATCAGAGGCCAGGAATATTCATTCCACGTGCAATGTAGTGCGACTGTGTTTTCAGACTACCGATATGCCGGAATAGAAAATCAGTGTCAAAATCAGTGCACAATTATTTAAATTTAATTTAATTTCCAGTAAACTATAAATCTGGTATATCTCTTTCTCAATTAAAAATAAGCCTTTCAGAGTTTACATAGGATTACAGATGAATTAAACCTAAATATATATTTGAAGGCCTTTCTGAGAAAAGAATAAATAAGGAACAGATAATCAAATGGTTTTACAACACGAACTACATTTCAAATGAATTACAGTAACTATTTTAATTATGGGAACGTGGTAAAAAAAACCTTGAGGAAGGTTGTTCCAGAGTTCACCGGTTGAGCAGATGAAAGATTGAAAATTCCAACTAACCACTGCGTTAGAGAGTTAGGCAGAAAACGAATGAGAACGTGTCGAAAGTCGGATACTGCGTGCTCTCCTTAAAGGAGGAGGCATGCAGTTAGAGAAGTCGGAAGAGCAGTGTCCGTTATAATAGCGATGGTAAAGAGAGAGTGAGGTAACACTGCAGTGAAGAGAGATTGATTGAACGCAGTCACTAAGCGGCAAATTAATTAGACGAAAATCATTTGATTCCACCCAGACAAGCAGAGCTCTGAGGGTTGAGACACCCTACACATGAGAAGTGTACTCCATATAGGGTCGGACAAGACCCATGTACAGAGACACCAACCGATTGGGAGTGAGGGTGAAAAAAATGCGGAGCCGGTACACCACACCTAACCTCTTAGAAGGTGTTTTGAAAAGAGTATGTGTGAACTTTCCAGGAAGGATCACGAGAAAAGGAAACGGCAAGAATATTAAGAGGAAGGATTGAGTTGTGTATTGTTGATGAAGATAAGGGGATAGTCGTGTGGAAGATTGTGATGAGTAGACTGATGAAGGAACTGAGTTTTTAAGGCCTCGAAAGCCATAATCAGAGATAGTAGAAAGATCATTGGTTAGTTGTACCATAGCCTTCGTACGCGAAGCATGGAAACTGTTGAGAGGGATGCTTTGTGAAGTAGGTGAAGAAGTGAAGAGTGAAATCATCGGCATGGGAGTGGATAGGACAGGAAGTTCGGCTTAATAGATCATTGATAAATAAAAAAAAGTGGGTAATAGGAGAGAACCTTGAACAACACCACTGTGAATAGATTTAGGAGAACAGTGGCGATCTACAACCGCAGCTGTACAATAGATCGGCAAAAAAGGAAATCAGAGATGAAGGCACAGATCGAAGGATAGAAACCGAAGGAGGGCATTGTGGAAAATAAGGATTTGTGTCACACCATCAAAAGCTTTTGGTATGTCCAGCGTAATAGCAAAGGTTTCGCCGAAATCACAAAAGGAGGATGACCAAGAGTCAGAGAGATATGCAAGAAGATCGCCAGTAGAGCGTCCCTTGCGGAACCCATAATGACGATCTGAAAGAAGAATATGAGATGAGAAGTGCTTAAGAATCTTTCTATTAATGATAGACTAAAAACTTTAGAAAGGCAAGAAATCAAAGCAATTGGCGATAGTTTGAGGGCTGAAAGCGGTTACCCTTATTTGTGACAGGCTGAATGAAAGCGAACTTCCAACAGGAAAGAGAAGTACCAGATAAAAAGGAAAGGCGAAAGTGTTTGCCTAAAGGGCGTGACACAAAAGCACAGTTCTTGAGAATAATAAGAAAAACACCATCAAGACCTTACGACTTCAGAGAGTTGAGCCCAGATACGGCAGAAAATACATCTGATTCCAGACATAATTAACTGAGGGAGGAGGAGATGGAGGAACAGCACCAGAATCAGGGTTGTGTTGGAGCCGAAAGTTTGAGCGGAGAGTTCAGCTTTGTCAGGAAAAAGAGACGGCAACTGAGCCATTGGAATGGAAAATAGGAGGGGAAAGAAGAAATAAAGTTGTTGGAGAGGTTCTTCGCTAGATGACAGAAAGAGCGAGAATACGAGTTAGACAGGTTTTCAAATTTTCTTCAGATAAAGGAATTTTTGGCGAGTCGAAAAAGAGAGTTTCCCTATTAAATTTACTGTAATGAAATTTAAAAGAAAATTTATCACTGATTATATTGTAACGGATTTTTTTTTATTATTTATTGATTTAAATGTTACTGATACAGATGTCTGCAGATATTAAATTTATATAAGTGATTTGCAAATATTATTATGTACTGGTATAAATTATGGCATATGAATATTTGCCGAAATGTTCCCTTTTCTGTTGCTATTCTCTAATTTTTTATTGTCAATGTGGAATTGTAAATGTTCAAATTCTTGTTAAACAATAAATCCTGTGACTGAAAGCGTATTCCGAGCAGGACGAGTGTAATAAAGGAATTAATGTGATTGTTTATTAGTAGTGTGGGCGAAAAATGGGGAGAGTGCATGAATGTTGCAATGCAATTGCAAATGTTGATCAATGTTGTAAGATGTTGCAAAGTGGTTATGCAACAAAGGGGAGGGGTATGCACTGAATGGGGAGAGGGTTATTCAATGAAGGGGGATGGGGTTATGCAATATCAATGTTGCAAGGCTTATGCAACATTAATGCTGCAAAGGGGGTAGGATTATGCATAGGCTGACCATATTTCCTTGAGACAAAAACGGGACATTGGGATGGCAAAAAAGGGACGGGGGTTATGTAATATTCTGTATTCATGAAAAAGTAAGTACATGAACAGGGACAAAATTGACATTTGTATTAAAACGACGGGACGGCCAGGAAATATAAAAAAAACGGTACTGTCCCGTTCAAAACGGTACGTATGGTCAGCCTAATTATGCAACAACTCAATGCTGCCAAGGGGGAAAGGGGAGGGAGCTTCGGTGGGAGAAGGGAGGGTGACCTCCCCCCAAAGGGGTAGCCTTAACCTAAGAGAGGAAAAGAAAGGAGGAGGTCTTTGGGGGATAAGTTGGGATGTCTTCACCCCCCAAAGGGAAACCTAACCTAAGCCTTAACCTAAGAGGGAAGGACGTGTTCGCCTGGCTGGAGCCAGACGCATTATGAGCGTCCAGGGGCCAAGCAGCTGTTATATAGAGGGTCGTGATTTGCCAGATACGACTTATTTATATATGGAGGGGGTTGCTAGATACCACAATTTTTTAAATTTTATTTACATGATTGCCAAATAGTGTTTTTAATTGTTCAGGTATACCTCATTAGGTTGAGTTGCAAATAATGTTTTTATTTATATATGGAGGGGTTACCAGATACCGCCATTTAATTAACTACTATTTATTAAAGGCAAGATTGAATTTCCCTTAATTTTGTTCAGCAAGAGAACTAATTATTTAATCGATACCAAATATTAACAATAAAAGAAATACACTAGACAATTGGCCTAGCAAGAAAGAATCGTTCATCTTAATATTCATTATAATTAAATTTCAGGGAAATTAAAGTAATTGATAAAATAATTAAACGAGAAGTCTATATATACTTTTATATTAAACAATAAATTTTAACAAACTTCCCGTTCTTTGTTCAGTTTCCCAAATTTTAGCCAACTCCCCATCTGAAAGCATGCAAGCAAGCATCAATCACCATGCATTTTTCTTACTATTTGCAACCTGAATAAAATAAAATAAAAATTTAGTGATGGATTCCGTACCGTGTTACGGATTTCTCGTCTAAACTGTAGGTCTAAGGTGGTTCAAAAACAATGCTACTTGACATCTTGTACTTTAGAACGGCTGCCTTTAGCGTATAAAAGCACATGTTAGTACAGTGATTTACTCTAAAGCCAAACCGAAAAGTCTATTTACTTTTGTCAAACCTATGTATATAAGATACGGTTCTCATTTTTCGTACAATTTTTCATCCATCTTTATATAAATTTCTCAAATCGAGGAATGAATATTTACACATTTATATTAAATTTCCCATATGAAAACAGGTTTAATAATATGCAATAGATATACTAAACGGTATATTAAATTTGATAATAAACAATTTTAAATATTCTAAAAAAATAATATTCATTTTACGTATAATTCGAAAGACAAGGAAACGCATACGTTATATACGCATAAAACTCGAAGTTAGCCCAAAAGGCGAGAATGGAATGTAGGTCAAACCACATCTTATCTGAAAACTGGTTTCCGTCTCACTTCACTTCAAATATTGTTTTGATTATTGCCATTATTATTGAAGTTAAAAACTGAACTTAAATATATACATAAGCATCACGTGATTGTTTTCCAAATTATTTATAGACTAAATTAGCCTTTGATTAAGTAATAATTTTCCTTATGATATTCCCATATGCAATAACAGTGTGTGTATATATATATATATATATATATATATATATATATATATACACAGGGTGATGCAAATTACAGTAGTAACATAATAGCTAACTCGGTTTTCCTTCCCACCGAATTGTTCATTTTGACGAGGGTCAAGCTTTTCACTCCGCCTTAGACCTTCAGTTTAACGTGGAATCCAAACTAAGCTGCATCACGGGCAGGCTGAAATCACAACGTCATTGCCCGGACTCGATCCCTTAAGCCAGCACCCCAGCGTCTTAACCACTAGGATACTTAGGGCGCCCATTTATCTACCAACCCAAGCAGACATTCATTTTCATGAGCTAAACACAACTTAAGCACACTCCTACGCGAAAATTGGCAGGTAAAAAGTCAAGCCGAATATATTAATCAAAGTTGAGGATCGAATAGTATGACCGCAAAAATATATTTTGCAAATATTTGAAACCATCGAAGTAGAGACTGCAAGTGGCAATTAACACACACACATACATACACACACACACACACATACATATATATATATAATTATATATATATATATATATATAAAACCAAATCCACAAGTCAGGAATCTTGGGAAAGCTGAGAATAATATGACCGCAATAATAATAATGCACAAAAACATTCTGCTTGTAGAGATCTAGATTTCTTATTTTCTAATGATCTTTGTGTCATCGGATGTTACTGTGCTGTCTCTGGTAATGATCTATGGCAAGATTATGAAGAGTAGCGGCGCTAATTATGTTTCCTGTGGTACTGAGCTGAGCGGCTCTGATAAAGATATTCCTATAACGACTTGCCGCCGCTCAAGTTCTCCATCTCCCTATCCAAAATGGGAAAAAATTGAGGATCAAATAGTATGACCGCAAATAATAATAATAATAATAATGTAAAATATTGTCGTGATATAGATGCAAATGTTGATCAATGTTGCAAAGGGGCGAGGGATATTGCATAAAGGGGTGGGTTCTAAAATGGGAAAACCGAGAAAAGTATGGGCGCAAATGCAATTATTGTCAAGGAAGAGATTGCAAGTAGCAATACACGATGTGAGCATTGAATCTACGGAGAGTAGATGAAGACACCATTAGTCGACCAATCAGGACGTCCATAGCGAGGACCCGTAATATAGTTGTTACGATTGGTACATAAATTTATCATAGCCCCACCCAGTTACATTGGCACCCAATCATTAAACTTACGAACCGCCTATTAGTCGTTTGGGGTGGTGCTTGGGATCATGCATATAAAAGGAAATATTTTCAGCTGGGAGTCACAGCAGTTATTTTCATCAGTGAATAAACATTCCCTCCGCCATGAATCAAGAACTTTACAGTTTACCAGAATTATATCAAGAGGGTAACATTGTCGTGTTGTCCACAATTAATTCTTTTAAAGCGGCTGACCTGGATGGATTATTTCCAACGCAAACCGTTGATGATATTTACAATGACACTCCCTACGATCCTACGCAAGGGACTATCGTAGAAATGAAAGTGCCTGTAATTTTATTTTTTGTAGCCAATTATTCGCAAACTTGTTATTTATTTAATGTGCCTGTCAGAAAGAGCACTGTTCTGGATTATTTCATCATATATATATATATATATATATATATATATATATATATATATATGGGGGATTGTAGTAATTCATCACATTCAAAATGCTTCATTTAGGTTTCTGCAATTAGATATTAGTTTGCAACTATACTAAAGTCCTGTTTTTGATTCATTGAATTTTTTTATAGCAAACTTTTGCATTTTAAATAATTTTATAAATTCCATAATAAATGTTATTCGGAATTATCTCTTAAAGGAACTTCTCTGAGCGGTTCAAAGATATCTTCACATTGAATACTCTTACTATATGTATACTCTACATCTGTTTTGCGTTTTTATTAAAAAAGATTCAGTATGAACTAATTAATTATTCTTTCTCCTTTAAGGTCCGATGAAGACTTGACACGTGTTATACAATCTTTTCGTTTTGAAGAATCCCATGTCATGGAAATGAATACGGAGGTAGAAGATTTTCCGAACAGTCAGCCCAACGATTGACACATCATGAACGAAATAATGTAAGTATTTTTTATGTTTCGATCTTATTATGGGGGTGAAGAAGACAATGTATTTTCATCAATTTATTAAATGAAAGAAATCAAGTTTTCAGTACAATAACCATCTTAAACTATAGAATATACAAACTAACATTATTGGTTACAAATATATATATACACGAACAAAACATCATACTATACAAAGAGTACGCACAATCGGAAAACGGCTTTTTATCTGTCTGCATACCATTACATCGTTTCGTTGAGTGAGACACAGGTCGAATAATTTTAAAAAATTTATAGTCTTTACCACGTGACATATGCATGAGAAATGAAAGGCAGTACAGCCCACACGTATTACTAAAATATCCTTGTAGCCGGAAGGGATTCCATACAACTTCGGGGATATGCAACTGATCGAGAAATTTTACAATAACAGGGTCACTCCAGGGTTAAGTCCTGAGTGAATCAAAATAGTACATACGGTCCCTATTTTTAAAAAAGATTGCAAACCAATGAATCCCTTCACTACCAATAACATCTGTGTTCACAATAAGGCGACCGCAATTTCTCGTAGATGGCAATTTCAATGATTCATTCTTCGCAAACACACCGATAAATTTGGAACGTGTGAATCGTTAACTATTCATTACACTCTGAAGTGTATTCGCATCCATTTTTTAAAAGTCAGTGACAATCCTCCTAAATCTGTCTACTTCTATTAGGGCTTGTGACTCGAGGTAAACTAGTACACTTATAGGCGCGTTATAGGCTTGGCGAATTCCAATCTAACTGAGATGTTTCCACTCTGTTGTGGACTTTAGTGTATATTTACACTAGCAGATAAGTCAGGTGTGATGTCAAACGGATAAAGGTTAAATGATCAATGAATTCTTTCTGCGTTACCCCAATCCCGAGCTCATCACAATTACCTGCAGTATGGGCCAGATTACTATATGCTCTCGCGCAAAGCGGTAACACAGCGTTTGATGATAGTCCTTATCCAATTTCCTCCCAGCGCAACGCCATTAACGTAGAAGAGTTATATTTTTAAGGCCGAAATTCTCGAATTTAAAAACATTCTTTTTATATTTTCCATTCACCAAATTCTGTTTCTTGCATTCTAGTTAATATCCTTTTAGGTAGATTTCCCAGGGCTATGTTTTCTATCTGTTTCGATGCTAACCCTGCGGGCACCGTGTATAGTGTGATCTGTACTCTGTTATTGGGTATTTTACTGTGGCGTTGTATTAAATTTTTTCAGTTTCTATTTGTTTTGGTGAACTTAATTTCACTCGCCGTACGCGGAGGTATGTCTCCATAATGTGAACCACAACGGTTTTGCTCCCTCTTCATGATCAGCATCCAGACTTAAACAGATCTCAGGATTCGTGCGGTGAGCTTTATTTTCATATCCACCCCATTCACAAGCAATTTCCCCTGGAATGTGAAATCTGTATGCAGGCGTCCAAAACACTCGTATATCTTCTTTTTAGAATTTTAAATTTGTCCTTTATACTAGCGTCTTTAGCTTGATAATCTTAAAAAGGTATCCTTCGCTTCTTTGGAAAAGTTCAGGACATTTTCCAATAGGCTCGTAGGTGATAGTACCCCGTGCCTGCCGATATGTTGACCTGATTTATTCCATCAGAATGGGCTATACGTAGCTTAGCGTACATGTGCACACAGCTTGGGTCAAAAAAGTAAGGGCCTGAGTTGGGTATCACGAATTCTATAGGGGCACTCGGGGAACTAATTGTGTTTAAAGGGTAATTGTAATAAGTCACTGTGTTCAATAGAAACTTGAGTTGGGGCATGTCAAAGAGGGACAGCTCCGATTTACAACATTGTGAACTGCACGAATGGATGAAGCGTGCCATGACGAGTTAGAAATAGTGCCTTCTCTCTTGACAAGTAGTAAACAAACTATGATTCATTAGATCAATGTCCTTAGCTTATATCAGTCAAAAAAAATGGTCAACCATAGGTTTCATTCGCTTAGAACACTTCTTTTTTTATATCCTTTTACGTTTAATGCCACATGATGGTAATCCCTCCTTCCGGACAGTCCTCTTCTTCTTCCCACCACCACGCATTTTTCTCTTTGCATCTTTGACGATTTCGTCCCGTGTACGCTTTAAGTGTTTTTTTAGAGCTTCTTTAGGTTTAGCCACAGCCAATATGTCTTCCGCAGTGTTAAGACCTGATTGTAGCGCTTTCCTTCCGAAGTATCTGGCACCCCTCTTCAGCAAAGGGACAGCCGTACGTAGTATGGTTTGAAAAATGGATTCAAGTCCATTACCTCGCTGGTATCTCACCCCTCGATAGAATGTGAAAGGCTTTCTGTCCATTATAACTCAGTGGGTCGAAAGTGCAGCTTCACTCTTAAGCTCCCATCACCGAATAGGAAATTTTTTCTTTCAATCGTTCTTATTCCGGGTGTCCCATAAGTCTGGAACGATAGGGTAAATAAGTAATTCATGTTTTTCCGTTATGCAAGTGCCCATGATGTCTTTGAGTAAGGAAGAACGCATCCAGGTAATTCTGCTCGTAGGAAATCGGAGTCAAGGAGTCGCTGAGGAATTTAACAGATTGCTTCCGGACGCGCCCGATAACACACAGTTGTGTCGGCAAACTTGTAGCAAAGTTCAGGGAAACGGGATCCATAGGAGATAAACCACGCAGTGGACCGACGAGGACATCCACCAACGATAACACAGCCGCTACCATCCTTGCTCATTTCACAAACAGTCCCCAAAAGTCTCTTCGGCGTTTTTATTGCTGTTTTTATCATATTACCCTATGGTTCCAGACTTATGGGGCACCCTGTATATTGAGATATTGGATATTAGATTAGTTGCGACATTCACATAATAGGGTCTGTCATATGTAATACTCAAACTCCTTCCTCTATGGTTGGGAATGTGAGCAATGCGCAGCAGGCGTGCCTGGGTATCCCCAACAAACTGGTGCTCCACTATATTGCTGTAAATATAGCACATGTCTGGGGGTGTATAGCTGCAACAAATTTCTTCAATTTCATCTGATCCATTAGGCAGGACAAGTCATGTTGTACCTCGTGAAATGTGTCTCTTTGGAAGGTTGATCGATATCTCCCCTCGGTCATAATTTTGGACACTCTTTGGTCTTTAATATTTCTGCTAGCCTTTGATTTCATGATTAGAGTATGTGCAGGGTTTCCTTTGTTTACGATTTCGTATTCTAAATCAGTCGTAAGATTTGGGTTTTCTAAATTTACGTTTAAGTCTCTCACAATATCCTCAGCCGAACCATAACGGCCCGGAACTAGTGTTACCACTTTACTGTAATACCGTGCAACCTCAGTCCGGGTGATACATATAGTTTCATCCCGAGTTACCCCGGCTTTTTCACACTCATCAATGTCTCTAAGAATCTTCATAATCAATATTTAAAAAGAGTGTGTCCAGCTGAATTTCACATATCCCCACCTCATACGAATCACGACCTAATTCAATGGGTCCATGGAGTTCTGTTACAAAGTTGGCTAATGTGTTGTTAGGTGTACAGACAGGGACGAGGAGGACAGGAGTGTGACGTAGAAATGGTTAGGAGCCATGTTGCATGCTATTTAAGCTTCATTATTGCATCAGCTTTTATATAGGTGTTGAAGCTTTCTGGGTATCCTAGCCATTTCACCAGGTACAATTTTCTCTTTCCTGAACCTTTGCTTCCTAAAATTTTCTCAATTTTAAACATTTTTCCTAAATTAAATGCACTTTCTGCAACTCCTCGCGGTAAAAGCCTCCTGCGATTTCTTCCCCATTCAAATCTTCAACGTAATACATCATCATCTCACTTTTAGATCTCATAGCCCTAACTTTAAAAATATCACGTGTCTGTCCATCCTTGTTCAAATCCCTTCGCGAATTTATCTCCCGAACGCGACAGCCTTACATAATCATTGATTTTGAAACGAGCAGAGTATGGTGGTGATGGTGTTCCATCTCTTCTCACCTCTGGGCGCGTACCTCTTTCTAAAACTTCGTTAGGTGTTGTACCAATCGTGCGATAGTGTGAGCGGTTGTAGGATGAGGTCAATGATTTCAGAATGTCTAGAAATCTGTATGTGGTTTTATGTGTAAAATAGCGGTGCATGCGTTCCTTTATGGTACGTTGAACTCTTTCAGCTAAAGAAGTCTTATGTATAGAATTGGTAGTGTAATAACTGTTATTAAACTCTGTCAACATGTTCTGAAAAGCACGGCCTATAAATTCCTTCCCCATATCCGTACAAAAATAGCCAGGAACCCTGTTTTCTTTCAACATCAGCGTTCTGGTGGCTTTAGCAACTGTTTCAAGTGATTTATTTTTCAGAGAAATTAGCCACAGATATCTAGAGAATACATCTATTATTAATAGAATGTAGCGGTAACCATCGTTATACACTGAATATCTTTGCATGTCTGTTAAATCTGCTAGCTGGGTTAGAAATGTTATAATAACGTCTTCTTAATATGTTAGCCATTTGCGTATTTTAGAGGTACGTGGGTAGGTTTCACCGTTGTTTAACCTCTTCTTTCTCCTCTTCAGAGGTGTTACCGCCGGGGGTGATGGCGTCTTCAATTGTGTCACGTGCGACGCACATTCCAAGTCTTTTAACCTGTTCAGATTTCCTATCATTGTTTTGGGGACATTTATTTGTAGTCTTGCTTTGATATGCTTCCATCCTGATGGTGAAGGCCTATCCCACTTTCTCACCAGATCATGGACGATGTCTACGATATTCGATCCCTGTACCTTTGTTCCTTCCACAATGATCTCGCCTGTATTGGTCCATTGTATGGAGGGGTCCTCATTCAATAGATTATGAAGACTTAAACCTTTATTCCTCAATGTATGCGGGAGGGTGCTTTTTAATAGATGCTCGATATGTTGTGTGGCAGACCCATTAATCTTTGGTTGGTCAGCTCTATCGTCGGACACAGGTCCTATGTCACCATGCCCATCGTTCCCAGTGCTGTGCCGAATAACCACGGGAATCTCTGTTGGGTTCTTATAATTTTTGTATTCGTGACGAAATTTCTGCAGAGCTTCTTGGTATAAGATTCTTTTCTCATCAGGTGTTTTTTCACTGTTTAATAGGGTTAACAATTCGCTTTCCATTCTTTTAAGCCTGCTTTTACGGGGATCTAGATCCGTGTCCGGATTCTTTGAACTTTGCAGTGAAGCATACAACTCGTGTGGAATCACTACCACTTTCTTCATTATATTAATCTAGTCAGTAAAGGACCCAAAACTGAAAATAAGACCGGTTGAAATGACCCTCCTCTTTGTGCAATAATTCGTTTTTTCTTCCTTGCAGTTTGACTTTTACGAGCGAGTGCACATATTATGTTCTTGTAACGGCGTAGGCGAGCCTTCTAAGGTAGTTTTATTGATACATTGCAATTTATAAAGTTAAGACATTTCACAGATGCATTTTAAAAAGTCGGAGTCGATATTTTTAGCAAACATCTTCTGCATTGCCCGGGGCAGTTGATGATAGATTTTTATTAATTCATGGTATTTCTTTAGCCTCTTTGTCATCTGAAATATACACCGTTACAGCCTCGTTTGGAAATATATTCGTTCTTAGAAGCATCCTAAGCGTGTTTCGCGGGTGAAGGTCGCAAAGCAAATATCCGTAACGCGGGCTTGTAGTTTCTTTATAAACTTCCAAAAACTCTTTACGCTGATTCGGGAACATTTGATTGGCTAATACCCCAATTTGTGATATATCTCTACGTTGCGCGAATAAGACTAGATATTGTTTATTTAACGGAACATCTCGCATGTATCTATTTTTGAAAAATAGATTCTGAATGATGAAGAACACGCTTATGTTAAGATGATGGGAGAATACTGTAAATGTCTCGACAAAAGTTTTATCCATCTCCAACATGAGATCGTCAATTACAATGACTATATTCATTTCCCTTTAACAAATTAACATCATATACACCTTTGTGGAACAAAGTATCATCTTGGTACTCGAACACTGATTGATACGTCGAATAGCACCATATAACTTTATGCACAAATTTTGAGAACATCTCCCCCTTTTCTTTAATGATTTTAAGCATAAACGCAGTTTCACCACATCCTGTAGGCCAGATATAATACATGTGGATGGGCTCGTGAATCTGAATTTTTCTACAGAATCCATTTCTAACACGTCACTCTCCTAAGTGGGTCATTTACAAAACATAATAAATATTTAAGTGATGACCCTTATATTCTACAGTCTTGCTTTTCTCTTCTCCCACAGAACAGTGAATGACGATGAGGTACAGCACCCCATCATCGATATTACAAATGACCCCGACGACAGTGTAGTTGTGATCACAGAATCCATCCCCGCTGAATGAATCCTCATCAGCAATACCTGTAGCATGCGCCAGTTCAAAGCGGAGGCACGATGAAGAGCCCACCACTTCAGGTATAAAGCGCGCCAGGATTGCACCGGTTGTTAGACCACCAGTAATAGATCCCCAACCTTCTACGTCTTACGACACAACCCCCACAATAGTACCTTCCTCAAATATACCCCCTTATTCCTGTTCAATTCTGGGTACATCCTCCACAGCCACGGCAGCTTGTCGTTCTGCTTAGGATGGCATAACATTCAAGTTGGTGCGCACCGCTACCCCTACCCCAGCCTTGACTAGAAATCGGTATATTTTCAGGGTTGATCAAAGATCCATGTACACCAATGGTGTTGAACACGGACTATGGCTCATAGTTGAACGTATTGTAGAGTTTGCCTTTCAGAACCGCGACGAACGTGAAGTCAGGACGAGGCTGTCCTTCCGTGTCCGGAAATTTCATCGCCGCAATTTCGTGGCCGCAAATTTCATCGCGACAATTTCATCGCCGGGAAATTTCATCGCCGGGAAATTTCATCGCCAAGAATTTTCATCGCTAGGAATTTTCATCGCTAGGAAAATACATCGCCGCGCAATAGAAAATAATTTTAAAAATTTAAAAAAATTTCTAAATATAATATATATAGATATATATTATATATATATAATATATATATATATATATTAACAAGATTTGCATTGGATTAATTTTTCTTAATAATTTTATGTTCTTAACTTTTGTTATGCAAATTTGTTTATACAAATAAAAATGATTGTTATTGTTAAGTGTAAACATATATATAAGTTATACATACGAAGCTTTAAATGATCATGGGACTGATAAATAATTATAAGATTATGATTAAGTGTCTCATTTTGGCCCTTTTTTGACGTAAATGCACGTGACTGTTTTAAGAAGCTAAGATGGGAGAAAGGTTACCAGATTAAAATGGTTAGTTTTAGCATGCAGGTGCCTGTTTTAAGAAGCTAAGATGGGAGAAAGGTTACCAGATTAAAATGGTTAGTTTTAGCATGCAGGTGCCTGTTTTAAGAAGCTAAGATGGGAGAAAGGTTACCAGATTAAAATGGTTAGATTTAGCATGCAGGTGACTGTTTTAAGAAGATAAGATGGGAGAAAGGTTACAAGATTAAAATGGTTAGTTTTAGCCCATTTGTCATGCCCCGCATAAAAGCCCCGCCCCTGTAGTCATTAAAATAGACCTTTAAGATTTTGGAGTCTATATTATTTGAAATTATAATAGAATTTAATCATTGGTTGGTTTTAGTCCATTTGTCCTGCCCCGCATAAAAGCCCCGTCCCTGTAGTCATTAAAATAGACCTTTAAGATTTTGGAGTCTATATTATTTGAAATTATAATACGAATTTAATCATTATAGACTTGGTATTGTCGGTGCGTGGTTGTGTTATATATAAAAGAAAAGGCAGTACATTCAATATGCCCCTCAACTATGTTTCAAGCACAAGGAATCAGCGGAAACTGATTGATAATGGTCATTTATTTGTTAGAGAGAAGGCAAGTGGACAAAAAGTATTTTGGAAATGCGATCAATTTTACAAAAAGGGTTGTCGGGCACGCCTTCATTCAGAAAATTGATCAATTACCAAACGAGTTGGAGAACACAATCATGCAGGCAATAGTGCTCGTGTTGAAGTAACCAAGGTTCTCAATGCAGTGAAAGAGAAAACTCGCACGACTCAAGATGGGACTCATTGTATTGTAACACAAGCCTACATTGGGTTATCTCGAGCAGTCGTCGGCCAGATGCCCCCTACAGAATCTTTAAAGAAGACAATCTGAAACACTCGAAATCAAGCGGGACAAGTGCCTCCCAATCCAGCGACTTTAAATGATTTGAACATTCCTCCTGAGTACCGAGTGACACATTCAAATTAACCTTTTCTTTTGTTCGACAGCAACGATGGCCTAAATAGAATCTTGATATTTTCTACTCAGCGAAATCTACAGTTATTGTCTAATTCAAGATGTTGGTATGCAGATGGAACTTTTAAGACTGTTCCACCTTTATTCGAACAACTCTATACAATACATGGAGTCATAAATGGTGATATTATTCCTGTTGTTTATGCGTTATTGACTCGAAGAAATGAAAATACTTACAGCAGATTTTTAGTGGAACTAAAAAATTTGGAACCAAACTTGTCACCTACGACGATTATGACAGATTTCGAGCTTGCAGCGATCAATGCCTTTAGTGCAGCCTTTCCAGACTGTCAACAAAAAGGTTGCTTTTTTCATTTCTCCCAATGTATTTTTCGAAATCTTCAGCCAAACGGATTGCAGCAATTGTATGAAAATGATGCAGAATTTGCATTGAAAATGCGTATGATCCCAGCCATCGCATTCGTGCCACTTAATGACGTAGTTCGTTGTTTTGAAGATTTGTCTGATAATAATAATTTTCCAGAGGAAGCTCAGCCATTTTTAGATTATATGGAAGATACGTGGATTGGCCGCCCTGATCGTCGTTTAATTCGCCGACCTCCTCGTTTTGCCCATGCATTATGGAACTGTTTTGATACAGCCCTACAAGGTGCTCCTAAAACAAATAACTCATGCGAAGGATGGCACCGAGCATTCAGCGAATTAATTGGGGCTTCTCATCCAATGATATGGAAATTCATAAAAACCATAAAAGAACAAAGCAGAAACGAAGGAAAAATAGAACAATATGTCGCCGGTGCAGAAATTCATCCTTCTAAGAAGAAATATAGAGATGTTGCAGCAAGAATCCAGCGCATCGTAAATGATTATGAAAATCGCGAAGTACTCGATTATTTACGAGGTATTGCTCACAATTTTGGTTTCTAAATTTTACAAGTTCTGCATTTAATTAATTTTTCTTATTTTTATGTTTCTATTATTCGTTATTTTTATTCGTTTACTAATAGTAATGATTAATAATAAGTAACAAAATTTTATATATTATTAATATAAATAAATGTAAATAAAAATAATTGCTCTTTACTTTTTATATCTTATTTTTTATTTATTAATATAACAATGCAAATAAAAATAAATGCTATTTACTTTTTTTCCTTCAAATAAAATATTATACATTAACTAAAATAATATCTATTTCTATGATGTGGCGATGTATTTTCCTTGCGATCAAAATTCCTAGCGATTAAAATTCTTTACGATGTAATTTCCCGGCGATAAAATTTCTGGCGATGAGATTTCTGGCGATGAAATTGCGGCGATGAAATTTCCGTGAATCCTGTCCTTCGGATTCGGGTCTGATGACGGAAATGTAGATAATTTTTGGGTAGTAATACCATTCAGACGTTTCGCAGCTGAAAATATAGAGTATATATTAGACCGGAAATGCAGGCCTCTCAAAGTAGTATAGCCTTCAATATGGACGTCACGGTAAATATTGACCGTGTATTCCGTGTTGCGGGTCATAGTGCCACACCTTATACTCTTAACTTCAATTCTCAGGCTATTTATAGACGGCATATAAACGTCGATCGTGGTTGCGGCTTTATAGCAGTAGTCTTAGCTCGTATGTTTACTGTACTAAATACACGGACCCAAAAAATTTGGTTGCCTACGGTAGTGGAGCGTGCCGTAAACTAGCTGTAGACTGTAAACTTGATTTGACTGTAATATGGGTCCTGAGGAGCTGAGAAGGGTAGAACAGGAAATGAATGTTCGTATAGTTGTATTTGGAATGGATGATCGTCGTAGAACTGTGTATGTTTTTAAAAGCAGTGTGAGAGATCGTACAAGACCCCTACTTATTTTAGGACTGTCAGGAACAACGTATCTCCCCATCCGTAATATAAGGGCCTTTACGCGAGTTATGATAAAAGTCGAAAATATGGACGACATCATGATTTGTGTAAGGGGTGTATCGAGTTTGCGGATGATATAGTGAAACATTGTAAAGATTGTCACATGGTATGTGAGCAGTGTAAAAGCTCCAAATGTGAAAGCCGTGTAGTTGAAGCTGAGAAGAGGGATTGTGATGTGTGTAGACACATTTTTCAATAATAACTGTTTTGAGCTCCATAAATCAATTGGCACGTGCAGGAAAATGAGAATCTGTGAATGTGGTATGTTTCATATGATGGATAATTGGGGGAATTTCAAGCATAAATGTGATGAAATTCACTGTTCTACATGCCATGAGAAATATAAGGCGGTTGGAGTAAAGCATGTATGTTATATGAAAGATGCTAAGCCTAAAAATAGCCCTTGTATAACTGTGTACTACGATATAGAAACATACACGAACGCTGAAACCAAAGAGGTTATTCCACATTTACTTGTAAGCCAGACTATCTGTGATGAGTGTATGGAGATCGAGTGTGATGAGTGTCACAAATGTGGTAAACGGACAAACGTTTTTAAAACGAATGCCCACGATAGCCCTGTGAAACTCTTTGTGTCCTATATTGTCAAGTTAGCGGACAAGTTAAAAAAATGACTGTGTATATTCTCGCCCATAACGGGGCAAAATTTGACACAGTTCCTTTATAAGGAGTTGCTTGAGCACGAGTCATCTGAGATATTTACAGGTGATCCCTTGAAAAGAGGCAACAAGCTAATACAGATGCAAATAAGAGGTAATGTACAGTTTAAAGACACTTTATTATTCACACCTTGTAAATTAGCAAAGCTACCCAAGGTGATGGGCGTAGCCGCTGAAGTTTCAAAAGGATATTTCCCTTACACATTCCTCACTAGCGAAACTTTAAATTACGTAGGACTACCTCCACCCAAACATTACTTTAACTATGAATGTATGAGTACAGATGAACGTGAAGATTTTGACCGATACTACAACAGTTTTAATGAATCTAATCCTTATAATATAGCTGATGAATGTGAGCGTTATTGCGTGAATGATGTGCGCGTGCTAGAGTATGTTTCCAGGCCTTTAGAAGGATGTACATAGGCCGTTTCAAATGCGATCCGTTGCAAGTCGCAACCACATCGCCTCATTATGTTTTACGGTGTTCAAGAATAACTTCATGCCTAAAGACACCTTAGCCGTTATTCACAGAAACAATCCCCGCAGTTATGGGCACAAGGCTATTTACTGGCTCATACACCTACAGCAGCAGACGGTGTATACATAAAGCATGCCCGCAACACGGGTGAAGTACCCATTAAGGTTAATGGTCGTGTTTTTTGGGTTGATGGTCTAAGTGAAAACCGTGCCACTGGTGAGAAGACTGTGTACTCCTTTAACGGTTGCTGGTGGCACGGATGCCCCGTCCTGATGTGGAATCGTAGGAGATATCCACGGTAGATCTCCTGCCGACAGTCTTGCGTGGCCGCAGCGATCAACTTATAGGCTCCCAGTTCACTCACAAAGTCTTGTGGGAGCATGAGTATGATGCACGGATGGAAACAGATGGACAGTACCGTGAAGAAATAAACACGATCAAACGTTCAATGGTGCTGGATCCTCTCAAATGCGGTGATAGCTTGTTCGGAGGGCGTACAAATCCCTTCAAGCTATACTTTCGCCTACGGAGGGCGTGAAACTCCATTACTACGACTGTTCTTTATATCCCTACGTGATGAAGAACAATCCGTACCCGTGGGTGCACCTGAGAAACTGGTGGGACCTGACCTGCCCACCATCGAGGTGTTCTCAACAAATTTGAACGGGTACTATTTCGGCCTTTCTTTCGTAGATGTGCTCCCCCACGCGATTTATGGATGCCGATCTTACCCGTCGTTATCGATCACAAGCTCATGTTTCCCTTGTGCGTGAAGTGCGCAGAGGAGAACAATGGGGAATGTAATCATACAGCTAACCAGCGTAAGATCAGAGGTGTATATACAAGTCCAGAGCTGGATCTAGCTGTTCGCCATGGCTACAGAATATTGAAGATACATGAGGTGTGGAGGTTTCAGAAGCTACCCAACCTTTTCACGCCATATATAAACGCTTTTTTGAAGGATAAGGTCGAAGCATCAGGGTATCCGCGAGGAGTTGATACCGAAGATGAAAAATCGGCCTATATTCAACGTTACCGTGACCGTGAAGGTATACAGCTTGACCGTTCCCAAATTGTAAAGAACCCTGGCAAGCGCTTTAGTGCAAAGTTGTGTCTAAACAGTCTTTGGGGAAAATTTGCACAGAATACTGGCAAAGGGAACGTTCATTTGGCACAAAGTTATAGTGAAGTCTGGGATTATGCCAACGCTCCCGATAAAGAGGTCATGGAGATTGTGAATGTAGGTAATACTTACATAATAAAGTACAACAATACCGAATTGGCCACAGATACCTCACGGGTTACAAACATACCTGTAGCCAGCTTCACAACGGCCTACGCACGCATCAAACTTTGGGGCCTATTGCATTCTCTTGGGCGGAGGGTTTTGTACGCCGATACAGATAGTGTGATATTCACAGCGAGGGAGGGTGAATACATGCCTCCTATTGGTGAATTCCTCGGGGAGTTGACTGATGAGATCAAGGATGAGTATGGAGACATCGCATACGCCGACTCTTTTGTCTCAACAGGGCCAAAAACTTATGGGGTACGGGTGAGGGTGGGGGAGGATATGAAATATATCGTGAAGGCTAAGGGTATCACGCTCAACCAGGCGAATCGGCGGGTCGTTAACTTTGATTCGTTGAAGGATCTAGTGTGCTTGGATGATGATGAGGGCGACCGGCCGCCCCAACTAACTGTAGGTACCCACAATTTTCGGGCGCAGAAGCTGGGGGGCGTGAAGGAACTTAGGGGTACAAAGGTGTGCCGTAACACCTATAGGAAACGTTACCAGGTGCCTGGTACCTATGATACCGTGCCCTTTGGATACCATAATTTGATATGTCTATTGTTAACTTATTTATTACACGTATTTGTAAATATATATACACCTTGAATATTTCGTTTATTAAATAAATCGTGTTTCAATTAGCGTTTCACTTTCTCCTTTGTGTGTGTGTGTGTGTGTGTGTGTGTGTGTGTACACAGGAGAAAATTCTAAGCTCCGCCCAGCGTGTGTACAGGAGAAAGTTCTAAGCTCCGCCCACTGTAGATCGGTCACGTGACTCCTGCTACTACCTGGGCATATCTCTTCCCTGCGTGCTCAGTTGATCGCAGCAAGCCCTGGATCTCAGACGTGTTCTCGCGTAGACAAAAATAGTAATGGCTACCTTTAATATTGCGTGTTCGACGTTTATGAAGTGGTATTCGGTAAAATGCCAAGATGTGGTGGATACCGAAAAACTCCCTATTCCACCCTCCTTTGATACTTTTAAGGCTACATTGAATCGTGCGAATGAGCAAGAGGTACAAATACTCTACGGCTATTCTGGCGAGAGCATTGCAGGATTTCGTGGTACAAGTGATGTATTGAACTATGTTGTAGGGCTAAACTTTATAAAAGCTTACATATACCTTGAAGTAGAACAAACAACACGTGCAGAAGAGAAGCAACGGATATGGTTAGTGAGTCTTGTTGATGAGTGGTATGACAAGCGATATTATGTCATGTTGCATCATACCGAGTACTCGTATCCTGCGACTGAGAATGTAAATCTTGTCACCATGGAGAATCTTAAGTATTTTTACCACTATATAATATATATCATGACGAGGTTTGTAGTGAGGTTGTGGCTAATGGCCTTGTGATTTTAACAGACTTTAGAGATGAGTATCGCATGCTAAGCAAAAAGGAAAAATATGGTCATATGTTTCTCTCAAATAGTGCGCCGGAGTGTGAATAAAATGTGTTTAGTTCGTGAAAATCCCCCTATGCAAAAATGTCTGGTGCGTATTCTGGGGAGTGGGAGTGATAAAACATTAAAACCGGTATTACTTCATGTATCGGAAAATTTCTCAAAACACCTACCCAATATAATGGGATACAAGTATTCGAACAGCGCCGTACACGTTTCATTAGCTTATGGTGTGACTCACTCCTCCCGTCGAGCCGATCCGTTGCATGTGGCTCATAGTCATCTCAGAGCTTGAACCGACTGGACGTGCGTCCTCGAATACGATGGAACTTCCTTTGAGCAGCATTCTCAACGCCGTGTACGATGTGTCCGTGACGAAGTCGTTGCGCGTGTTCAGGCGTAAAACCGGTGCCATTAACTATGTACTGGAAACGACTTGTAGACAACAAACAAACGGAATGTTGTTTATTTAAGTGTTGAGGAGATGAATAGAATCTTCGTGGTAGTTGAGAAGTGGAGTGAGGATCGTTATAAAATTCCTGCAGGTGTAGGTACAAGAAGAGAGCAGATTAGTGACACCCCCTCATATGCCGTTGTTTGTACGTTGTGTATAAATAACGATCAGCCATGCATTGATATACGCTGATGTGGAAGAATGCTTCTGATAATAACGCTCTTGTCCCTACGCGAAACCGTTTCATCCTCGACAGAATGTTTGAAATCGTCGGATTCCGCAAGCTGAAGCCTATATTAGACGCGCGTTTACGGATATGCTTTATTTTGATACGGTTCTTGAATACGCATACACCGCTCTGCTCGATGGGTTTACCGAGTGTAGGACTGAACAAGGCGAGAATGGTCTAGAGCTGGATGCTTATTTAAAAGGTTTAGACTCTTTGAAATATCATGAACTTTGGTACAAAGCACTTGAGCGGTACAGGGCTGAGCTCACCTACACCGTTCACCCTGAAGAACTATTTCTTTATATAATGAGCAGCTGTCGTAACGACTTAGAAGATTATTTCAACTGCCGCTATGCAGTGTGAAGAAGAGTTCACGATTGAAAAGCTCGGGTGGTAAAAATAAACCCTCGATTGGAAAGGAGTGTTTATAAACTTGTATTTAATAATGACGTTGTGGCTAACGATGACCTCTTTGTGCGTGCTTTTGATTGTATTCTAGACGTATTTAAAGATAACTTGCCAACCGGATGTAAAGTGGGCACAAAAGTAGTACTGAACGATATGAGGCCATTTATATAGAGTATAGGTTTCCCTATAACTTGAGCGGTGAAATAATATTAAGCCGCGTTTACTGCGTAGTGCAAAGCAATAATGATGTGATTGTAGACTCGATTACGTGTGAGTTTAGTGTTTTGCGCAGTAGAACAAAGTGAATGTATTTTGATGAATTTTCAATATATTAATTATTTAACATAATTGCGTATATATATATATATATATATATATATATATATATATATATATATATATATTTCTGCTGTACTGCTATATTGATGGTTATACTCCATCGTTTTGTATTTCTTATTTTTTATTTTTTTTATTTTGTGAGTTGAAGATAAAGTGTATGTATTCATTTTCAATATATTTAATTATTTAACATAATTGTGTTATATATTTATCCTGTACTGTTATATTGATGGTTATATTTTTATTTTTATCTTTTTATTATATATATACATATTCCTCGTTCATATTTCTTATACTATTATTATTTTTTATTTTATTTTTTGATCATATATATTCCATATATTTCTGATTCCAATAATTCGCCTAAATAGAATGTTGTAATGGTGTTTTATTTAATTATTTTGGTTGTAAAAGATACTATTATTTAATTATACCAAATGGCTGGTTACGCCTTCTAAACCGACTGACGGATTTCTAAGCCAACCGTCGAGAATATATGTTTTAGTTAAATAAATAGCGCAATCTGGTAACTCAACCTGTACACCTGAACAAGCCATTTACACCTTCTAAGCCAACTGGCGGATTTACACCTTATAAGACAGCGGGCGCTCAGATGAAGTCATAATATACGCTTGGCTCCTGCCAGGCGAATACCTCTCTTCTTCTCTCTCCTTCTCCTCTCTTTCTCTTGGGGGAGAACTCAGCCTCCAAGTTGCATAACCCCTTGTTGCTCTTGCAAAATTCCCCCTCCCCCTTTGCATAACCCCCTCCCCCTTCATTGCATAACCTCATCCACCCTTGTTGCATAGCCACTTTGCAACATCTTGCGATATTGATCAACATTTGCAATTGCATTGCAAAATTCCTGCACTCTACCATTTTGCGCCCATCAGCCCAGGGATCGACACCAGGTGATGGCAGGCGGCACGCAGCAAAACTCAGTTGTTCATCCTTCCACACCCTAAAAACATTGATTGGTAGATAAATGGGTACCTTGTGTCTCCTAGTGGGTAAGGCGGTGGGCTGCTGGTGGGGTGGGGTTCAAATTCCATGTTAAACTGTAGGTCTAAGGTGGAGTGACAAGCTTTACCTTCGTCAGAATGAACAATTCGAGAGGGAGAAAAATCAAGGTTAACCAAGGTTATTAATTGCCGAAAGAAAAAAATTAGCTTTAAAATCCCAATTGGTATGACCAGAGAGTAATTTCTTTTAAATTTTACAATTGGCAACGATATGCTTTATTTCCAAAAAGGGTTTTCGCTCAGATTCGTATTGATAAGATGTATTTTGTTTTGTTAGTGTTGGTTTAATTTAAATTCCATTACTGTAATTAGAATCTGTTTTGGCCGACTTAATCTCTCTTTCACTATCATATTTACTTTCATTCGTTCTACCTTTAATCACCGTGTTTCAAAAGTTAAATTGAATAAAATCATAAAATCTGTTTGAACAGTCTCAGTTCAGCAACCCCTTCTCTGTACCCTCTTATTTTCTCTTATTTCTCTCGAGTGCAATTGCAATGCGATGTTAATTAAATATTGCAAGTGGGAGTTGGCACCTATGGGGGGTTTGCAAGCAAGGGGTAAGTTGTTTAGTCCAAGCTGCATGAAGGGGAGAGGGGGTTGGACTGGGAGAATGAACTCCCCCTAAAAGGGGTACCCTAACCCGACCTGGGAAGGTAACCTAAGAGAGAGAGAGGAGAGAGGAGGAGAGATCTTTTCGCTGGCATGTCTCGTAGCATACTGATGCTCTTGACAGCCTCAGTTGGCTTACAAGTCTTAATCAACCAGTTGGCTTAATCAGACAGGTGGCTTAATCAGCCAGATGGCTTATAAGGCTTAATCAGACAGGTGGCTTAATCAGCCAGATGGCTTAGAAGGCTTCATCAGAAGGAGTGTGTATACAGTATATATATTTTTTTTTTATCCGAAGTGGCTTAGTCAGCCACTTGGCTTCTTTAGAAGGCCCCTCGATGGTGTTGTGTGCGCCTCGGTGGTGTTGTGGTTAGCGTCGCTGACTACGAATCTATCGGCCCCGGGTTCGAGATCCGGTGATAGCAGCCGGCGCGCAGCAAAACCCAGCTGTTCATTCTTCCACACAATAAAGAAAGTGGTTTGTAGATAAATGGGTAACCTGGGTGGCCTAGTGGTTAAGACGCTGGGCTGCTGGTAGGGCGTGGTTCGGATTCCACGTTAAAAAGTAGGTCTAAGGTGTAGTGAAAAGCTTGACCTTCGTCAGAATGAACAAATCGGGTGAAAGCTAACCAAAGGTTATATATATATATATATATTTATTTATATATATATATATATTTATATATATGTGTGTGTGTAAAAATGAACAATGAATAATTCCTATATAATTCGTATATTTATATAAATCCTCATGTTTACCTAATCTGTGTATTTATATAATCTTTATATAAATCCTTATATTCATTACAATCTTTATATTCATTATATTCATACAGTTCTTATATTTATATAATATTTATATTCATTATATTCATACAGTTCTTATACTTATATAATCTTTATATTCAAATATTCATATTTACATAAGGACCAAACTCGCATAACGCAAATTTGGATGTCTTAAGTATTCAATGAGTGGTAAATTCTTCAACATAATAATAAAAAACTTTACACTCTATACGTCATTCGTTATATGTTGTTCAATTCATCCGTCCATGTCCTTTCTTGACCTTTATCTTTTATTAATTTTATTAATTATTCATTCAGCTACGTATTGTCTACCTGTTGAGTGTTGTCAACCTATTGTGTGACTACCGATATTTGTACAATACTTTATGCATTCGTACATGTCCACTGATTACGTACATAGTTACCTTACATGTAAGTACGTTCACATGTATACTTTTTATTTTTTTAATTATTTAACCTCTCGCAAGATACTCGTGGATGCTGATACGAATATTCAGATTCCGATGACGTCAAAAGAGCGAGCCTTGGAACCCGAAATCTCTCTTGCGCCTGCTAGAAATTTATAACATAAGGTGTTATGTTGCATGTTATGTTATATTATGTTATGTTATATCATAAATGTCCGTGTACTTCCGTATCTTACTACAGTATCAGATATGTCAATTAACAATTTGCTAGAAATTTAATTGTAATAATTTAATATGATGTAATTAATGTACTTTAATGAAACTGTAATTAACGATAAGTGAATGTGAATTAGTTGGTAATTATAATCATAGTTGTAGTAAACAAAATTACAGTGTACTTAACAATGTACTTAGGTTGTACTCAATGTACGACTCCGACGTGAAGTCGTCACCCAAAAATGTATAATCGGCAAATAATTATTTTTTTTCTGTTTCATTTCTTTTTATTAATTTTTTTTATTTAAGATGAAATAATTCGCAGATTCTTCAAGGGGGGAAGCTTAACCTTCAACTGCACTCCCCAAAAAATTTAGACTTATTTATTTCTTGTATTGTAAATTCATTCATTCCTGTCTTAGTAGCCCTTCAGCGAGGAGGTCGGAGCCTCCTCGTTTTAAATTCCTGCCTGAGCCATTGTCGAAAGAGGTCGAACCACTCTGCCTGTAAGATTCTGATCTAACTTAGAGGCCGAGCATTACCTGTACATTTTAGCAGTAAATTACAGTAAAAAAAAAAGTTTTTTTTATCTTCTCTTTCGAGCCTTGTTTTCTATAGAGAACTTAGTTATAAAATAGAGAAAATAATTTCCCGATACGTTACAAGAAGAATCGGGAACCTTCAGAGAGCTCCACAGAATCCTCTGATCCAGAACAAGAAGAACTCTGAGAGTAGTATAGAAGAAACTACTGCGAGTAACAAATCCGTTGTTGCCACCTAACCAGAACCCCCGTCAACTTTGAACCGACCAAGACCACAGACGAGGGGTTAACATATATATATATATATATATATATATATATATATATATATATATATATATATATATATGGGATGAATTTCACAATTAAACACGTAAAATGAATGAATGCAAGGCAATCCATAAAAATAGTTGCCAGATTGCGCTATGTACTAATGTCTAATTAAGAATTAAATGTTTGTTTATAAGAATTTAATTTAATTTAATATAATTTAATTTAATGTTTAATTAAGTTTTGTTAAATAAGAAATTAATAATGGTTGGCAACATTAAGAATCTGCCCAAGCGGAGGCTAGGCAGAAATGCCCTTCAGTTATCGGACGGCCGTTAGCCTAATAAGGTGTTTATTTGTATTACGATGTTTTCTGTAGATTTAGAATATTCTTTCGTGCCTCTCTCCAGCTAAATATTAACGTTAATTTCCCCCTCGCATTACCCAGTTTATCTAAAAGTGTTTTCGGAATAAATAAATGTCACTAAAGTGTAATTACGTGTATAATTAATCCACCGGTCTCTTTGCATGGTTCAAATTACAATGACGCCTCGTCTCGGTCACGTGCTACTCGTTTTTATATAGTACAGCGAAGCGAGTGTAAAAAGAGAAAGATAAAAGATAAAGAGAGGTTGAATGAAGTAACGTAACTAATAAAAATTGTAAAAGAGGTTTGTAAAATGGGTTCACTACAGCTATTTATTTAATTTCTACCTATTTAATGAAAAGATGTTCTCTGTATAATGAAGTTCTTGACAGCTCCACTCAGCTTAGAAGGCAAATATATATATATATATATATATATATATATATATATATATATATATATATATACAAACTTTTGTAGTGGTATTAATTTTGGCGTAGAATAATTAAATCAAATAATATCATGCACTTTGAATAATAAAACACAACTACGTCATTCTGTTTATTTAGTCGAGTTATTTAACAAGGAATCAATTATTCAACATACACTTATTCGAAATATATTGGAGATAAAAATACGCTCAAAATAATAATAGTAGAAGAAATCTATATGCACCAAAAATACACACTTTAAGCAAAGAATATATATATATATACATAATAATTATACAGTAGAAATCTATATACACGTTTAATATATGTACGCGCATCTACACACTTGTAAATAAGCATCAAAAATAATAATAGTACAGGATAAATCTATATAAACGTTTAATACATGTACACGCATCTACACACTTATATAAAAACCAAAATAATGGTGCAGAAGAATTCCAATACATGGATAATATATATATACATCAAAATACATGCGTTTTATGTTCTACTGCGCTTAATTAAAATACTAAACTCGCATGTGATCGAGTCTACAGTTACATCTTCGTTGCTTTGTACTATGCAGTAAATAGGATTTAACATTATTTCACCACTGAAAGTACGCGGGTGTCTATATTCGATATAAAGGGCTTTCAGATCGTTTAACACTATTTTTGTACATACTTTACAATTGGTTGGTAAGTTATCACTCTTTTTAAACACGGTTAGAATACATTCAAAAGCACGCACAAAGACGGCATCGTTTGCCAGATCATTATCAAAGTCAAGTTTTTAAAAACTTTCCAAACGAGGGTTTATTCTTTCCAATCCGAGCTTTTCAACCGTGAACTCTTCTTCACAACGCATATCGTCAATTGAAGTAATTTTCTAAATCGTGCCGACAGCTGACCATTATATAAAGAAATAGCTCTTCAGGGTGAACAGTGTAGGTGAGCTCAGCCCCGTACCGCTCAAGTCCTTTGTAGCAAAGTTCAAGATATTTCGAAGCGTCTATAGACTCTATACCTTTTAAGTATGCATCCAGTCCCAATCCATTCTCGCCTTGTTCAGTCCTACACTCGGTAAAGCCGTTGAGCAGAGCGGTGTACACGTATTCAAGAACCGTGTCAAAATAAAGCATATCGGCAACGCGTGCCTCTAATATAGACTTTAGCTTGCGGAAACCGACGACTTCAAATATTCTGTCGAGAAGGAAACGGTTTCACGTGGGGATAAGGACGTTGTCAGCTGCATTCTTCCACGTCAACCGTATATCAATGCATGGCTGGTCTCGTTTTATATACAACGTAAAAATAACAACGTATGAGGGTGCACCACTAATCTGCTCTTTTTGTGCCGACACCTTCAGGTAATTTACAACGGTCCTCGCCCCATTTCTCAACCGCCACGAAGATTTTGTTCATCTCCTCAACACTTAAATAAATTATGTTCCGTTTACCAGAGTTTGATTGTCTACAACTCGTTTCAAGTACATAATTAACAGCGCCGTTTTTACGCCTGAACACACGCACTGATTTCGTCACGGACACGTCGTATACGGCATTGAGAAAACTGCTCAACGGAAGCTCCATCATATATTGGTTTTCTATTGTGAGGAGCGCAGGTCCAGTCGGGTCAAGCTCTGAGGTGGCTATGAGCAGCCGGTGCGCGGTTTGGCTCGGCGGGAGGTGTGTGTGTGGGGGTGGGAGTCACACGTGCACATCATACCAAGCGTTAGTGATTCGTGCACGGGTTGTTCTAACATGAAAGAATCATATGAATATTTGTATCCCATTATACCGGCCTATCGTTTAAAGACTTTTCCATCTGCGATACACGAAGTATTATCGGCTTTAATGTTTTATCACTCCCACTCCCCGGAATGCGCACCATACATCTTCGTTCAGGGGTAGGTATTCAACATTATATTTTCTCAAACTACGCACTTTTTATTAACAATCCGGCGCTCTATTTGAGAGAAACACGTGCCCATATCTGTCCTTTCTGCTTAACAAGCGATACTCATCCCTAAACTCTATTAAAAACTCGCACAAGCCTTTAGCCACAACCTCACTGCGAACCTCATCATGATATATATGAAGGTAATGATGAAAATATTTTAAGCTATCAATAAATACAAGATTTATATTCTCAAACGCAGGGTATGCGTACTCGGTGTGATGTAACATGACATAATAGCGCTTGTCACACCATTCGTCAACAAGGTTCACAACCCACACCCTTGGCTTCTCTTCTGCACGTGATGCTTCTTTCACTTCGCGGTGTATGTGGGCCTTTACGCAGTTTAGTCCTATTATGCAGTCCATTACATCGTTTGAACCACGAAAGCCCGCAATGCTCTCGCCAGAATATCCGTAGAGTATTTGGACCTCCTACTCCTCACGCTTCCCTCGGTTCAATAGGGCCTTAAAAGCCTGAAAAGGAGGGAGGACTAGGGATTCTTTGAGTGTTCACCACATCTTTAGACTTCATCGAATACCACTTCATGAATATCGAGCACGCAATATCAAAGGTAGCCATCGCTATTTTGCGTCTACGTGAGAATTCTTCAAAATACACGTCTGAGCTCCAAGGCTGGTCGAGGTCAACTGAGGACGCATGGCAGAGATGTGGGTTGCGCCATACAGTGGGCGGTGCTTAGATTTTTTTACTGCACACACACAAAGGAGAAAATGAAACGCTAATTGAAACATGATTTTTTTTTAAATAAATGAACACATCGTCATCAACTAAATAGTCTCTAATTCATGGCATATATTCAAATACACATAATAAATAAATAAGCATATCTTCAACAAGTGATTAGACACAGAGAGACAGAGAGAGAGAGTTACAAGGAGTTACAAGGAAGAGTATTACCTCAAAAGGCCTTGCGGCCCATACCGAGGAGGTACCAATGACAACGGGTGCTAGGTAAAATTTTCTACACACTCAAATAGTGTGCAAGATTTGGTCTAACCTTTTCTTGAAATGATCCACAGAGGAACTGTTCACAACTTCTGAAGGTAAACTGTTCCACGTGCCACAGATCTTATACGCAAAGTAATTCTCACACACACTAGTCCTAAACCGTTTCAAATCCAACTTCCAACCATTGTTGCGAGTTGGGTTATCATTTAAACTAAACATGCTTTTAAAATCGACATCGGTGAACCCGCGTAAGAGCTTGAAAACCTCGATCAGTTGACCGCGCAGCCTCCGAGTTTCCAGCGAAAATAAGTTTACGGCGCGTAAGCGTCGATTGTAGCCCATATGCCTAACGGAAGGGATTAACTTTGTGGCCCTCGCCTGTACTCGCTCCAGCCTCTCAATATCTTTCCTGAGAGTGGGCGACCAGAACTGCACTGCATGCTCCAGGTGCGTCCGAACCAGGGAATTGTACAGAGAGAGCACAATCTCCTTGTTCCGAAACTGAAATTGCCTCCTGATATAACCCAACAGCTTCTTGGTTTTCTTTTCCACCTCTACGCACTGTTTGGTAAACTTAAGGTCGCTGCTAATTAGCACACTCAAGTCCTTTTCCAAATCAGTGGGCTCGACATTACTCCCCAACATGGAGTAGTCCGACTTGGGATTGGCGTAGCCAATATGCATCACCTTGCATTTACCCAAGTTAAACGGGATTTGCCATTTTTCGGACCACTCTCCTATCATACCTAATATATATATATATATATATATATATATATATATATATATATATATATATATATAGAGAGAGAGAGAGAGAGAGAGAGAGAGAGAGAGAGAGCAAAACATTCAAGGGTCATGGTACCCAAAGGGTACGGTGTCGTAGGTGCCAGGCACCTGGCAGCGTTTTCTATATGTGTTACGGCACACTTTCGTCCCCTAAGCACCTTCCCGTCCCCCGGTTTCTGTGCCCGAAAATGGTGAGTCCCTACAATCAGTTGGGGTGCCTGGTCACTCTCATTTTCTAAGCTCACTAGTTCCTTCAGCGAATCGAAGTTAAGGATCCGCCAGTTCGCCTGGTTAAGCGTGATGCCTTTAGCTTTCACGATATATCTCACTTCCTCCCTCACCCTCACCCGCACCCCTATTGAAAATTATTGAAAAATTATTAGCTAGATTATTTTTATTTAGGTGCAATATTAAGGCTAAGTTTACTTTAAATAGGCACAGTAATTACAGAAATAAAAATGGCCCATTTAGACACTGTCAACATAGCTACAGACTTTTTCACTGTAGGCTGCAGTGGTTTTAAGGTTAAAATTTGGTCGGCAGCCAGATTACTAACTATGGTCAAGCTAAATTCATTAAAAATAATTTAGACTTACCACAAATGAAGTTGCCACTTGAACGTTACCCTTTAAGTTTCTAACTAGTCCATAAGTTTAATTTAGTTTCCAGATTTTAAATTTTATTTCTGAAGTCACTATTCGGCACACTGCTAAGTTATTTATTCATAGGGGCTATTTCCCAGATCTAGGTTTTGCAGTTTAAGTTAGGCTAGGGCTATATTGCCCTTAAGTTTTTGTTTTTAAGGGTTTAATGTTTTGAAGGGTTTACCTAAGTTAAGTTGGGGCTATATTGCCCTTAAGTTTTAATAGGGCTATTCCAGCCATTTTATTATTTAGTTAGGGCTGTTCTAGCCTGGTTCGAGTTTCTTCTGAGTACCTACTTTCAATTTCTTACCTTAGTTAAGTCTTTTGATTAAGCTATCTACACCTAGTTCTGGTAGGCGACTATTCAGTTAAGTAGGGTTTTAGTTTTTAGTTTAATTTCAGTGGTTAATATTGAGATTTAAAGGTTGACTTTAAGTTGCCCGGTGAGTTGGGAAACTTACAAGAATTTTATTATAAAAAACTAACTAGCCTACATGATTCAGCAATCAAAATTTTTTTAATGAATTCCAAAGAGCTGAGTTTTTCAGTCTCAAAAACTTTTTCTTTCTTTTTTTTTTTATTAGGGAAACCCAACTTCACTAGTTGGTTGGTTAGAAACAAGGGTTATTTTTTTAGTTATTCTAAATTTAGTTTGTGGTAAATATTTGTTTTGTTTATATGTTATTTGGAAATATATGTGATTTCTACACATAGCAACTTTTTTTTAACATTCCCCCACAAGGGGAAAAAATTTACCCAGAATTATTGTTTTGAAGAACTTTTGGTTTTCTGAGTTTTCTTCTAGGTAGGTTTCTTTAAGGTATTCTAGGACTTTGGTTCCTAGGCAGATTGTTGAGACAAAAGAATCAGCGTAGGCACTATCTCCATATTCATCCTTGATCTCATCAGTCAGCTCTCCGAGAAATTCCCCAATTGGTGGCATATAATCACTTTCCCTCCCGTGAATATCACCGTGGCCGGACAGATGACCGACGGACATTTGGCCGATGGACATTTGACCGATGGACATTTGACCGAACGGACATTGAGCCGACGGCTGTTTCGCCGAACGGACGATTCGCCGAACGGACGATTCGCCGAACGGACGATTCGCCGAATGGACTGTCATTAATAAAAAAAAACAAATATAATTTAAATACGAAAATTAGTTGTTAACTTTTACAATTTAAGTCTTGCGTTTGTGCCTTTATAGTTTAAGCTATTCTGAAACGTTTGTTCGTTTGTTGCCTTTTTTAAATCTTAGTAACTTATGTCTTAGGTTTTCGCACTTAAAATTGCAGTCATCCTGGAACTTTTATATTGTTCACTGTTCAGTAACCCACAATGCCTCTTCAATTTATTGATTCAGAGAAAGGCCATAAAAAGTTAGTACACCCTTGACGATTGGTTAGGTTAAGTCATGATATTTTCGTTAGTTTACTGTTAAAACATACGAAAATATCACGACTTAACCTAACCAATCTTCACGCTCACTATCACCCATGTTGGCATAGTTAAAGTAATGTTTGGGGGGAGGTGGGCCTACGTATTTTAAAATGTTGCTAGTGAGAAAAGTGTAAAGGAAATACACTTTTGAAACTTCGAAGGCTACGCCCATCACCTTGGGTAGCTTGGCTAATTTACAAGGTGTGAATAATAAAGCGTCTTTAAACTAAACATTACCTCTTATTTGCATCTGTATAAGTTTGTTTCCTCTTTTCAAGGGATCACCTGTAAATATCTCCGATGACTCGTGTTCAAGCGGTTCCTTATAAAGGAGTTGTATGTCAAATTTTGCGCCGTTATGGGCAAAAATATACAGTCATATTTTTAAACGGGGTTGTCGTGTGCAATCGTTTTGAAAACGTTTGTTCGTTTAACACATTTGTGACACCCATCACGCTCGAAGACCATGCATTCGTCGCAGATAGTCTGGCTTACAAGTAGAAGTGGGATAACCTCTTTGGTTTCAGCATCTGTGTATGTTTCTATGTCATATTATACAGTTATACAAAGTTTATTTTTAGGCTTAGCATCCGTCATATAACATATATGCTTCATACCATCTGCCTTATATTTCTCGTGCATGTAGAACAGTGAATTTCATTACATTTATCCGTGAATTTCCCCCAATTGCCACATTCACAGGTTCTCATTTTCCTGCAAGTGCCAGTTGATTTATGGAACTCAAAACAGTTATTATTGAAAAATGTGCGTCTGCACACATTACTATCCCTCTTAGCTTCAACTACACGACTTTCATGTTTGGAACTTTTACATTGCTCACAAACCATGTGACAATCCTTACAATGTTTCACTATATCATCCGCAAACTCGAGATATCCTTTACACAAATCATGATGCCTTCCATATTTTCGACTTTTATCATAACTCGCGCAAAGAGCCCTTATATTGCGGATGGAGAGATACATTGTTCTGACAACCCTAAAATAAGTAGAGGTCTTGCACGGTCTCTCACACTGCTTTTAAAAACATACACAATCCTACGACGATTATCCATTCCAAATACAACTATACGAACATTCATTTCCTGCTCCACCCTTCTCAACTCTTCGGGACCCATATTACAGTCAAACTCAAGCTTGCAATCTGTGGCCAGTTTACGAGCACGCTGCACAATTGTCGGCAACCAAATTTTTGTGTCCCATGCATTTAGTTCAGTAAACATATGAGCTATGACTACTGCGCTAAAGCCGCAACCACGCTCGGAGTTTATATGCTGTCTGTAAATAGCCTCAGAATTTAAGGTAAGAGTGTATGGTGTGGCCGTATGTCCCGCAACACGGAATACCCAATCAATATCTATCGTGAAGTTGTTCATGTTGAAAGCGATACTACTTTGAGAGGCCTGTATTATACGACCCAAAATGTAGTCTATGTCTACAGCAGCCAAGCTCATGTAGGGTATTACTATCCAAAAATCATCGTCATCTGACCCGAACCCGAAGAACAGACAGCCGCGTCGCGTCCTGACTTCATGTCCGTTGCTGTTCTGAAGGGCAAACTCCACAATACGTTCAACTACGCGCCGTAGTCCGTGCTCAACACTATTGCTATACATGGTTCGCGGGTCGATCCTGACTACGTATAGATTTCTAATCAGGGCTGGGGTGGGGATGGCGGTGCGCACCAGCTCGAATGTTATGCTACTCTCTACAGAACGAGATGCTGCTGCTGTGGAGGGTACGACCAGAATTGAACAGGAATAAGGGGGCACAGTTTTATTTGTAGAAGGAACTAATGTGGGGTCTGTGTGGTAAGATGTAGAGGGCTGGGGTTCAATTATTAGGGGTCTAACAACCGGTGCACTCCTGGCACGCTTAAACCTGACATAGAAAGAGAATCATCAACTTCATCATGTCCCCTTTCTCCTCAAATTTTCGCGTGGGGGGTGCTACAGTTGGCGTTGGGGGTTCGCTAGCCGGGGTGGAGTCTTTAGCCTCAACAACAATTACTCTGTCATCGGTATCGTCTGCAATATCGATGATGGGGACATGTTGCTGGCACAGCACCTCATCCTCATCGTCATTCACGGTTCTGAGGAAGAAGAGGAAAAACAAGACTGTAAAATATAAGGAGCATCGCCTAAAATTTTATTATATTTTGTAAATGTTCCACTCAGGTGTGTGACGTGTTAGAGATGGATTCTGTAGAAAAATTCAGGTTCACGAAATCGTCCACATGTATTATATCTGGCCCTACAGGATGTTGTAAAACTGTGTTTATGCTTAAAATCATTAAAGATAAGGAGATGTTCTCAAAATTTGTGCATAAATTCATTATGGTTCTATTCGACATACCAGTCAGTATTCAACGAGTACCAAGATGATATTTTGTTCCACAAAGGTGTATATGACGTTAATTCGTTAAAGGGAAATGAGCATACGGTCATTGTGATTGACGATCTCATTTTAGAAATGGATAAAAAGTTTGCCGAGACATTTACAGTGTTCGCCCTCCATCTTAACATAAGTGTATTCGTCATCAATCAGAATTTATTTTTTAAAATAGATACATGGGCGATGTGTCGCCTAATGCACAATATATTTGCTTTGTGACCATCATCCGCGAGACACGTTTAGGGTGCTTCTAAGAACGAATATATTCCAAAACGAGCCTGAAACGGTGTATATCCCAGAATAAAATGTAATGTACCAATAAAAAACCCTCAGAAGGCTCGCCTACGCCGTTACAAGTAGAAGTGGAAAGAGTACCAAAACGAGTACCAAAACAAGTACAATACTAGTACGATTAGGAGTACCATATTTTTTAAGTGGTCGCTTACGGTTTTTTTTAGTTTTCGAGTACGAGTACGCGTGTAAGAGTGTGGTTTCAAACTTTAACTGGTGCTTGGCTACAAGTTGTAGCCAAGCACTTTAACCAAGCACTTTAACCAAGCACTTTAGCCAAGCACTTTAACTAAGCACTTTAACCAAGCACTTTAACTGGTGCTTGGCTAAAAGATGTAGCCAAGCACCAGTTAAAGTTTGAAACCACACTCTTACACGCGTACCCGTACTCGAACACAAAAAAACCGTACTCGACCACTCAAAAAATACGGTACTCTTAATCGTACTGGTACTCGTTTTGGTACTCGTTTTGGTACTCTTTCCACCTCTAGTTACAAGAACATAATACGCACACTAGCTCGTAAAAGTCAAACTGTGGGGAAGAAAAAACGAATTATTGTACAAAGAGGGGGTTCTTTCCTTCCCATCTTATTTTAAGTTTTGGGGTCTTTACTGACTAGTTTAATATAATGAAGAAAGTAGTCGTGATTCCACACGAGGTGTATGCTTCACTGCAAGCTCAGAGTCGAGATACGGTTCTAGAACATCGTAAAAGCAGGCTTAAAAGAATAAAAAGCGATTTGTTACATCTATTAAACAGTGAAAAGTCACCTGATGAGAAAAGAATTTTATATCAAGAAGCTCTGCAGAAATTTCTTCATGAATATGAAAATTATAAGAATCCTACAGAAGTCCCCGTAGTTATTAGGCGCAGCGCAGATGACGTTTAGCGTGTTGGCTTAGGACCTGGGGTCGAGGCTAGTGACGAGCAGTCAAAGAACGACGGTGCGACCCCACAACATATCGAGCATGTATTAAAAAAAAGTCTCTCACATACATTGAGGAATAAAGGCTTTACAAGCTATTGAGTGAGGATCCCATTATACAGTGGACCGATACAGGTGAGGTTGTTGTAGAAGGAACAAAGGTACAAGGTCCGAACATCGTTGACATCGTCTGTGACTTGGTGAAAAAGTTGAATAGTCCCTCACCAGCAGGATGGAAACATATTAAAGCAAGACTACAGCAAATAAATGTCCCCAAAACATTGATAGGTAATCTGAGCAGGTTAAAAGACTAGGGACAAGCTGCATGTCCCACAGCAGAACACGGCTTCGCCCCCGTCTGTAGCATCTCTGAAGAGGAGGAAAAGGGACCAATCAGCGACGACCAACCCTACCCGGACGCTTTTAAAATACGCAAATGGCTAACGTATAAAGAAAACGTTATTATAACATTTCTAACGCAGCCTCCTATGGCGGCGTTGATAGACTGTATAGAAGCGTTTATAATGAGGGATTAGGGCAAAAAGATGTTGAGAGGTTTTTGCGGGAGCAGGATGCTTATACACTTCATAAGCCGGTGAGAAAAAGGTTTAAAACGGCCAAGACAGCAGCAGCCTCGATTGATTCTATTTGGCAGGCGGATTTAACAGACATGCAGAGATATTCAGCGTATAATGGCGGCTACCGCTACATCCTATTCATAATAGATGTATTTTCTAGATATTTGTAGTTAATCCCCTGAAAAATAAATCGCCTGAATCAGTTACTAACGCCACCAAAACGCTGATGTTAAAAGAAAACAGGATTCCTAGCTATTTTTGTACGGATATGGGGAAATAATTTACAGGCCGGGAATTTCAGAACATGCTGACAGAGTTTAACATCAGTTATTACACTAGCAATTCTATACATAAAGCATCTTTAGCTGAAACAGTTCAACGTACCATAAAGGAACTCATGCATCGCTATTTCACACATAAAAACACATACAGGTATAAAGACATGCTGGATTCGCTGACCTCATCCTACAACTGTTCACACCACCGTGCGATTGGTACAACACCTAACGAAATTTTAGAAAGAGGTACGCACACAGAACGTGAGGTGAGAAAAGATATTCGTAGAGTGCCAGCACGCTCTGCACATTTCAGAATCAATGATTATATAAGGCTGTCGCGTTCTGGTAATAAATTCGCGAAGAGATTTCAACAAGGTTGGACACGTGATATTTTTAAAGTTAGGGCTACGTTGAAGATTTGAATGGAGAAGAAATTGCGGGTGGCTTTTACAGCGAGGAGCTACAGAAAGTGATATTTAATTTGGGAAAAAAATTTGTTTAAAACTGAAAAAAATTAAGGCAGCAAAGGTTCAGGAAAGAGAAAAATGTAACTGGTGAAATAGCTAGGGTACCCAGAAGGCTTTAACACCTATATAAAAGCTGATGCAATAATGAAGCTTAAATAGTATTGCAACATGGCACCTAACCATTTTTACGTCACACTCCCGTCTTCTTCTCCTCTGTCTGTACATCCTGGCAACAACTTGACCAACTTTGTGACAGAACTCCATGGGCCCATTGAATTGGGCCGTGAATCATATGAGGTAGGAATATGCGTAATTCAATTGGCTACCAACTTTTTAAGCATTGATAATAAAGAATCCGTTTCTACGGTTCTTAGAAACCGTGATGAGCGTGAAAAGGCCGGGGTAACTCGGGACGATACAATACGTGCCGCCCGGAGTTAGGAGGCGCTGTACTACACTTCAGTAGTAACCCTAGGCCCGGGACATTATGGCGCAGCCGAGGATGTTGTGAGAGACTTAAATGGTAGTTTGAAAAGATCAAATTTTACGGATGATTTAGTATAGTAATCGTAAACAAAGATACCCCAGCACATACTCTGACTCTAAAATCAGAGGCTACCAGAAATATTAAAGACAAAGGTCTGTTCAAAATTATAACCTAGGGCCGATATGGAGCAGCCATCCAAAGAGATACCTTTCCCGAAGCACAACATGACTTGTGCAGCTTAATGTATCAGTTGAAATTGGAGAAATTGAACGATGGCTACCCTCCCCCGGACATGTGTTATATTTACAGCAATATCGTGGAACATCAGTTTGTTGGGGATACCCAGTCGCGCCTGCTGCGCATCGCTCACATTCCCAATCATAGAGGAAGGAGCTTAAGCATCACATACGACAAGCTTTATTATGTCAATGCCGCAACTAACCTACTAACCAGTATCTCAATATATATAAGAACGAATGGGGGAAGGTTTTCCATTCGGTGACGGGAGCTTAACAGTGAAGCTGCACTTTCGTCGCACTGTGATATAATGACCCGAAGGCCTTTCACAGTCTATCGGGAGTGGGATTGGATCCATTTTTTTCAACCATACTGCGTACGGCTGTCTCCTTGCTGAGGAGTGGTGCCAGATATTTCGGCAGGAAAGCGTTACAATCAGGTTTAACACGGTAGAAGACATAATGGCGGAGACTAAGCCTAAAGAAGCTCTAAAAAAGCGCTTAAAGCGTACACGGGACGAAATCATCAAAGATACAAAGAAAAAAATGCGTGGTAGGGGGAAGAAAAGTCATGTACATAAAAAAGGAGTTACCAGCACGTGGCCTTAAACGTAAAAGGTCATTAAAAGTGTTCTAAACGCATGAAACCTATGGTTGACCACTTTTTTAACTGATATAAACTAAGGACGTTGCTCTCATGAATCATAGACTGTTTACTACTTGTCGAGAGAGGTGTCACTGTTTCTGGCTCATCATGGCACGTTTCATCCATCCGGGTCGTTCACAATGTTGTAAATCAGAGCTGGCCCTCTTTGACATGCCCCAAACACAAGTTTCTATAGAGCATAGTGACTTCGACTATTAATCCGTTAAACACCATTAGCTCCCCGAGTGCTCCTATAGAGTTCGTGATCCCCAGCTCAGGCCCTTACTTTTTTTATCCAAGCTGTGTGCACATGTACGCTAAACTACGAATTGCACCTTCAGATAGAACGAACTGCGAAGACAAATACGTTGTATTCCCAGAAACAAACTTTCTGCACTCCATATTCAGTCAGTGTGACGTGTATTTAAATCAAATCAACATCTCGGCAGGATCTGGCTACTATCACCTACGAGTCTATCTAGAAAATGTCCTCAACTTTTCAAAAGAAGCAAAGGCTGCCTTTTTAAATACGGAAGAGTATTATCAAGCTAAAGATGAAAGTACAGTGCGTTCGAAAAGTCTCTCCGCAGTGCAATGTTAAACGCATAGGAAATTGAAAAACTACAATGTTTTCATTCAACCATGATTTAGTGATTTTATTAGGTAACCTTTTGATTTTACAGCATGTGTTGAAAGTGTTTTCCACCATTTTTCAGGCACAGAGCAACTCGTCTACACTTGTTGTCAAACACTTTTTTTAAAGTGTTGGTTGACTGTGGAGAGATTTTTCGAACACTGTAATATAAAGGACAAATTTAAAAATTCTAAACAGAAGATATAAGAATGCTTTGGGAGCCTACACACAGATTTCACATTCCAGGAGAAGCTGCTTGTGAATGGGGTCGATATGAAAATAAAGCTCACTCGTACGAGCCCTGAGATTTGTTTAAATCTGGGAGCTGACCAAGAAGAGAGTTGGAAGCCTGTGGTGATTCATGTTATGTAAACATATCTCCGCGTGCGTCGAGTGAAATTAAGCTCTGATAAACAAATACAAATTGAAAAAAATTTATTGCACGCCACAGTAAAATACCCAATTAGCAGAGTCCAGCTCAAATTATACACGGTGCCCGCAGGCCTGACATCGAAGCAGATAGAAAATGTTGCCCTTCGAGCTCTACCTAAAAGGTTATTCACTGAAATGCAGGAAAACGCTTCTGTGAATAGAAAATATAAAAAGAACGAACGCCTTTAATTCTGAAAATTTCGGCCTTAAAAATATAACCCTATACGTCAATGGAGTCGCCTTAGGGGGAACATTAGAAATGGATTATGCAACAGAAGCCGTGTTCCCGCTTTGCTCGAGAGCTTATAGTAATCTTGCACATATTGCCGGTACTTGCAACGAATTAGGAATCAGTGTAACACAGAAGGAATTCGTCGAACAGGTTAATCTTTACCCGTTTGACATCTCGCCAGACTTATCTGGGAGTATAAATACGCACAGAATTCCACAGCAGAGTAGAAACATCTCAGTCAGATTGGAATTCGCTAGACGCTCCTATTAATGTCGTAGTATACCTCGAATCGCAAGCCCTAATAGTGATTGATAGGTTTAGAGGTGTAGTCACAGACTTTTAAAAATGGATACGAATACACTCTAGAGAGTAATGAATAGTGACCGATTCACACGCTCCAAATTTATCGGTGTGTTTGCGAAGAATGAAAGGCTGAAGCTTCCAGCTACAAGACAATGCGGCGCACTTTTTCTAAATACGGATGTTAGTGACGGAGAAGGGATGCTTTGGATAGCCGTTTATTTTAAAAATAGGGAGCGAATGTAGTATTTTAATTCACTGGGGGGGCATCCTTGCAATGATGCTATTATTATAAAATTTCTCGAGAAAATGCATATTCTCCAAATTGTCTGGAACCTTTACCGATTCCATGGCTACTATAGCAATACCTCTGGCATGTACAGCCTATCCTTTCTCACGCATATGGCCCGCGGGAACGCATTTACAAATTTTTCAAAATTATTCGATTTGTGCGACACTGGACGAAATTATATTCTGGTATGCAACCACATAAAAAATCGGTTTCCGTTTGTAGGCACTCACTGTATTCTTTAAAGTTTTATTTGTTTATATATATAATTGTAACTTCATCAGTTGTTACTATATTGTGTAAAATTATAAAATGTACCCAATAATATTAGTTTGTGTAGCGTTTAAAGACGAGTCTTATGTTCTGTATCTTATTTAAAATGTAATGGATGCTAATTCTGTAACTAAATTAAGTTAGATATATATATAAAATGTATAAAAATTAGATCATTGACACTCCTATATGTGTGAGAAACATTGTAGGTCATATTACGTAAAAATGTGTTGTATACAGTAAACACTATTATGTATTAATTTATAAGACAGTCCTCATAGCTTTATCATTTAATAAAATGTTAAAAATACAAGGCTTAGTCTTAATCGCCACACACATAAGAAAAAAGAAAAACTCACATCACTTCATCGATGACCATGCACTCGTAGGATCGATTGTTCAGTAATACTTCTATTCCCATATTCAGATCATCATCGGCTATTTGAGTTTCTTCAAAGCTATTACGAAACGTTTCTACCACACGGTCCAGCTCCGCCCGAGTCCTTTAAAAAAGGTGCGGATGTAGACAGAAGTTTTTTATTTATTTTATAGCCAGTTCATATGTTTTTATGAAGAAATTTTTCGTGCCTCTGAATTATGATATAATTAATACATAAAAGTAGAAATTTTGAATGCACTTAAAGAGAAAAACGATGAACAATATTGCACTTCAAAATGAGTTTTCGTATAAGCATTCTACTCCTGCTATATATATATATATATATATATATATATATATATATATATATATATATATACATTTTAACTGCAAACAACACACAGTATAATTAATGTAAAGAACGACGCTTGTGTAGAAGAGCGTTCCGCACAAGATGAGGAGGGAGAACGAACAAATGAAAAATGAGGTACCACCCTGGAATGCCGTACATATATATACATTTTAACTGCAAACAACACGCAGTATAATTAATTCCCGGGTGGTACCTCACTTTTCATTTGTTCGTTCTCCCTCCTCATCTGGTGCGGAATGCTCTTCTACACAAATGTATTATTTTCATATTTGTATGACAAGGCACATTTCATTTTGGTTGCAATCATTTCTTTCTCTTTTCATTTGCAGGTGTGTTTCAGTGACGAATCCACATTCCTAGTCATGTCTGATAAATCACAGTACGTTAGGCGACGTGTTGGTGAGGAATATCATCCAGACTGTGTCGTAAGTACGGTTAAGCATCCAACATCTGTCATGATATGGGCAGTAGTAAGCGGTAAAGGTACTGGACGAATTTACATTGTTGAGGGTACTATGAGGCAGGACCAATACCGAAAGGTTTTGGAAACAAGACTTATTCCACAGATCGCCGACTGGTTTCCAAATGGTGAGCCATTCCATTTTATACAAAATTCGGCCCCATGCCACACTACAAAGTCAGTTAAAAGTTTTCTGGCTGCAAAGAATATTCCTCTGGTGGATTGGCCAAGAAATTCTCGGATATGAACCCTATCGAAAACCTATGGGAAATAGTGAAGCGTAGACTGAAAGGCGAGGAAATAACAACTCAAATACAGTTAATAGAACGAATAATTGCCGGTTGGAACCGTGATCCTGAGATACAGGGCAGCTGCAAAACCTGTATAGAGAGTATGCCTAGACGGGTTGCTGCCTTAATTAAGGCCAAAGGAGGACCCACTAAGTACTAAATGTGTTTAATATGACTGTAGAGTGTATATAAATATATTCTGAAATAAAATAAGTGTTTAAATTAGCCAAATTTTACTATTATTAGCATTAGAAATAAAATTATACAAGAAAAACTTTAAGTAGTGGCTCTAATAATTTGATCACCCTCTGTATATATATATATATATATATATATATGTATGTGTGTGTATATATATATAAATAAATATGTGTGTGTACTCAATTCACTTCGCGAATGTAACTTACGTGTCGTCTCCAATTTCGTATACGCATGTTAATAAAAGGACATCTGATTCACTGTCTGTATTCAATACAGCTAGCAGCGCTTGAATGTTCACTGGAAAATATCAACTAATATGGTCTCGAGCTGAAATGGGCCGCTTTTTATTTGTTTCCCCCTTTCACGTGACGAAGAGCTGTACACCAATCACAAGCTCGTGGCTTTCTGAGTGGACGGTGATACCTTTGCGGGCGTGTCTTTATCATTATCGGCTTAAGCACTCCTCAGATTTTGTGGGCGTGTTTTTATCAAATTCGGTGTAAGCAGCCCTCAGATTTTTTCAAATTTAATGAGTGGACGTTCAACGCAATTATTTTAAATAAAAAACAAATAACTAACAGGTAATGAATTATATTGATATTTTTTATAATAAGATTTAAAGATATCTTTGTATTTTAAGGTTAAAATTTGTTTTAAATAACTCGTTGCTTTGAATAATTCCCTTTATTGTAAAAGGCGAAAAATAATTCAGTTACCTATAATTAAAATCTATTTTTAATATAAAGTTATATTAATATTTTTTATATTATAGTTTTAAGATAAATTTGTATATTAAGGTGAAAATTTCTTTTAACTAACTCGTTGTTTTGAATAATTTCGTTTATTGTAAAAGGCGAAAAACTGATTTAGTTACCCATGATTAAAATCTAATTTTAATATAATGTTACAGTGATGTTTTTTATATTATAGTTTAAAGATAAATTTGTATCTTAAGACGGAATTTGTTTTGAATAATTCCTTTATTGTAAAAGGCGAAAAATTTAATAGTTACCCATATTTAAAATCTATTTTTGTTTAAAAATTATATTAATATTTTTTATAATAAGATTTAAAGATATATTTTTATATTAAGGTGAAATTTGTTTTAAATAACTCATTGCTTTGAATAATTCCCTTTATTGTTATAGGCGGAAAATGAAATAGTTACCCTAAATTAAAATGTAGTTTTGTTTAAAAATTATATTAATATTTTTGTATATTATAGTTTAAAGATAAATTTGTATATTAAGTTCAAAATTTGTTTTTGTATTAAATTTGATTTATCATATTCGCTTTTTGGTTTAAAAGAGCGCCTACCCAACATTACATTGTCCTCGTTGTGGTTTTCTGTTACGAGAAGCTCGACAGATTAAACTATTGGCTTTGCCGTTTTTTAACACCGTATAGGTCTACCACGTCCTCATAAATGTATTTTTTTATGTTTAATTGCTTTGTCTATTAATTGGGTCGTTTTTTGATACCATATAGGTCTATCAGGAGCTGGTAATTAAAAGCCGTAGGTAAGTCGGCTTTGGTCAATCAGGTGTTGGTAAGTAAAGCCGTAGGTAAGTCGGCTATGTAATACTGTGTTACTGTTGAGAGGTCTTAAAGTCTAGACGATTGGTGGTAGCCCCATCTCGGCCTCGCGCGACTGATGGGTGGGCTCCTAATATCTATACTGGAGGCCATGAAGTCTGTACTTAGACGAGTGGTGTAACCTTCATCTCGACCACGTGTTGTTGATGGGATGAGCTCCTAAAAGTCTATAATGGAGGTCATAAAGTCTATACTCAGACGATTGGTGTAGCCTTCATCTCGGCCATGTGTTGTTGATGGGATGAGCTCCTAAAAGTCTTTATTTATTCCGTGTTACGGACAAACGTGCAGCCCCCCACATGCATATATACTTTATATGATCACCATTTAAACTGTGGCGACTTTCTAAGTCAACTTGCGGATTAAGCCTTCTAAGCTTGTTGCCTGTGATGCTGAAAACCTCATTATGCGTTGTTACATGACTACGAACGGTTGGAACTTCTCTCTATTTCCTCCTCTCTCTTAGGTAACATCTACTCTCTCTCCATTAATATATATACATATATACACTCCTTCTAAACAAGCCATTTACGCTTTTTAAGCCAACTGGCTTTAAGACTTCTAAGTCAACTGCAGAGGTCAAGAGCATCATTATGTGTCGAGACATGCCAGGGTAAATATCTCCTCTCTCCTCCTCTCTCTTCTTCCTTAGGCTACCTTCCTAGGTCAGGTAAGGCTTGGGGGAGTAAACTCCATTTTCCTCTTCATGCAGCTTGGGGCTAAACACCCTCCCCCTTGCTTGTATACCCCCTCCCAATGAGTGCCAACCCCTTTCCCCATGGGTGCCAACCCCCCTCTTCCAATGGGTACGAACCCCCCTTCCCCCTTGCAACATTTTATCAACATTGCATTGCAATTGCAATCGGCCTTTTTGCGGTCATACTACTTCCCCAACTCGGATCTTCCAAATTTTATACCCTCTGGCTACGGCTTACATGCCAATCTCAAACTAAATACATCTGCGCTGTTTACCTTTCTCCTAATTCTACTGACTATCCAAAATTATTTGACTACCTCACTTCCAAAGTGGAATACACTCTTTCCCGCTCTCCCTTTGCTGAAATCTCCATTTTAGGAGATTTCAATGTTCACCAACACCTTTGGTTCTTCTCCCATTTCACTGACATCCATGGTGAACTAGCTTACAACTTCGATTAAGGGGAAAAAGTTTATATTCGGCTACGAGGCTTAACCGTGAAGCTCCACTTCCGGAGTGTTGCGACAGAATGACACAGAAACCATTTACCTCCTACCAAGGGGTGAGGTACCAGCGTGGAAGTGGCATCGGCTCAATTTTTTCGGCTATACTGCGCACAGCTGTGCCCTTACTGAAAAGTGGTGCCACATATCTTGGAAAGAAGGCCCTACAATCAGGACTTAACACATTTGAAGATATAATGTCAGGCACCAAACGAAAGAAGCTTTCAGAAAACATTTACTCCGTACACGGGACGAAATCGTCGAAGATGCGAGAAGAAAAATGCGCGGTTCGGAATGCTGAAAATCCGAGTTAAATCTCTTTGATGTGCCTCCGAGGCAAACAAGTATTGTGGAGATCGAATTCGTCACAATTCATCCTCTCAACGCTATTGGATCATTGCCTCTGCTTTATTTCATTTCTGGCTCGCGGGAACAGCTATTCAGATTTCTTAAAAAGGCTAGATTTGTGTGATCATAAGGTTAATGATAATCTCATGTTTAGCCAGGTAGACCGTAGATTCCCTTTGTAAATGAAAAGGACACACGTATTGTATAAAATGAGAACGTGTGTGTGTGTATATATATATATATATATATATATATATATATATATATACTACGTACCGCCGCAATAAGCGAGATCTGCGTGTTAAAATTGCCTATAGTTAATTTATATCAGTGTAATAAAAAATCTTGCACCTAAATTTATATCCTCTAAACTCTCTCTCTCTCTCTCTCTCTCTCTCTCTCTCTCTCTCTCTCTCTCTCTCTCTCTCTCTCTCACTCTCTGGCTGAAGAATAGGCGGCAGAGGGTTGTAATTAAAGGGGTTAGTTCGGGTTGGGTCTCGGTCACTAGTGGGGTTCCTCAGGGTTCCGTTTTGGGGCCACTGTTGTTTATCATTTACATAAATGATATCGACGGTGGCATCGTCAGTCGGATCGCCAAATTCGCTGATGACACCAAGCTTGGGGCCAATGTTGGGACGCCCGAAGCGATCGAGGAACTGCGTGCGGACCTAGGTAGGATAGGAGAGTGGTCCGAAAAATGGCAAATGCCGTTTAACTTGGGTAAATGCAAAGTGATGCACATTGGCTACGCCAATCCCAAGTCGGCCTACTCGATGTTGGGGAACAATATCGAGGCGACTGATTTGGAAAAGGACTTGGGTGTGCTAATCAGCAGCGACCTTAAGTTTACCAAACAGTGCGTAGAGGTTGAAAAGAAAGCCCAGAAGCTGTTGGGTTATATCAGGAGGCAATTTCAGTTTCGGAACAAAGAGATTGTGCTCTCTCTGTACAATTCCATGGTTCGGCCGCACCTGGAGTATACAGTGTAGTTCTGGTCGCCCACCCTCAGGAAAGATATTGAGAGGCTGGAGCGAGTGCAGGCGAGGGCCACAAAGTTAATCCCTTCCGTTAGGCATATGGGCTACAATCGACGGTTACGCGCCGTGAACTTGTTTTCGCTGGAAACTCGGAGGCTGCGCGGTCAACTGATCGAGGTTTTCAAGCTCTTACGCGGGTTCAACGATGTCGATTTTAGAAGCATGTTTAGTTTAAATGATAACCCAACTCGCAACAATGGTTGGAAGTTGGATTTGAAACGGTTTAGGACTAGTGTGTGTGGGAATTACTTTACGTATAAAATCTGTGACACGTGGAACAGTTTACCTTCAGAAGTTGTGAACAGTTCCTCTGTGGATCATTTCAAGAAAAGGTTAGACCAAATCTTGCACACTATTTGAGTGTGTAGAAAATTTTACCTGGCACCCGTTGCCATTCGTACCTCCTCGGTATGAGCCGCAAGGCCTTTTGAGGTACTTTTTTTCCTTGTAACTCCTTGTAACTCTCTCTCTCTCTCTCTCTCTCTCTCTCTCTCTCTCTCTCTCTCTCTCTCTCTATATATATATATATATATATATATATATATATATATATATATATATATTAATGTGTAAAAATTATTGTCATTCCTATTTGTACGATAAAGCATTGAAGCCAATATTACGTAAAAAAATGTGTTGTGTACAGTAAACGGAATTACAGTATGTGTTAATTTATAATTATTTTAAAAATGTCCCCCTTGGTACAAGAAAGAAGAATAAAAAAGTTACATCGTTTCTCAAACAATTTCGCATTCCCTGGAAATATTTTCGTGTAACGCCACCTGGTCGTCTCTTAAAAGAAAAAATATTAGTGTGAACGTCTACCTTCGTACAATACAATCGGGGAGTCCCTAAGAATAAGAAATATGTACGTTCAATTAAAGATATTATTATTAGAGTTTTAAGGATAGTTATTATTATTATCTCGCAGAATAGAGAGAAAGAGAGATTTTAAAAATAAAAGTGCCTTCTCACCCGGTAAGGTCGATGGTTTGAGGCTCCAACGTGGCCTCTTACTCTAATATGCTTCGAAGTAGGTCTACGTCAGGGATTTTAAAGATAGAAAATGTAATAAATATCTTGCATCTAATTTTGCATCTCTTAAAATTGTGTGTATATATAATTATATATATATATATATATATATATATATTATATATATATATATATATGTAATACGCCTCTCCCCCGAGTTCGGGCAAAGTCAGGATGTTACTCGAGAGGGGGTATTACTTTAGCACTCCTGGATGCAGAATTAGTTCACTCTTCGTATTCCCACAATCGCGGAGTACCGTGTGGGCCCGTGATTTTCTTTTTCCCAGTTATAAAGTCCAAAGAGTAGGAAATAAACACGACTTACACGATTTTTAATTTGAATATAGGGGAGATAAATTTTAATTAGTTATAGTGAATCAAATTTTTCTTTTATACAAACAGAGAGTTAATAATAATAATAATAATAATAATAATAATAATAAAAGTTTCATAATTATAATATAGTTACTTTTTCATTGTAAGATATGAAATAAGCTAGAGACCCCTCTAAGACACCCTTGTCCGTTCTGAGTCTCCAAGCTTGTATGAATCAATTGCTAAGCTACTGTCCTTTCTCTATTCAGTCAGAGTTAAATTGAAACCCCATTAATCTTCCAATTTCCAAAAGCAATTCCTGTTAACGGACCGAAAACGCCATTTCAGCTCGTAGACCCTTCTCCCAGGGATCTGCCTTAAGGGCGCTGATCCCCTTCTTATATAGTCAAAGGAACGGAACCTGGCAACGCCATCACGCAAGCGATTGACGTCACCTGAGAACATTGTCGAACCGAGCTTCTCAACAACTGTTTTTCCTAAGTGAAATCAAAGAAACCGTCTGTGTCACTGCGTGTGAATTCCGTTCGGAAGTGTCACTGCGTGTGAATTCCGTTCGGAAAGAAATGAGTCGTACATAGCTTGGGAATTATTGAATGAATGAAATTACATAAACATAATGGTCATCAGGGCGCGGCTTCACTTCGATTATAAATTATAACATGTATAAGATATATATATATATATATAATATATATATATATATATATATATATATATATATATATATATATATATATATAGGGTGGCCCCCAAAAAAGGCCTTCAGATTTGAACATCAATAACTTCAAAAATATGCAGTTCACACTTTCAAAATTTACACAACTTTGTCACAATCTATTTATAAGCCATCGTAAAAATTTCAGACCTCTACATAAAATGCTTTTTCCACAGCTGAGGGAACAATGAGGTATGGTGAAAAAACGAATATCCTAAATCCTAAATGTGTATAGATGTACCTGGCAACTATTCTAAGACTTGTAGTAGTTTCCTTAACCTATGGATAATCTGTTAGTCTCTGAAAAACGTCAGATGATATCGGCTACGCCCATCTTAAATACTGTTTTTTAAACTTACCCTTCAAATTATGGTCTAACTAACGGTGAAAAAGCGGTGTGAAAAGTGTTTCTTGGAAAAAATATGGACTGGGGCAAGAATTTTGAGGGAATTTCCAGGAATAACTTGTAATGTTACGTCTGTGAATAGAATAATTAAAAACTTAAAGCAACCGGTTCAACGGCACGGAAGCGTGGAAGTAGTCGGCCTAAAACAGTTTACACTCAGGACACTATACGAGGGTAATTCAATAAGTATCCGCACTTTTTATTTCCACAATTTTATTTTCACATCTGATAGATTATAAACACATTACTTTTCAACATATGGACGTCTCTTGGCGCGTATCATAATGAAGGTGAAAACTTTTCGGAGCTCATTATCACTGGAAATGAAACCGGGACCCATCACTATAAACCAGAAAGCGACGGAGCATGCAATGGAAGCATCCAACATCTCCCGTTGTAAGGAAGTTCAAAGCGCAGCCGTCAGCAGGTAGTGTTATGCTAACACTGTTTTGGTATACACGAGGCCCTATCCTTGAACATTATCTAGAGCGTGGAACTACAGTAACAAGTGCATCGTATTCTGACATACTTCGGAATGAATTAAAGCAAGCAATTCGCACAAAAAGGAGAGGGAGATTGTCGGAAGGTGTTATTCTGTTGCACGACAATGCGCGCCCTCATACCGCTGCACAAACTAGAAAATGCCTTCAAGAACTTAAATTTGAAGTTCTCGACCATCCAGCCTACAGTACAGACCTGGCACCTTCGGATTTTTACCTCTTTGGACCACTAAAAGACGCTTTGAGAGGTCAGCGATTCCAAGGCGATGATGACCTGAAGGAGGCGGTGCATCACTGGCTACGCACAGAGCCAAAAACATTCTTTTGTGATGGCATTAGGAAGCTTGTAGATCGCTGGACTAAATGTATTGAGAAACAGGGAGACTATGTTGAGAAGTGGTGTTTATAATCTATCAGATGTGAAAATAAAATTGTGAAAATAAAAAGTGCGGATACTTATTGAATTACCCTCGTAGCAATGATCGAAATGATGGGCCTATCTCAAGAGGATCGACCTGGGTCACACTGCTCTCAGAGGAAAATTGCAAGAAATTTAGGTACCAGTCGAAGTTCCATACGAAGAATGCAGAGAACGGTTGGACTTAAGGCATTTAAAAGGATCCGTGTTTCAAGACGTGACAGCATTGTAAGAGCTAAAAGAAAAATTCGTTATAGAAAATTGCTCGATAGATTTTCGTCCAATGATGTTAGAAAAAGTAGTTTTTTACAGCTGAAAAAGATTCCACCATCGAGATTGCTCGAAACTCCCGGAACGATGTTGTTTATGGTCGGCGTAAGAAAGACATTCCTGCATCGAGACTTTACCACCAGACAAGTCGGTTTTCTAAAAAAATCATGGTATTAGCAGGTGTATCGTGGAATGCAAAGACGAAAATCATTTCATTTCAGAAAATAAAAAAATTAATTCAGAAACCTAAGTAAATCTCTTAGAGGTGAATCTTTTGCCTGATTGTCGGCGTCTGTATTATGGAAACGATTTCATACTCCAACAAGATGGTGCTACAGCTCATACTAGCAAGTTCACACAGGATTATCTACAACAGAATGTAGTCAACTTCATTGGAAAAAACGACTGGCCCCTGCAATCACCTGATTGCAATCCCATGGATTACTGCATATGGAACACACTAGCAGAGAAGATTTATGAAGGCCAAACAGGAAAGTTTACAGAAATGCAATTAAAGAAACAATGCTCGAATGTTGGGACAAAATAACATCAGCAGAAATCCGAAAATGTATCAGGTCGTGGAAGAAAAGGTTAAGAATAGTTTGTAAGCAGGGCGGCGGACATATTGATCATATTTGTTGATAAGATGTGAATAATAAAAAATTTTCAGTTTATGATATTCGTTTTTTTACCATACCTCGTTGTTCCCTCAGCTGTGAAAAAAGTATTTTATGTAGAGGACTGAAATTTTTATGATGGCTTACCAATAGATTGAGGTAAAAGTTCTATAAATTTTGGAAGTGTGAACTGCATATTTTTGAAGTTATTAATGTTCAAATCTCAAGGCGTTTTTTTTGGCTACCTGATATATATATATATATATATACCCTGAGCCGCAAAAGTATTTACGAATCGTAAGTTGTAATATATTTGGAATAAGAATGTATACATAATAAGATATTTAATTGTAATATAATAATATTTGATATATTTGACAATAAAACAGGCTAATAAAAAAAAATACCATACTTGTTCTTTCGGACTAGTTGAAGACGCCGAAGAATTGAGTCAACCAACTTCGTGCATGATTCAGGACTAATTTCATACCATTCTTCTTGAAGAACTCTCCGTAAATCTTTATTTTTTTCCCTATCTTCTCTTGCGAGCTCATCCCAAAGATGTTCAATAGGATTTAAATCTGGACTCTGAGATGGCCATCCTAGCATTTTAAACCCTTCTTCTTCAAGCTTACTGTAGAGCTGTTTTAGTGATTTAGCACTATGCTTAGGATCATCATCCTGTTGAAATATGACGTTTGCATAAACTCCATGAAGTTCCTTAGCAGCTGGGATTGCAATATTGGTGAATAGATGTTTGAATACATATTGATCCATGTGTCCATTTTCATTCCCAGTGATCCGGTGTAATTTTCCAACTCCCTTTGATGAGAAGCAGCCCCACAAATTGATTTCCCCACCTCCTTTTTTCACCGTTGGAATAAGGCATTCATTCTTATATTCTTCACCAATTCGTCTATTAAAAAATTTCTTCCTTTTATCACTACCAAAAATTTCGAATCTGCTTTCATCACTCCATACAATTTTCGACCAGTTCTCAGCATCCCAATCTTTGTGTTGAATAGCAAATTCTAATCGTGCTTTCACATTCTTCTTTGACAATAAAGGTTTTTTCTTACTCACTGTAGCAAATATTTTATTATCTATGAACCTTCTTCTTACTGTATCAGCACTAACTTTGTTCCTCTCGCTTTCACTAATTCTTTACTCAAGTCATTTGCTGTCATAAATCTATTCTCCAAAGCCAGAAATTTTAGATGCCTTACACCACGCTCTGACAAAACCCTCTTTCTTCCAGTTCGGACTAACTTACACGTACTTCCTTGTTTTAAAATACGTTTCTTATGGTATCTGTCTGTACCTTCAATTATCTTCAGCATTTTTGCAATACTTATATTGGAATAATTACCCATTTTAACAAGAGCAGTCAATTCTCCTAAGTCTTGGCTAGATAACTCACGTGTCTTAACCATCCTCTCAAATTGGAAATATATAACAAAAAATTTCGTTGAACAGCGTTAAAATGAACCTTCCCCTATCGAGGCTGACAGCACACTAAACTGCGCATAGTCTGTGCCGCTAATTTCAAAGTTAAAGGACTTTTAATTTAGCGATGCAAAATTATCAAAATATTGAAGAAACTCTAAGGGAATTAATTACAATGACTTTTAAAGTGGCAAAATATTGTATTTAATCTAATAATTACTGTCTTATGCTAATTTATTTGTGTTCTGCATAACATAAATTACCATAAAAAATTTATTAACATAAAATAAATTTTACTAAATCGCAAAAAATAAAGCTACCATTAATATCTGAATAATATTTCTCAATTCGTAAATACTTTTGCGGACCAGTTGTAATATATATATATATACGTAAAAATGTGACGTATGCACTAAATTAAATTCATAACTGTGGCCCATTCAATTTATAAAATGCAACAGCTATACCTTTTTAAATACAGCAAAGAACCTTGGCTGTATTAATTAATAAATGTTAAAAATACCTGGGTTATTCAGGACATGTATAAGAATAAAAACTTTCAGCATTTCCCCAACAATTTCGCATTCCCCAGAAATATTTTCGCGTAACGCCACCTGGTCGTCTCTAAAAAGAAAAAATATTTTAAATGTCTATCTTCGTATAATACAATAAAAAAATATGTACGTTTAATTAGAAATATTATTATTAGAGTTTTAAGGAAGTTTATTGTTATTAACTCGCAGAATAAAGAGCAAGAGATTTTAAAAATAAAGCGAATTCTCACCCGATAAGGTCGATGGTTGGCGCTTCCAGCGTAGACTCGTACTCTAATACGCTCCGAAGTAGGTCTACGTCAGGGCTAAAATGTTGAAAATAAAAAGTAATGCGCTATTCATTTCAAAAGAGGTTTTATGTAAGAGAAGTTGCATGAGTTATTGAGACACCTTGAAACAATAAACTGTTTTCGAATTACATAGTACTTACACGATGTAATCGTCACTACTCGAGACGGCGCTACTCCCGTATCACAAATCTTGGAATCTTGTAACGCTGCTTCCCCTAAGTGTTGGCTCGGAAATACACAGCCGTTGTCCACGAACCCCATGAAATGGACGCACGCGTTAGCGCTATAAAATAACGACGTATACGTAGAGAAATGGGTATATAAAGGGTGATCCAGAGAAATGGGACCCAAAAGAAACCCCTGTAACTCTTAAAGTATAAGTCCTTTTATAAAATCATACGCATCATTCGAAAGAGGATAGTTACAAGTTTGTACAGGATTGTATAGGTTTTGACAATACAAGACAAGATAAGATACAAAACAAAATAAAAGTGTTAGTTAAAACTAACCCTTCAAGATGACTGCATGGACTGTGGAACAGCTGCGTTTCATAACTGAGCAAGACAAATTTTCAGATGTCAAAATCACCTTCTAAGAAAGTAATCCGTCGGTGTGTCAGAAATTTTACCCTAACTGGCAGCATTGGAAAAAGAAAACCAACTGGAAGAGTGCGCACTGCAAGGATAGACGAGATCATTAACAGAACTCATGAAATTGTACAGGATAATCCTAACATAAGCATCAGACGTGCTTCTCAGCTGTTAGGAGTTGGATATGGAACAACACACCGTATATTCAAGCAAAATTTAATGCTCTTTCCATATAAAATTCAAACAGTGCAACAACTAAACGATGGAGATTTCGCACGAAGACGACAATTCTGTCAATGGATCCAACAGAAGGTAAATGACACCACCAATTTCTGACACACCGACGGATTACTTTCTTAGGAGATTTTGACATCTGAAAATTTGTCTTGAAAGATCTTTGAGCTGAAACTACACTTCTTCCATGCTCATAATATTGCTCAGTTATGAAACGCAGCTGTTCCACAGTCCATGCAGTCATCTTGAAGGGTTAGTTTTAACTAACACTTTTATTTTGTTTTGTATCTTATCTTGTCTTGTATTGTCAAAACCTATACAATCCTGTACAAACTTGTAACTATCCTCTTTCGAATGATGCGTATGATTTTATAAAAGGACTTATACTTTAAAAGTTACAGGGGTTTCTTTTGGGTCCCATTTCTCTGGATCACCCTTTATATGTGTGTGGGTGGGTGTGTGTATATATATATATATATATATATATATATATATACACATACGAGTGTGTGTGTGTGTGTGTATATATATGTTAACCCCTCCATCTATGGCCTTGGTTGGTTCGAAGTCGACGGGGGTTCTGGTTAGGAGGCAGCAACGGATTTGTTACTCACAATAGTTTCTTCTGTAATACTCTCCGAGTTCTTCTGTAGTGTTTCGGAGGATTCCGTGAAAACTTACTAAATTCTCTGAAGATTCCCTGATGCTTCTCAAAACGTATCGGGAAATTATTTTTCTCTACTTTATTGACTGAGTTCTCGGACGAGAGCCCGGCTCGAAGGAAAAGATAAAAAAACTTTCTTTTACTGTAATTTACTGCTAAAATGTACAGGTAATACTCAGCCTCTGAGTTAGATTAGACTTTTACAGGGGGGGAGGTTCGACCTCTTTCGACCATGGCTCAGGCCGGAATTTAAAAGTGAGGAGGCCCTCGGCCTCCTCGAGGAGAGCTCAACCTCCTCGCTGAAGGGCTGCTAAGACAGGAGTGTGAAGTCCAAAATAAAAAGAAATAGCAGTTATTTTACATTACATGCTTTATATATAATCTAAATTTTGGGGGAGTTCAGTTTGAAGGTTAAGTTTCCCCCTTTAAACACATGATCAGAATTTTGAAAGATTCCAAATAAAATTTTAAAAAATAATACAAAATAATCGTCTTTTCGCCGAGTATACAATTCTAAAGGACGACATAATTTCGGAGTAGTACATTGAGTACAATCTAAGTACATCACTGAGTACATTGTAATTTTGGTTTACTACAACTATGATTATAATTACGGATTAATTCACATTCACTTATTATCGTTAATTACAGTTCCATTAAAGTACATTCACTACGTCATTAAGTACATTACATTATTAAGTACATTAATTGTATCATTAAGTACATTAGTCACTTACAATTCTTACAGTGTTTTTATATTTATATATGGTTATTAGTACAACACAAAATACATGGGCACATACTGTATATATTTATCATACATACAACATGACATACATGATATATAACATAACGCATGATAATGTTTTATAAATTTGAATCAGAGCGAGAGGAGAGTTTACGTTTTCAGATGCTCAATTTATGCTGTGATCATTGCGTACACTTGCATAAGCATTTTCGAGTTTATTGCGAGAGGCGAAATAATTAAAATAAAAAATAAAAAATAATAATATGCGAACGTATTTGCACGACTTTCAACGAACAGGTACGGATGCATAAAGTTTTGTACACACTTCATAGACTGACAAGAGTAAAATGAATATTTAATAAAATTGATATAGGATAATGGTCAAGATAAGATATGGACGTATGGATGAATATGGTCGAATAATAGTTATATTGCTTCATACCAGACAGGCCATAACATATAAATAAGAGATATAAAGTGTAACGTTTTCATACGTCAATTCATAATCAATATGACACGGCTATTCAATTCGTACATACAGTACAAGTCATTATTGGGAGGATTTGAAAGAAACGAATTAGAAACAAAGAGTGGGTATTAAGGACTAAGAAGTACAACTACGGGTTCCAATCCTGCTATATGCAGTGTGCATGCATAATCTAATAAAATTTAGGGACGAGAGTTAGATGCAAGACAACCATACTAGAATAGCACAGTAGAAAGCACAAATCGAAATTCTATCCAAACTCGCTCAGGCGATTTTGGTTTCTCATGTAAAAATGAACATTCGAACATAAAAACCATACAACATAAGTACTGTATGAAAATAATGAATATAAGGCTTTATATAAAGATTATCTAAATACACGGATTAGGAAAACATGAGGATTATATGAATATAAATATATAAGGATATACAGGATGATATAAATATATGTTGATATAAATATACGAAGTATATAAGTGGATATAATAATTATATAAATGGATATAAGAATTATATACATGGATATAAGACTCATACGAATGAATATAAAAATATATGAACATAGGAATTATTCATTGTTCATTTATATATATATATATATATATATATATATATATATATATATAGATAGAGAGAGAGAGAGAGAGAGAGGAGAGAGAGAGAGAGAGAGAGAGAGAGAGACGATATACAGATACAAATAGCAACTCACATTATCACCACATAGATACAACTCGGGTGCTGTATATTCGCTTAGACATTCGTGTATAGAAGAATCGACCATTTCAGATAAAAATAATAACACATTAAAATTATGCACGAAAATTTCCCAAAAAACACACTTCTACATAAATGATGACACAGGAGAAATAGATTTTATATATTTCGCTCAGAGCACTGTTGAATAAGGTTATTTGCGTTGAGCACAATGTATCCACGTAGAATAACGTACATAACGCTGATATTCAGGAATTCGTCCGACGACATTTCTTGCTTATAAATTTGTATGCAGCAGTTGTAAGCTTCACTAAACTGTAAATGGATCATATATGGCGCTGTCACACCTTTTTACAGGACAGGAGAGAAAGGCCCCCTAGAATGGGGCATAATGAAAAATAGACTTCCTCCCCTCCCCGCACTTTCAGAAAGCTAAACACTCAATGGCTGAACGTGATTTGGTGGGCGGATTCTGAACGACGTTTATGGGAGGTCCTTAAGATTTTGCCAGCCCGTGTGAGAAAGGGAGAGAGAGAGAGAGAGAGAGAGAGAGAGAGAGAGAGAGGGAGAGAGAGAGAGTTTATAATTTAACTCATTAACGCCCAAAACTATATTTTAAGTTTCTGATATTTCTTGATATATTCAACTAAGGAGAGACTTTAAATGAACAAGAAATAGTTATCTGATACACAAAAATTTAATTAAAAATAAAAATTAAAAATTAATATTTAAAAATTTCACTTTTAAGTTCTAACCTAAATTGTAGTGTTAAAATGTGTCCTCATAAGAGGACGATGGGCGTTAATGGGCTAATAGAAGTCCGCGAGTTTTGGGAAATCGCTCGGATCCCGACCTCCGTTCATCATCATTGCACCCAGAAACTCATCAAGTTGCACGAGGAGTGGAAGAACCTGATGTGCAAGAAAACGTAGGCGACCATGCCGTTCGTTGTGAACAAGCGGAACGCCTGGACGCGCGGTCTCAACAATCTATTCGACATCGCCCACGTTAACGCGCTGAAGATGCTCGTCATTCAGGAGGACAAGGCGTTTCTCCTGCCACAGCGTGAATACGGTCGGCGTGGGGCGATGCTCGGCGTCGACCGCCTCCTCGCCGAGTGTGAGGCGCGACAGGCGCATCGCATCGCAGAGGATCGCACGCGCCAGGAGAAGGAAGCAGAACGGAAGCGCGCTGAGGTGGAAGTGACCAAACTCAAACTGGACTCCAGCTCCAGCGAGGGCAGCCCACGGCGCCCTCGACAAAGCAACGACGCCCACGCCCAGCCGTCGACATCTAGCGCCGCCAGCCCGCCGCCGCCGAAACGCCGCGGGCGACAGCAGGTCATCATACCGAAGGTGGCCGCCACGCTCGACCGCGCGCACATCACGGACAACAAGGCAGTCCACGTCCTGGCGGCGATTGCCGAGAGTCTTGGGCACGATATTGCGGAACTTACTGTCAACCTGTCGTCGTTCTACCGCTCAAGCATCAAGCACCGCAAGGAAGTCGCCGCCGTCATCAAGCGGGTATTTTCTCCCGACACCCCGCTCACCGTACACTGGGACGGGAAGCTGGTGGCCGACGTGACGGGGGGCGCGGACACCGTCGAACGGCTGCCCGTCCTTGTCTCCGGCGAAGGAGTCGCCAAGCTCCTCGCTGTCCCAAAGCTCGCCACCGGCACTGGTCAAGCAATGGCGGATGCTGTCGTCGAGGCGCTGGATGACTGGAGCATCGCAAACCGCGTCGCCTGCCTGAGCTTCGATACGACGGCGTCCAACACTGGCGCGCGCGCGGGCGCCTGCGTGCTCATCGAACAGAAGCGGGGCAAGGATCTGCTCAACCTTTCCTGCCGCCACCACATGCTAGAACTCGTCGCCGCCAAGGCGTTCGGCGAGTGTTTCCGCGCCTCTTCCAGTCCCAACGTCCAGCTCTTCAAGCTATTCAAGGAACGGTGGTGTTCCATCAACACCGATTGCCACCTGGTCATCGACGACGAGGAGGCCACGACAGCTCTCATGGACGCGCGCGACGACCTCATCGCGAGCTACCATTTCCACCTCCCCCAACAACAGCCGCACGATGACTACCGCGAGCTCTTGGAGCTGTTCATTATCGTCGGCGGCGTGCCTACGCGCGGCATCCGGTTCATGCGCCCAGGTGCCCTCCACCGCGCGCGCTAGATGGTGAAGGCCATTTATTGCCTCGAGATGTTCCTGTTCCGCGAACAGTTGGTCCTCACCGCGCGGGAGCGGACCGGTCTCAGGCGATTCATCAACTTCGCCCTTGCCCTCTATTTCCCGGCCTGGTTCGCTTCACCGAACCCCCCCGCCGCCCCGTCGAACGACCTTGCCCTCCTCCAGGACCTCGTCGGCTACGAGGACAAGGCGCTTGCCAAGGTTCTGGCCGAAGGCTTCGCGCGCCGGCACCTGAGGTATCTGAGCGAGCCACTCGTGTCGTTCGCCTTCTTTGACGACAACACACCTGCGGAGACAAAGAGGATGATGGTGAAGGCGCTCGAGGAGCAGGAGGGCTCGGACAGCCCCCACCCCGCGAATCGCGTCGTCGTCGATCCGAACTCGACTGTGGTGAACGGCAAGACCCTCGCGGATTTCGTCAACCAGTCATCGAGGCTCTTGTTCCACGTGCTAGGCATCGACGGCGCCTTCCTGTCCTCCGACCCAGAGGAGTGGCCCAGTGACTCAAGTATGCCGCCGCATACAAAAGTGCCCGGGGGAAATAGTAAAAATTATGCGATCGCTCTCAAACTTTACAGGATTAGTTTTTATAGCTATTCGTACAATGTCTGAGGGTGCATTCATAAAAATCGCAAAATTTTAAATTTAAGCTCAAATAAGAACAGACAACCCTAGTGTATGTATATATATATATATATATATATATATATATATATATATATATAAACGACCTAAGTATAGAGGAGCGTTCTGCACACGAGGAAGAGAAATAACGAACAATGAAAAATGAGGTAACCGCCCGGGAATCGAACCCAGGATCTTCCGATTGCCGGTCAGATATGCTATCCACTACACCACGGGCCGTGATGTAGTGGATAGCATATCTGACCGGCAATCGGAAGATCCTGGGTTCGATTCCCGGGCGGTTACCTCATTTTTCATTTGTTCGTTATTTCTCTTCCTCGTGTGCAGAACGCTCCTCTATACTTACGTCGTTTCTATACATTAATATACTGCGTGGTCATTGCAGTTAAATGTACATATTCACGATTTGCGAGGGTGCCCTCTCAAGGCATTGGTTTCTGCCCTATGTAGGAGAATTACGACTTCTGACTGATCGAGGCCCGTGGTGTAGTGGATAGCATATCTGACCGGCAATCGGAAGATCCTGGGTTTGATTCCCGGGCGGTTACCTCATTTTTCATTTGTTCGTTATTTCTCTTCTCGTGTGCAGAACGCTCCTCTATACTTACGTCGTTTCTATACATTCATATACTGCGTGGTCATTGCAGTTAAATGTATATATATATATATATATATATATTAATGTAAACTGCTTAGAATATTTAAACATTTTTATGTCTTTCAAATATCTATCGCTATGTACAGTTAAAAAAAGATAGAGTTAATTCTATGAGACTATTCTATAATCAGGGCGTACCTAAAGTATTTGGCACCCGGGGCGGATCCTTCCTTTGGCACCCCCCCTAAATAATTTTATAATTTAAACACAGAAAATATATTATGTTTGCAAGTAGATTTTTAAACAGTACAGTACTGTCATAAGTAAATTGAAAATAAGAAAAATGCAGGACATTAAAAATTCAGTGAACAGGTAATACTGCATTTTATTTATACAAAAAACACAGGAAATCCAGTCTCAACGCTCAGCCTATTCTTCAAAGGTAAATAGAGAGCATTCACAGTCTCTGCTATCGAGCCTTAATTTCTGCAAATTGATCAATGACCTCATCAAAATTCACCTTCTTTGCATATTCATGTTCAATTGAAAGTAAAGCCAGATTTGCCAATCTTGTCTGACTCATGGTCGAGCGAAAGAAATTTTTTATCAATTTCAATTTGGAAAAACTTCTTTCACATGAAGCAATAGACACACAGACAGTCAAAAAGAATCTCAAACACAGTGACAAGCTTGGCAAAGATTCACAAAAATCCCATTTCACAATAAACTCCAGAAACTGCAATGCTGTCCATTTCTTTGCCTCTTCAACGCTGATTTTGGCAGCTTCCAAATGCCTCTGAAGTCATCCAATTTCCACATTGATATCTTCATCAGAGAATTCATCGAAAATCTGAGTCAAATTTGGAATATACTTCCGAAATTCTTTTTCTGTTGCAACAACCAAAGTGTTTCGCTGAATAACAGCGAAGATTGACAGAATTTAATCCATTGTCTTAGAACGAATCTCCAATTCTTGATGAAAGCGATCAAGACATTCAAACATAGCCCTTTTTACTTCCTCTGGCAATGTGAGACCAGCGTCCTTTGCCATCTCTCCTGGCATCCTTTTTCGGAGCTTTACTCTCCCTCTTCTCTCCATAGAAATGTCCATTTCCTCACACTTTGTTGTTGCATAATGAATGGCCCTCTCCACAATTTCATTGCGCTGATCTTCAAGAAACAGTTTTAGAGCTTGGAGCTTCACAATGCACTTTTCAAGGCTGATTCCAACTGTTTGCAAATACTTTTGTGAGATTAATTTCTTCCAGGACTTCACACCAGAAAGAAAGGTAACTCAAAAAAGAGAAATTACATACAGCAGACAGCAAAATCTGAGCTGATCCTCTTGTGTCCACATTTTGATTGGGATCGCACAGCACTTCAAGGGTTGAGGTCAGCTTTCCAAAATTTGCTTTCACTGGTTTCACAGCGTCATAATGAGCACTCCATCTTGTCTGGGAAAGTCTTTTGACTGTCATGCCTACATTCTCCATCAGCACTTCCCATCGATGAGTTGAGACTGAAAAGAAGGAATAGACTCTCTCCAAGGTTCCAAATAAAGTCACACATGAAGAAACGCTTCCAAATGAGTGCACTCTGCAAATGTTCAGAGAATGATTTGCACAAGGCACAAACAAAGCCTTGGGAATAATCCCTCCGATCTTTGACTGAAACCATCATGAGTCCCAGCCATAGTTGCAGCGTTGTCATATCCTTGACCACGGCACAGGTTTATGTCCAGTCCATCTCTCTCCAGATGTCTCAGGATATCCCCTGTGAGCTCAGCAGCAGTCTTTCCGGCAATAGGAAAGAAGCCCAAGAATGATTACTTCAACTTTGTCACATTCAATATGGACGTATCTGATCACTTCACACATCTGATCAGTGTGGGACACATCAGGAGTGCTGTCAAAAAGAATCCCAAAATACTTTGCTTTCTTGATATATCAGCCACTATTTTCTTTTGACGTAATTCCCCAAAAGGCAAATGAACTCATTCTGAATCTTTGGAGATAAATAAGAAGCCGCTCTCCTCCCAGATGGAACAGAATGCTTAATCCTTACAAAATGTTCTTTCAAACTGGATCATAATTTGACAGCAACTCTACCAATTCCTTGAAGTTTCCTTTGTTTGCTGATGACATATCCTCTTTGTGACCATGAAAAGAAAGATTCTGGTGAGCCAGAAACAAGGTTACGTCCAAGAGGCGATGTAAAATATCCCTCCATTTCTTTCTCTCCTTGTCCATTGTTGCTTGATGAACTTCATCAATGGTTTTTTGAAGCTTCAACCCTGCTCCCAAGGTCTTCCATTTCTCAGGCATGAGAGATGCTGCTCAGAAGCCTCATGGTCAGACACCTTTGGGTTTAGCCTCCACCATGCTTCAAACCCAGTTACAAAGCTGGATGTTCCAATTCCTTTGTTATCAAGAGCAAACAGTCTGCAGCAAAAACAAAACAAACTTTCTTTTGATAGAGAGTAAACCATCCATGTTCTCAAAACTTTCTCGCCATTTGGCAGAGCCTTATAGAACCATGCAGTGGCCAGCTGTCGACTCTTCCCTTTGGATTTCTCTCCTTGTCTTTGAACTGCACTGAAAGGTCCATCCCTATTTTGGAAGGGTTCACTTCCCCTCTTAATAAGATCAACTCTCAAGTCATTTGGAACCGGGATTGGCCAAGCAGCGACATCAGAATAAATTGAAAATCTATCCGTCTCCTCTTCTTCATCAGAGTCTTCCTCCTGTTGGTGTGGACTACTGCTGGCGTCTCCTTCCTCTTCATCAGTTTCACTGCTTTTAGAAGATGAATTGCCATCCTCCAGTCCTTGCTCTCTCTCATTTGAATCCCCTTGTGAAGATGCTTCTTGTATTTTCCCTTCAGATTCACCAGGCTGAATATCTTCAGGACTTTCTCCTATTGCACTTGATGTTGAAAGCGTCATATACTTCAAAATTGATCCTAACATTGCCTGAGCCACCTCTTCCCTTGCCTTCTTCATTTTTTGCTGGAATCCACTGGGTCGATTTCGCTTCATAGTGGATGTTTTCTGCAAAATTTTAAAATCAAAAGGTATAAAGCATGAACATACATAACAAGCATGAACTATTATGACTTGAAATACATTAACTGAACAAATTGTCTGTGATGATTATGATTATGATTATTATTATTATTATTATTATTATTATTATTTAACAGTATATCCAGTAAATAAAGAAGTAAAAAAAATTTATTACAACAGAAAAGCTTCAAACAAGTGGTTCTCAAACTTTTTCCAACCAGATACCCATTGAGTTATCAGATTATCAACCCAGACAAGCAGAGACAATTAATTAATTATCAATGCCAATGCATTAACACTAATTTAATACTGTATGTCCCACAAAAAAGTACACCCAACTTTAGATTGTACTAACTCCTCCAAAAATTTAGATATTTTGGATCTGTTTGTTTGATTTAATATAGCAAATTATTCTTTGTTAACGTTCAAATTTATTCATGTTTAAACGATTTAGTGTTTAAGCATCTGCTTTTAACTGAAGGGTACAAAAAAATGGATTGCGCAAAATTGGTCAATGAAAAAATAATGTGTGTGCTATCGATGTAATGAAAAGACAAATACATAATAATAGATACTTTAACATAATTTTAATAAGATACAAAGCAGATTTTTCTTTACAGTGCCCGCGAAAAGTATCCGATCACTCAAGAAAATACAATATTTTCCCTTAATATTCAGAGACACGTAATTCACTTTCTATTTGTTCTAGCGACATCTGGTAACTTTGAGGTTGCTCGCTGATATGAGAGCTATCCAACGCATTCTCAAATTAGTGTTCTGGTAGCCTTCGTTGCGGGTGGCTGTGTCTCAAATTTGTCAGATTTCACTGTTTGTGTAAATTTCTTGATATTTTTTTTTTTTACAGAAAGTGGTGTAAATAAAATTTATATATAATGTGTGCTAAAAAACAACTTAAGAGTGATTGTCGAGGTGCTATTGTTGCTTTGCATGCATGTGGGAAATCACAGAGACAGATAGCTAAGGAATTAAACATATCCCAAAGTACCGTTAATTTATGGGTTTCACGGGCTAAGAACAATGGTGGCCTAACCACGCCAGTCCCTAAAAAACGATCTGGCAGACCGAGAAAAACAAATTCGCGAACAGACAAACTTATGAAACGTTTAGTATTGAAAAACCCAACAATAACTGCGAAAGAAATAAAATTTAATATGAATAATTGTTATCTGGTGTTCTGAACGAACTATCCAGGAGCGGCTCCAAAAAGAAACTGGATTACCATCTCGCCATGCTGCTAAGAAACCGTTCATTAATGAAAAAATGCGTAAAAAACGTGTCGCATTTTGTAAAAAATACATTCATTGGACTGTTGATGACTGGAAGAAGGTTTTATTTAGCGATGAGTCGACATTTTTGACATTCAGAAGTTGTCCAAAAAAGGTTCGCCGGCCTATTGGCTCAAATAGGATGGACCCTAAATACACCCTAAAGACAATGAAACACCCTCCAAGTGTGATGGTTTGGGGTTGTTTCGGTTACTATGGGCGTGGAAACTTATATTTTCTTCCGAAGAACACAACTATGAATGGTGCACGGTATTTAGCAATGCTACAGGATAAACTTCTAATGGCAATGGCAATCCAAAGGACAAAAACATACATGCATGATGGTGCACCATGTCACAGGGCCAAAATAGTGACAAAATGGATTACTGACAATAAATTTGATATTTGGATTGGCCTGGTAATAGTCCAGATCTCAATCCGATAGAAAATCTGTGGCTAATAATAAAAAATAAGGTTGAATGCCACGACACTGGCTCAGTCGAAAAATTACAAGAGGCCATCAAAAAGGTATGGTGCAAGGAAATATCAGTGGAAGTTTGTCAAAACTTGATTAAATCCATGCCAAAACGTCTAGAACAAGTCATCCAAACCAAAGGACAGATGACAAAATACTAATATAAGGTTAGTATACATTTAAACATTGTTTTTTATGTAAAAAATACAAATTTCAAGGGTGATCGGATACTTTTCGCGGGCACTGTATTCCTTATTGCAAAAGTTATGCTTAGTTTCGTTTTCTTTCAACATGACCGCCATTCCTATCGACACAAACCTGGAGTCGAGCTCTCATCTTCCCCATCACTCTTTTGATAAGATCTGGATTGTCTTTTAACAAGTTGATTTCAGCTGTGATGCGAGTCCTCAAAATCATCTAAATTGATAGGTTGTGATGCAAATACTCTATCAATTTAGATGATTTGAGGACTCGCATCACAGCTGAAATCAACTTGTTAAAAGACAATCCAGATCTTATCAAAAGAGTGATGGGGAAGATGAGAGCTCGACTCCAGATTTGTATCGATAGGAATGGTGGTCATGTTGAAATAAAACGAAACTAAGCATAACTTTTGCAATAAGAAATAAAGAAAAATCTGCTTTGTATCTTATTAAAATTATGTTAAAGTATCTATTATTATGTATTTGTCTTTTCATTACATCGATAGCACACACATTATTTTTTCATTGACCAATTTTGCGCAATCCATTTTTTTGTACCCTTCAGTTAAAAGCAGATGTTTAAACACTAAATCGTTTAAACATGAATAAATTTGAACGTTAACAAAGAATAATTTGCTATATTAAATTAAACAAACAGATCCAAAATATCTCAATTTTTGGAGGAGTTAGTACAACCTAAAGTTGGGTGTACCTTTTTGTGGGACATACAGTATAGTATGGTATAACGCTAGCTATTATAATTGATATCATTATTTAATAAGCAGTAAGCATTAATAACATATTAAATATACAATGATACTACACTAGACATTGTAAAATTGTTGAACTTGACTAAGCCAATAAGCATTAGTAATAATTCAATATAGAATAGTACTGTAGTTGTTGATGTAAATCTGAAACGGTGTTTACTATATTAAGCATGTAAGCATTAACACATCTCCATGCAGTCACATCATCACCCTCTCTGTCTTAACATCACCATGTAGTTGCATTAAAAAAAAATCATGCAGTCATATCACTACCACCAGCACTTTATGCTTTATCATAATTATTTAATGAAACATACCTCATGTATGTGGAGTCACAGTGTCAAGTGAACAAGACTTGGAATGTCAGTTGCAGCCAGCTGGCTATGCTCAACAAACTGATGACTAAAACGTCAACAAACGTTCGCCTTTCGATGTAATTTTTATCAAATATTTAATTTTTCGTTTGTAAATTTTGTATTGCCAATAAAAATAAAAATTTATTTTATAGTGGAAATTAACATTAAGCTGTTGTAATAGTTTGAACATTTAAAAAAAAAAATTTCTTACTTTGGCGAATTTTTCATTTGGTTTGAAAACTTGTACTGGTATTTCAACTCTCCCGATGGAACCCCCCTCCTGGCTGTCACCCGGGGCGGACCACCTCCCTCTCACCCCCCTTAGTACGCCACTGTCTATAATATATCGAGAGAAACTTGGAAAAAAGCTAGAATTTATTTTTCATATATTAGTGCCAGAGATAGTATTCAGAGAGAGACGTGGAGTCTACTATTTTAAATGTCACGGTGAGAGAGAGAGAGAGAGAGAGAGAGAGAGAGAGAGAGAGAGAATGTTTACAGAATGAGTATAAACCAACATACAGGGTGTACATAAAGTCAGGATCTATTTTTGTGAAGCACTTGGAAATTATATGGAATTCAATCATAAAATAGTGGTAACATTTATTAAATAATTAAGAGTAGGATTCGACGTGACGCCCATCAGTATCCCTGCACAGCTCAAATCGTTCCGCAGCATTTCTAAACACATTCTGGAGCATTTGCGGGGTTATGTTATTTGCAGCAGTTCGTATACGTGTACGTAAGTTTTCAAGACTCGTAATCTTCGTCTGATAGACGTGCGATTTGATAAAGCCCCATGTAAAGAAATCTAAAGGGGTTAAATCTGGTGATCTCGCTGGCCAAGGTATGTTGCTTCCGCGTCCGATCCAGCGATTTCGAAAACGTCCATTTAGATAATCCTGAACAATTTTGGCATAGTGACAAGGAGCATCATCATGTTGATAGACGACGGGGATAGGATTGTTAGTACCGTCGTCTATCAACATGATAAAATATTGTGGTTCACCCTATCATATGCCTTACTTATATCTAGGGAACAGCTATAAATAGTTGAATTACTGTCAATGTATTTCGATATTGTTTCTTTAAGTACATAGATACACAGGTCAGTTGAGTGGGACCTTTTAAAGCCAAACTCTGCAGGGATATAGCTATGAGCCAGCATGGCTGATAGGAGCAATGATATATGCAGACATCCTACGTCATTTGCATATTTTAAGTGCTCATTCGATAAGTCATCTACCCCTGACGCAGAACCTGTCTTTACTTCGGAAAATGATATCAAAGTATTTTCCCTTGTCCCTCCCACAATCGTTTCGCTGCAATCTATCTTAAGATTATCCCTACTCACACTGTTAAGAATGTTAGAATAGTGGTTAGAATAGTGGTTATATATATATATATATATATATATATATATATATATATATATATAATCATAATTAAAATTCTATTATGGAAAGTATAATAATCCGAATAATAATAATAATGATAATAATAATAATAATAAAAATAATAATAATAATAATAGTTAAGTATTTCATTTAGAGTCCCTGGCTAATTATGATGAAACGGGAAAGGGTGAAATATTCCGCGCGTGCCGTAAGTAAAAATCGCTATTTTACACCACAGTGTGAATTCTCTAAATATCAAAAGTGGGGGATTTAAAAGTATCGCATGTCCCTGGTGGGAGAGATGAAAGGAATATTTTCCCAAAAGCGCGCGACGTACTATATGCAAGCTTTACACTACAGTGTTAAATTAAGGTCAAGGAATATTCCACTCGTGTGTATTTTTACATTAGAGTGCTAAATCACAAAACAATTAAAAGTGGAAGGTTAAGACTCGAATTTAGTGCAGGATTAGTACGCAGCTGTTTGTGTTTTAATCTTCATGTTTTCTCGGATGCTTGTCAGAAATTAATCTCACACTTTGGTGCTACAAGTATATATTTTCGGTGTTCGGGTTACATGAGCGGTTTGAAGGGACCCGTCCAGCTTTGACAATCTCGAATCAAATTTAGTGTTAAATTAAGATGCATCTGTGTTTTCGTGTCTTAAATGTATCGTCTATCTATGTGTCCTGTATGTCGTCGAATTAAATATCACGTCTAGCTTTGACAATCTCGAATTATTTTGGTGGAATGACCAAATCGAATAATGGGGGAAAAATATCGTATATTTATTTAAATATTGTTTTGGGATACAGTAGAAAATAAAAAGGGCGCATGGAAATTACTTTATTACGTAATTCCAAAAATATTTGCTTAATACATACACCCCGATTTGTGACTACATATATATATGTATATATATATATATATATATATATATATATATATATATATGATAAAAAAGAAAAAGCTATTACTTATTACTTATTCGGACTATAGTGGATTTAATTTTCCCGGAAGAGTTCTTGTTCCATTCACGGTCTGTGCGTATCATGAAAAAACCTCAGGGGGCCATTCTGAGTTCAATCCCATATATACTTACTTACTTTTGGTGAGTTTCAATGACGGTTCAGGATCGACCTACGGTCGACCCCTCATATATATATATATATATATATATATATATATATATATATATATATATATATATTTAGAGATAGCTAAAGAAATATAATTCTTTGACTTGGGTGTTTTCATGAAAATAACTATTAATTCCAAAAAATATTTATTTAATATATTTTCTCGACTTCTTCTGTACTACTTGTATTATTTTGTTGCGTATATATAAGTGTATATTTTTGGTGCGTATATATGTGTATATTTTTTATTCTTAGTATGTGAACTGGTATTTTGCATTATAAACTGCTTTTAATTTCGCTCTATAGCTGCTGAATTATTTTCTGTGACTAAAATAAGCTGTTGTTTTTCTAAATATTGTTTTATATATAGTACACAATAGCCATTAAACTTAGTAATGTTTATTTTGTTTAAATCGTGTACACGATTTGTTCTGTGTAATGACGTATTTTGAAGTATTTTGTTTTATAAAATGTGTGTGTATATATATATATATATATATATATACAAATGGGGGAAATCTTAATCTTATGCGTTTAAGTAAGATTTATATTAAATGGAAGAATTGTATACTGTTTATTTTGGTCATATGAGCAAACAATAGCTGTCTTTAAGAGTCAGGGTTGAGTGACCATCGAGGCAAAAGTTCGAAAAGAGAAAAATTATTCTCAACTGTAATTATTTGGCTTTTGTTTAACGAACTGCAGAGACTCACAAGATGAGAATGGACTGGAAGTTAGAAAATATTTAGAAGACACTTTCCCTGAGAAGTATCATTCGCTTGAGACGTTGGATTAGAACGTTACATCCTTCCCTCGCCTTCACAGTTCATCCGCATGAATTGTTTCTTTATATGATAAGGTACAACAGCCGTCACGATTTAGAAGACTTCCTCACACATCCGTATTACCTCTGAGCTATACTCGGTTAAAAAACTAGTGTAAAGAGAATAAACGAACGTTTAGAACGGATAGTCTGTATATTAACTTTTAATGAAATTTGTGTAATAAACGAACGTGTGCTTCAGCAGGCCTTTGAATCTATCCTATCGTTGATTAAAGCTCGTGTAAATATACTCCAAATACTCCAGCGGATAGATGCAAAATATGGACGAATTGTGCCTTTGATAATAAAAGCATGGAGCTTGGCACAAAGTTAGGACATTTTCTCGCAACGAATTTTGGCATAGGGACATTGCAGATTTACCCCCTGGTGGCCGTAGCAGCCATTTTCCAAAATGGCCACCAGGTACTTTTAGCGGTTTTCTATATACGCTATAATTTTGTTGTGAAAAGGATTTGGTGATATTCCTGGCCCTTAAATCTGCTTAATCAAGCACATAATGACTTCCCAATTCATATATTGCCGTAACATAACAGAAAATAATATCTCATTTCGGTAATGTGTTTTTTAAGCCTCCAAAATGAGGAATTTAATAACATTGGCAACTATTCTCTGCTTCCAGAAACACGATCAGAGCCATGGCAAAAGAGTCTAAGGATGTGAACCCCCAGAAGCCTGGTATCTCTGGCAAACAAGGCTTGCAAACTGATTGGGAGAAATGTATCTTGTGCCAGGAGGTCACTTTCGAAGTGCTTCGGTGCCCAGCAAAGTCAAGACGTGCGACTGAAGGAGCAGAGTACAGGACGATGGGTGTTTATTCAGCAACCTACAACTTTCGCGGTTAGACGACGGCGGCGGCATTGAGGAAACTTTACAGAACAATAATGCCAAATGGCATGATCTCCTGAAGTACACACGCACAAGCATGAAACATACCCGTCCTTCAACAGACCTGTATTTTTTTCTGTGAGGAACAAACCAGTATCGTGCCAGTGCTCCCGGCTTCAACTTTTGACCTCCACATTCGTGTCAGGCGGTATGCCTTCAAATTACAGGATCAACCTTTCCTGAAGAAACTAAGTGCAGGTGATCTAATCACTCAAGAGGCCAAGTATTATGTTCAGTGTTTAGTGTCTCTCTAAAAAAAACGAGGGATGCAAAGCCATCAGATGAATTGGACAATGACAGAGAAAACCAAGGCATAGCAATTGCTGAACTGGTTTCGTACATTAACGAAGCCCGCATGGATAGTGAAGTTCCAACAGTCTTCAAAATGACAACCTTGACTAATTTGTACAATACAAGACGACAACAACTCGGAACCAAGGTAACAGGACATGCTCATACATCAAAACTTAAGAACCGTATCCTGGGTTACTTTCCAGACTTGGAAGCACACAAGCAAGGCCGCGAAATTGTGCTTGTCTTTAATGAAGATGTCAGACACGAACTGAGAAAGGCATGCGAGCATGATGCTGTTAAGGAAGCTTATCACCTTGCTAGGGCTGCAACCATACTACGAAGGGATCTGTTAAATGTAATAACTGATATTAAACTCTGCCAGCATGTTCTGAAAAGCTCGACCTATAAATTCCTTCCCTAGATCTGTACAGAAATAACTTGGTATCCTCTTTTCCTTTAGCATTTTTTGGGGCTTTATCAACTGTTTCAGGAGATTTATTTTTAAGAAGAATAAGCCACAAGTACCTAGAGAACACATTGATTATAAATAGAACGTAACGGTGTCCATCGTTATACACCGAATACCTAAGCATGTCGGTTAAATCAGCCTGCCAAATAGAATCAATCGATGCGGTCTTTGTCTTAGCAGTTTTAAGCATTCTCTTCACAGGTTTACGAAGTGTATAGGTATCCTGCTCACGCAAAAATTTCTCAACATCTTTTTTCTCTAAGCCCTCAGTATATGCGCTTCCGTATAATTTTTCAACACCGCCGTAAAAAGCTGAATTAGAAACATCGTAATAATGTTTTCTTAATACGTTAGCCATCTGCGTATTTTTGAAGTGCGTGGGTAGGGTTGTGCGTTGCTGGTTGGTCTCTTCTACTTCAGAGTTGTTACCCCCCGTAGGCAAAGACATGCCCTGTTGTGGTATACGCATTGTTTGTTCCAGGTCTTTTACCCTGTTTTGGTTGTCAATCAGCGTTTCTTGTATCAGACCAATATATATAACTTGAGCCTCACTCAATAGATTATAAACGCTCAGTCCTTTATTCCTCAATGTATGAGGGATACTATTTTTCAATACATGTTCGAGATGTTGCGGACTCACCCCGTTGTTCCTTGTTTGTTCATCTCTAGTCTCTCCATAATCAGCATCGCCCCTATGTTTGATAACTATGGGGAACTGCACAGGTTTTTTATAATTTTCATACTCCTGAAGAAATTTCTGAAGAGCTTCTTCATATAAAATTCTTTTCTCGTCAGGAGGCCTTTCGCTGTTTAGTAGATTCACCAATTTGCTTTCCATTCTTTTAGTCCTGTTTTTACTGGGTTCTAGAACTGGCTCCTGATTCTTTGTATTTTGTAGTGAAGCATACAATTCGTGCGGAGCCACAACTACTTTCTTCATTATATTAAACTTGACAATAAAGGTGCAAAAATTGAAAATAAGATGGAGAGGAATGAACCACTTCTTTGTACAATAAATCGCTTTTTCTTCGTCACAGTCTGCTTTTACGAGCGAGAGCTCGTATTATGTTCTTGTTACGACGTAAGCACGACTTCTGTGAGGGTTTCATTGGTACATTGTATTTTATAACAATGAGGAAGATTTCGCAGATGCATTTTAAAAAGCTGCATCAATATTTTTAAAAAACAAATGTTGGAGAGTACACGGCAGTCGGTGATAAATTTTTATAAACTCACGCATTTCTTTATCCTCTTCGTTATTACCGTTTCGTTCTTAGAAGCACCCTAAATGTGTTTCATGGGTGAAGGACACAAACCAAATATTTGTAACGTAGACTTGTAACTTCTTTATAAACTTCCAAAAACTCCTTACGCTATTTCGGGAACATTCGATTGGCCAATATCCCAATTCGCGATATATCTTGACGCTGGGCGAATAAGACTAGCACTAGATATTGTGTTTAATGATACATCACGCATGTATCTGTTCGTGAAAAACAGATTTTGATTGATGAAGAACACGCTTATGTTAAGATGGTGGGAAAATACTGTAAATGTCTCGGCAAACGCTTTATTAATTTCTAACATGAGATCATCAATTACAATAACCGTGTGCTCATCGCCCTTTATCGAACTAACATCATAAACACCTTTGTGGAATAAAATAATGTCTTGGTAATCGTTGAAGACGGCTTGATATGTCGAATAACACAATATAACTTTAAGTACAGGTTTTAAGAACAGTTCGCCTTTATCGTTAATGATTTTAAGCATAAACACGGTTTTACCACACCCTGTAAAGCCGGATATAATGTACGTAGAAGGGCTCGTGAATCTGAATTTTTCTACAGGATCTATCTCTAACACGGCACACTCTAAAGCATTACTTTTACCAAATATAAAAAAATTTAAAGAGCCGTTCCTTATATTCACCGACATTATTTTTTTCTTTTTCAGAAGCGTGAATGATGACACAACTGACCCTCAACAGGAGCAGCCATGTATCGTGGATATTGACGATGATGATGATGGTGACGTTGTAATTATTGAGGCTGCAGACTGCGCTTCTTGCATCAGCGTACCAACCTCTAAACCTGCATCCGTCATCGTTCCGGAACCCAGCGTTCCGGATCCCGCACCAAGAACATCCCTCATGCCCCAAATTAAAATAAACAGAGGCACGAGGACGAAAACCGGCGAACAGAAGCACCTTCTACGTCAATTATACTGCGTAAGCTTGTAAAATACTCCATGAACGTGCTGTGTGTTGCAATCTCAGCAAGTTCTGAAAATTTAATGAAGCCTCAACCCTCCACGTCTTACGCTACACCACCCACAGTAGCACCAACCCCAAATAAAACTGACTTCATTTCTCCCCATTCAATACTTTCTTCCGCTGTACCCTCCACCTCATCAACAATACTTCAGCCTGTAGACGGTGGCATATCAATCGAGCTAGTGCGCAACGTTACCACCACACCCGCGCTGGTGAGAAACCCCTATAACATCAGGATCGATCCGCAAGTCGTGTATGACAACGGAGTTGAACACGGACTGCGCCGCATAGTTAAAAGTATCCTGGAGTTTGCCCTTCAGAGCAGTGAAGAGCGCGAGTCCAGGGTAAGGCTGGCTCTCGGGTTCGGGTCAAACGATGGTGATAGAGACGACTTTTGGATAGTAATACCCTACAGACGACTGGTCGTAGAAGATACTGATTATATTTTCGAACGTATTACTCAGGCCACCCAGAGCGGTACAGAGTTTAACTTGGAGAATTTCACGATCAATATAGATCATGCTTACCGTGTTGTGGGACATACGGCCAAGCCTTATACACTTAACTTTAACAGCTATCAAATAGACAAAATTCACACTATTCTCGATCGAGGTTGTGGCTTTATAGCAATAATCTTGGCCAATATGTTTACCGTATTAAACATGTCCAATGTTAAAATTTGGCTGCCTAAGGTTGTGTAGCGCGCACGGAAACTATCCACAGATCGCGGGCTTGAATTTAACTGTGATATGGGTCCTGAAGAGTTGAGAAAAGTTGAGCGAGAAATGTCTGTACGTATAGTTGTATTTGGTTTGGATGAGCGTGACACGACTGTGTAGGTTTTTAAAAGTAGTGTGAGAGACCACACAAAGCCTTTACTTATTTTAGGTTTGACGGAGACAACGTATCTACCTATTCTCAATATAAAAAGTCTTTATGTGAGTTCGATAAAAGTCGTAACTATTGTTAACCCCCCCTTTATGGCCCTTTGTCGGTTCGGATTCGAAGGGGGTTCTAGTTAGGAGGCTGCAACGGATGCTTCTTCTTTATACTTTTCTATAATTCTTTTCGGTCGCCTTAGGGGGTCGACACTCTGTTAATTCTTTTCTTTCTGCTTATTAATTCTTCTCTTTTTATAATTATCGACTTTTCTGACTAAGTTCTGAAGCGAGCACGGCTCGAAGGAAAAAGATAAAAAACTTCTTAAAGGGTGGTTTACTCTTAAAATTACAGTTGGTACTCTGAATTACAAGGGGTAGAGGTTCGACCTCTTTCGACCATGGCTCAGGCCGGAATCTAAAAATATTAAGGAGGCAAGGGGCCTCTGCCCCCCTCCCCGCAGCGAAGCTGCTAACCAGGGGAGTCTCTTAGCAGTGACCAAGGCAGCGTCTCGTAATGAAGTGTCCTTCATTTTACAAATACATGTATAAAATATGCCTGAATGTTGGGGGATGGCAGTTGGAGGTTAAGTTTCCCCCCTTTTAAACACGATCAGGTGTTTGAAAGATTCCAATAAAGATTTAAAAAAAAAATAAATAAAAATAAAAACTAATCTTATTTTTTTTTGCCACGTCTTCATTTCTGAGGCGATTTCATTTCATAGTCGTACACAGTACAATTGAAGTACATGACTGAGTACATTTTTGTTTGGGTTTATTACAATTATGATTTCGATTATGGATTACTTCCCATTCGCTTATGATTGTCCCTTACAATTCTATTAAAGTACATTCTTACATTATATATAAAGTCATTACATTCAATTATAGTTTCATTGAAGTACATTACGTCGTTACCATTCTTACAGTGTTCTTATATATATATATATGGTTAGATTATATGGTTAGATTATATGGTTAGATTATATGGTCAGATTATATGGTCCGATTATATGGTCAGATTATATATGGTTATTATATATATGGTTATTAGTACAACACAAGTACATGAGACATGACAAGATAATTTATATACAACATAATATGTTATATTACATTATATGTTATAAATTTGGATCAGAGCGAAAGATGTTGTTTATCTTAGAAACGTTCGGTTCTGCTGATTCGCGAATTTGAGCATTTAACTACTGTAAGCCTAATGAATGCCTTGTGAGAGTTGAACGCACTTAAAAAAAAAAAATAATAAAAAAATATATGTGGACGTATTTTACATGTACATAATCCAATAGGTTGTGTGCGTAATATAGAGACGCGTAAAATATGGACTGATAGGTTGATAGGTATCAGTAGACAATAGGTAGGAAACAACATAACTAATGATGTATAGAGAATGGTTTCTTTTTCTTTTTCTTTTTATTATTATTATTATTATTATTATATTATTAAGGAATTTACCATACATTCAATACGGAAGATGTCCAAATACTAAACACGTGATTCAGTGTTCAAGGTATGGAAAACGTGAAGAGAATTAAGTTACTTTATGACGTCATAGTTATTGAATTTGCACGTATAATACAAATCATTATTAGGAAGATTTACAAGAACGAATTAGAGACAAGAGTGGGTATTAATGACTAAGAAGTACAACTGCGGGTTCCAATCCTGTTATATGCAATGTGTATGCATAATCTAGGGACGAGGGTAAGATGCAAGACAATCATAATTAATTAATAACTTCTATAACAAATGAAAATGGATACGACTAAACCATAGGTATGGTAGATCGTAGGGTTTTGACACGATCAAAAATAGGAAGCCACAAGTAAAATTATTATCCAAACTCGCGTTAAGCGATTTTGGTTCTTATGTAAAAATGAATATTGATTATTCATTTCATTTTTAAACTATGATGGGAACCATCGTCTGTGTAAGGGATGTCTCGAGTTTACAAATGATCTAGTGAAACAGTGAAGGACTGCCACGTGATTTGCGACCAGTGTAAAAGCCCCAAATGCGAAAGCAGAGTAGTTGAAGACGAGTAGCAGAGTAGTTGAAGACGAAAGGAGAGATTGTAATGTATGTAGACGCATGTTTTTTAATAACTTGTAAATGTGGAAAACGAACAAACATTTCTAAGACGACTGTAAGAGAGACGCCCGTGAAACTCTTTGTGAACTATATTGTCAAGCTATCGGATCAATTAATCAATTACAAAAAATGACTGTGTATATTCTTGCGCATAACACAACAAAATTTGATACACAGTTTCTTTATAAGGAGCTGCTTGAACATGAGTCCTCAGAAATATTCACGAGTGACCCTTTGAAAAGCGGTAACAAACCTATGCAAATGCAACTAAGGAATAATGTTCAGTTTAAAGACACTGTGTTATTCATATCTTATAAATTAGTCCAGTTACTCAAAGTAATCTGCATGGATGCCGAAGTTTCAAAAGGGTATTTCCGTTCCACTTTCCTCACCGGGGATACTTTAAATTACGTAGGACCACCACCACCTAAACATTACTTTAACTACGACAGTATGAGTGTTAGTGAGCAAGATTTTGAGAGGTACTGTACTGCAATAGTTTTCATGACGCTAATCCTTACAATATAGCGGATGAATACGAGCGTCATTGTGTGAATGGTGTGCGTGTACTTAGAGTGTTTCCAGGCCTTCAAAAGGATGGACATAACCCGATTCAGTTGTGATCTGCTACAAGCCGCAACCACGATCGCGTCATTGTACTTCACTGTATTTAAGAATAACTTTATGTCTAAAGTCAGCCTGACTGTCATCCCCCTTAACGTTCCGCATAGTTATGGTATAAGGCTATTTACTAGCTCACACGCCTAAAACAGCAGACGGGAGTGTTCATAAAACATGCTTGCAACACGAGTGAAGTGGCAATTAAGATTAATGGCCGCGTTTGTTGGTAGACGGGCTAAGTGGTGTAAAGACACTGGTGTAAAGACGGTATACTCTTTTAATGGATGTTGGTGGCATCGATGTCCACATGCTGAGTACAGAATCACAGGAGATATCCATGGGAGATCCCCTGTTGATAGTCTTGCATGGACCCGTACCCGAGACCAACTTTTAAGTTCCCCATTCACTAACAAGATGGTGTAGGAATATGATGCGCGGATGGAGGGAGATGACCAGTTTCGCGAAGAAATAAGGGCCATAAAGCGTTCAATGGTAGTGGACCCTCTAAAATGTGGAAATAGTCTGTTTGGTGGACGCACAAACCCCTTCAAGCTATACTTTCCACCTACGGAGGGCGTGAAACTCCATTACTATGATTTTTGTTATTTATACCCCTACATTAGGAAGAAAAATCCATGGCCCGTAAGAGCACCTGAAAAGCTGGTGGGTTCCGCACTACCTACCATCGAGGACTTCTCAACTAATTTGAGCGACAACTATTTTAGACTTTCCCTTGCTGATGTACTTCTACTCACTGAATTATGGATGCCTGTCTTACCTGTTGTCATAGACCATAAGTTTATGTTCCCTCTGTGTGTGAAGTGTGCAGAGGAGAACAATGGGGACTGTAACCACACATTCAATCAGAGGGAGATCAGAGGCGTTTATACAAGTCCTGAGCTAGCCCTTAGCCCTAGCAATTCGTCAAGGCTACAGAATACTGAAGATTTATGAAATGTGGAGGTTCCAGAAGCTCTTCAACCACTTCATCCCTACATTAACACCTTCTTGAAAGATAAAGTTGAGGCATCAGTGATACCCTCGCGGTGTTAAGACCGAAGACGAAAACACAGTATATATCCAATGTTACTATGATCGTCAAGGTATACATCTTGAACGGAGCCACATTACGTGAACCCTAGCAAGCGCTTTAGTGCAAATGTGTGCTTAAACAGTCTCTGGGACAAATTTGCACAGAATACAGACAAGGGAAACGTTCATCCAGCTCAAAGTTATAACGAAGTGTGGGACTACGCCAACGCCGTCGATAAAGAAGTCATGGAAATCACGAATGTGGGTAATACTTGCATAATAAAGTACAACAGAAGAGAGTAGTCTACGGATACATCATGTGTCACAAACATACCTGTAGCAAACTTCAGAACAGTTTATGCACGTATCAAGGTTTGAAGTCTGATTCAATCTCTTGGGCGGAGGGTTCTGTACGCAGATACAGATAGCGTGATATTCACGGAGAAAGAAGGTGAATATATGCCTCCTATTGGTGAATTCCTCGGAGAGGTGACTGAGGGGATCAAGGATGAGTATGGAAACAGCGCCTAAGCCGATTCTTTTGTCTCCACTGGACCAAAAACTTACGGGATATGTGTGAGGGTTGGGAATGAATTCAAATACATCGTGAAGGCTAAAGGCATCACTCTGAACCATGCAAACCGCCAGATCGTTAGCTTTAATTCACTCAAAGCTCTAGTGAGCTTAGAAGATGATGGAAATGAGGGTGACCAATCACCGCACCTGGTTGTAGGAACTCATAACTTCCGTGCACAGAAGTTGGGTGGCGTGAAGGAACTTAGGGGGACAAAGGTGTGCCGTAACACCTACAGGAAACGGTACAAGGTGTCGGGTACCTCGCCACTGTACCCTTTGGATACAGTGGGGCCTGAGTAGTTGTTATATACTGTATATATAGTTTGTTGTAGAGTTTATTTACTTGTTGACAATATTTCCCAGTTTATTTATTTATTTATTTATTACGTGCAGCTTAAATAAATTTATATTTCAGTTGAACGTTTCATTTTCACCTTTGTGTGTGTGTGTTGGGGAGGGTACAAGAAATCTAAGGTTAACCCATTGTGTGATGCACGCTCCAATAAAAGCGCCTCACGTGGCTCCCTTTGAAGGGTCACACTTCCTCCCCGCCATGTTTAGTTGAACCGCAACAGACGTTGGTGCTCGGACGTATCTTTTGTCTGTCTAAGATTTCCCACGTTGCTAAATAAATAACGATGGCTGCCGCTGATATTGCTTGCTCTAAATTCCTGAAGTGGTACTCGACAAAGTCCAAAGATGTGGTGAACACTCAAAGGACTTCTAGTCAGCCATCTTTTGGGACACATAAGTCCAGTCTAAATCGAGAGAAACTGTGTGAGCAGGAGGCTCAAATACTTTATGGATTTTCTGATGACAGCATTACAAACTTCCACAATGCAAAAGACGTACTGGAATATGTTGTGAGCTTAAAATGCGTTTAAGAGTACGTCCAATGTGGAGTGAAAGCATCAACGCTTGCTGAAGAGAAGCAGAGACTGTGGATTGTGAAGCTCATTGACGAATGGTACGACAAAACCAATTACGTTATGTTACACTTCACCAAGTACACACACGTGTCACTAAACGCAAATCTTGTGGTTATGGACAGTTTACAATATTTCTAACACTACATCCTTGTAATCCACGATGAGGTCTCTAGTGAAGTTATAGCTAAAGGTTTATGTGAATTTTTAATTGATTTTAGTGATGAATATTGCTTATCCCACAAAGTGGAACAGCACGCCCACGCATTTTTCTCGAATAGATTCCCCCAGTGCTAATAAGTTTTTATCTTCATTTAATGCTTTATGTGTACATATCCGATGCTCGTGAAAGAAATATGGTGAATTCCATTATTCCTGAACAAGTTAAAAAGTTGGTGGTATGCATCCCCGGGAACGGGCATGATAAAACTTCGAAACCTGGATTGCTTCATGTATCGCAGATGGAAAATTTCTCTAAACAATTACCTGTATAATGGGGCCCAGTTTTAAATATTCATTTATACGGCATAGGCGTGTCGAAGTTTTCATGTTGGAACATTACTGTACACGAGTTCATCACCGCAACAGCAACAGGACATGCTCTCCTAACAGACTCGTTAGAAAACTAATAAAATATGGAGCTACCTATCTATCCTCAGTGCAGTATACAATACAATGTCTTCATATCAGTGCATATATTTAAGCGTAACAGTGGTGCTATTAATTATGTGCTTGAGACAAAATGTAAACAAGCAGACTCAGACAAACGTAATGTTATTTATTTGAGTATTGAGGAAATGGATAAAATATTCATGGTGGCTGAGAAGTGGTCGGTGGAGAACTATAAAATACCTGCAGGAGTGGGCACAAGAAGAGAGAAGATTACACCCCCTCCTCATACTCAGTTATTTGCACGCTGCATGTGGATCGTGATACTAGGCAATCCTGTGTCGATATACGATTGATGTGGAGAAATAGTGTTAACAATACTCTTATACCTACACGAAACCATTTCATTCTTGATAGGCTCTTTGAAGTTGCCACTTTCCGTAAACTAAAGCCATTCTTAGACGGGCGTATCGCCGATATGCGTTATTTCGACACTGTTCTCGAACACGCGGACACTGTGCTGCTCGACGATTTCACCGAGTGCCGAGACGAACAAGGTGAGAATGGTGTGGAGCTGAAAACTTATTTAGAAGCTACAGACCCTGAGAAATACCATAAGCTCTGGAACAAAGGTATAGAACGCTACAAGTCCAAGCTCGCCTTCACCGTCCACTCAGAAGAATTATTCCCATATATAAGATATAGCAGCCGTGACGCTTTAGAAGAGTTCCTCAATCATCGGTATGAGTTGTGAAGAGTTTACAGTTGAAAAGGTCAGCGTGCAATCTGTTATACAAAGTAATGAGGATGTAATTGTAGATATAATTATATGCGAATTCACTACCATATTTAAGAATGGTAGAAACTGAGCTTAAAGTTGTATTATAATAATAATAATATATATATACTAAATAAATAGATGCATATATATTAAATAAACCGTATGTATTATTCCTTTTTTTACACCTGTTGTATATACACATATTAATCCAGCTTTGTCGAATGTATTATTGTTAAAACTCCTATTTTATGCCTGATATATATATATATATATATATATATATATATATTATTAAATAAACAGAGTGAAAGTATGATAGTTATAATGTTTCAGACCAACAAAGACCCTAGGATCCACTCATGGTTGGTCTACCTAACCGTATTTGTAATTGTGTATTGCGCATGTCCTCCGTGGTGGCGGAGGAGACCTACAATTTTACGTCGGTTCCGAACCACAAAAACCTTAATTTTACTACCTTAAACTATACCTAATCTATCAACATATGCATCTATTCGATTTTTAAACATATTTATAGGCGTGCTACTAATTACTTCTACGGCAAACTATTCCAGCTATTTACTATTCTATGCGTAAAAAAGGTTTTGGCAACTGCTGTCTCGAACCTTCTACTGGTCAGCTTACACCCGTTACTTCTAGTTGTTGTTGTTGGTTAGCCGATCAGCCCACCCTTATCGAGCAAGCCGGCGGCACGAAGGTAACCGATCGCCCTCTATGGAGTGGACCAGAGGTTCAGCGCACTAGTGATGTTATGTTGTGTTCGTTGTTGTGCTAGAGCGGTACAGTCTGTCATAACGTGTTCAATTGTTTGTGGTGTGTCCTGGCACAGGTGGCAGGTGTCGTCTGTGGAGTTGTCTAGTTTGTGTTTATATGTCTGTAAGTTGGGGTGATGTCCACATCGGAATCGTGCTAAGTTAACTCGATCCGATCTGTTCAGGCTCGTCTCTGACCTGTCAGTAGGTGGCGGCTTCGCACCTAGGACCGCATTCGGACCGAGTCGTGTCAGTGCTTTGTGGGTTAGGTGTGTGTGTGTATGTGTTCTTTGTACTATGTGATGTCTGTGAGGCGTGATATGGAATGGAGTATTTGGTTATAATGTCTCTCTGGTGTTACCTTAATGGTGGGAGGTGTTGATGCATGATTGTACATGCAGTGGCAAGGATGTTGTGGGTTAGTTGTCGCTGCTGCCATGAATTGTGTTCCCCTCATGTCTAAATGTTCCCTAACTTTCAGTATTTTTGTTTCTGTGTGCAGGTGTTCTATTGGTGTTGTTTGAGTGCATCCTGTAATAATACGAAGTGGGTTGTTTTGTATTGTCTAAGGTGTTTATGTGTGTGTTTGAGATAATAGGTGCCCAGCATGGGCTAGCATAGTCCATAACTGAGCGAATATATTGTTTGTATATGAGTGATGTTGTTTCCTGCTGGTATCCAAAGTTTGTGCCTGTTAGTACCCTAAGTGTGTTAAGTCTTGACGTACACTTGTTTTTAATGTCCTGAATGTGGTTTGCAAAAGATAATGATGTGTTGTATGTGACCCCAAGTATTTTGGTCCTGTGAGTGTGTGGAATGTTGGTGTTGTTTAGTGTAAGCTGTGGAGTGGTATGTGTGGGTTGGTGATTTGTAAGATTAGTCTTTCTGTTACTTTGGAAGGTGTACATAGTAAAGTAATGGGTCTATAGGAAGCTGGTTCTGTTGGATTTTTGTTTGGTTTGAGTAGTGTAATGATTTTACCTTGTTTCCATATGTCAGGAATGATACAGTGTTAGTATGAATATGTGCTGATATTTGTGAGAGCTAGTATTCCCTGTGGGCCCAAGTGTTTAAGGTGTATGTTAGATATGTTGTCTGGTCCAGTAGCCTTCGAATTCTTAATGTTTTTGATGATCTTGGTGGTTTGGTCAGTATTGAAGGGTGTAATGGTCGTGTCGAGTCTGTACTCTGTAGGTTTTCTTGTGTCTGGCTGTTTGTCTGTCTGCGTGTTTCTGGTTGTTGTCTCTGTTTAAGTGACTTATCTTTGCGTAGTGATTAACTAGAATGTTAGCTTTTGTGTATATGTTGGGATATTATTTTGGCTGCGACAGATAGCCGCGTGTGAGGTGTGAATGCCGCTGTTGGAGTGGGTAATGCTGTTTATAGTCTTGTATAGCCTGGATGTATCTGTGGAGTGGTTTAGTGTTGTTATTAATTCCCAAAATGTTTCTGTTTGTTTTTCTTTGAGTTTGTTGTTTATTTCTGTGTTGAGCTGTTGTATCTGCTGTTTATGGCTTCTGTGTGTGGTGTTTGTGTGTTATGTCTGAGGTTGTTACGTTGCCTTATGAGGTGGGCTATTTCTCTAGTGTAATTTGGGTTATTTCTAGTTCTACTATATTGTGTTACTTCGAAAAAGCTCTCTCTCTTTACGTTATCTAACACATTCATAATTTTAAAAACCTAGATTAGATCACCCCTTAGCTTCCTTGTCTCGAGTGTAGTCAATTTTAACTCCTTAAGCCTATTCTCTTACGACTTTAACCTAAGCGACGGAATCATCTTAGTTGCTCGTCTTTGAACTCTTTCGATTTTGTCTATATCTTTGCGCATATGCGGATTCCAAAATTGGATCGTGTACTCCAAATGGGGTCTAACTAATGATTTATAAGGAGGAACTATAATATCGCGCGATTTGTACTGAAAATTCCTCGCTATAAAACCTAGCACTTTGTTCCCTTTATTGACCGCTGCTGTACTTTGTTTCGCTACTTTCAAATCACAAGTGACTATAACTCTTAAATCTTTTTCCTGATCTACGCTTGCCAACTCTTTCCCTGACATACTATATGCAAAATTTCCGTTAGAACCGAGGTAGAAGGAAAGAAATTTTTTGTTTACTTTGTGTCATGCCCCAAATATGTTTTGTCATACGTCAGATTTCATGCTAAAATCCACCAGATCCACTTCCTTACGCACCACACCTATTTTCACATGTTACACTTATTCACAAAGAGATAGTGTCTTCAGATGATAAAAAACGTCGTATTCTAATTTATGATAAATATATTATATAAAAATATGGAAACTGTAATTAATTTATAATTATTTGTCCTTCTCATACTCTATTATTTGTAAGTATACTAATAAAAATTGTTCTATTGAGATGTTACTGAATATTAAATGTATGTATTTTTATTTCTAATTTCATATTTATGTATTATATAAAACCATGAAAAATGTAATAATTAAATTTATAATTGTAAGTTTACCAAAAAATAATGTTAATAAAGAAAGTGTAAGGATGTGTTATTTAACCTTTTTTCAGTTATGTCTAATGTTTGTGCATTAAATACAATTTATTGTTTGGCACTTACGTACATAATTTGTTACAGCCGCATTTCTATAGGAATGGTGTGAAGAGGAAGTACATGTAACGCATTTGCCCATGCCCTCCCAAAAATATAATGTTAAGGGCGCTTTACCTAACAGCGTATGGAAAGTTAATCTTTATGTCGGCTGTAATGGAATGCAGTTTGGGTTAAATTCCTGCAATGAGGCGGGTTTTTGTTCCCGGAAAGGGATTCAACGGATGGCAACACTGCCCATCGTCGATGTCCAATGCAAGCCTGCGAGCAACCTGTATTCTTATAACTTATTTCATTATATTGATGTATGAGTCATACATAGGTTTGGTTGGAGGGAGAAGAAGGTTAATATAGGTCTGAGGTGGGGTAGTTTGCTGGGTGGGATAGGCTTTTTTCGTGCACTCTTTGAGACTTGGTAATCCCTACCCGCGTTCATGGCTATGACACCTTATTTCCTACAATGTTGTATGCAACTGCATTTCACTTTGCATAACGGGAACGCAGACCAGGGCAGCGGGGCTGGATTTGCTACCGCCCATTCGAGATGTTCTGGGCCTCTGCTTTATTCACTTTTCATAAATTTCTGCAACATTCGTGGCCTTTTCTTAAGTTTTCAATCTATTGAACACCACCTCTCCTCCTCTAAACTTCATCTTCTCTTCCTCAGTAAAACTTAGGTGTCTGACAGCAACTCCTTTTTCTGTACCCTTTTACTTTCTCCATACACAATTTCACTCCAAAGTTGGATTTTGCGTATATGTACGCAATGACCTAATATGTTCTCGTATTCCCGAAATCTAATCCTCTCAATACTATACCCTCTGGCTACAGCTTACATACCAATCTCAAACTAAATACTGTACATCTGCTTTCTGCTAATTCTACAAACTATGAAGAATACATTCTATACCGCTCCCCTTTTGATGAAATCTCTATTTCAGGAGATTTTAATGTTCACCACCACCTTTGGCATTCCTTCTATTTCATAAACATCCGTCCTGAACTAACACACAACTTTTCTATCCTGAATGACTTAGAGCAGATTGTACAGCATCCTACTCGTATCCCGATTGCCCTCGAGATAGGCCCAACATTCTGGATTTATTTCTTATCGCTCATCCTTCTGACTTGTGAAACTTTTCTCTCTGTTGGGCTCCTCCGACAGCAATCTTATATTTGTTTCCTGTCCCATTGTTCCAGTTCCCTCAAACTTTGGCCTCCAACTCAACCATGGACGATTTCGGTGCTATTCCCCTATGTCCTCCTCCCTCTGACTTTCTTATGTCTGAAATTAGAATATCTTCTAATGATTTTCTGTCTGCCGTATCTGTGCTCAACTCTAGGATGGCACTGACATCCTGCCAAGGCAAACTCTTTCGTCTTTGTCTTTCATTTGGTACTTTTCCTTCCTGCTGGAAGTCCGCTTTTATTCAGCTTGTCCCAAAGAACGGTGACCGCTCTCAACCCTTCAACTATCGTCCAATTGCTTTGATTTCTTGCCATTCTTAAGTTTTTGAATCTATCCTTAATAGGAAGATTCTCAAACACCTCTCTTCTCACAATCTTCTTTCAGATCGTCAATATGGGTTCCGCAAGGGACGCTCTACTGGCGATCTTCTTGCGTATTTTTGACTCTTCGTCTTCCTCCTTTCGGGATTTCTCTGAAACTTTTGCTATTACGCTAGACATATCAAAAGCTTTTGATATAGTGGGGTGGATTAAAACAAAAATTGTTCAGATCTGGCAGAAAGTGTGAAATTTGGCATGAAGTTACCTTTAGTCATATAGAAACATTTCCAGGTTGGGGACACGCTGGGACCTCACTTTGGCAGCCATTTTAAGCAAATTAAAAATGGCTGCCTCGATTCCACAGCCAAAACCATAAAATGCCATATCTCAGGAATTACCGGGCCGATTTTGATGATCTTGGGCTCGTTTCTTATACTTTTGAGGATGCCTGATCAATCTAATTGTGTTTCGGAATGTTTCGAGGTCAAGGTCACATGATAAGTAATGGTCAAGGTCATTTTTTACCCTGAAACACCTATATCGATCTATTTCTGAAATGGCTGGGCCAAATTTGATGATCTTGGGCTCGTTTCTGTCAGATTTCATAGCTCCGCGGTTGCGGTTGTGGTTGTCAGGAAGTCACAACCGCGCAGTTAGAGTTGCGGTTGTGGTTGTTTGGTTTAAAGTTGAATTATCACTGTAACCTGTGTGAACTTATGGAGAATAAGAGCGATACCGGCAAATCAAAGATTAACGCGTTTTAGCCACACTGTCTGACCGCAAATTCAATCATTATTCGATAGTCAAGTGTGTTTCCAGGGTGCGGGACGAGGACCCAACGCGTTATGCACCCCACCAACCACTTTCCCAACCTCCGCCCATCTGAAAGTGGTTATATTTACAGTTACAAAACTAATCAAGAATAATGGGCAAGATCATCGTTACTACAAGTCAAGTTATGACACATGGAGGGTGTCAAAACTGATCATACAATGAGAACACTAGGCAAGATCATCGTTGTTAAAACAAGCACCTTGGCAGTGGCATAAGGAGGTGCAGTGTAAGTGCGCTTTGTTACATTTGCAGTTGCCAGTGCATGATTTCTTACATCCACTGTGTCGGAGGATCGCACAAGCCTTACTGACATCTGCGAGTATCGTCCAGAACGGAACCAACTCCTTCTGAGCTGAGATCATCCATCCCCAGTCAGTAGGATCAGGGCTCTCTTGATGAATCCACAGCGCCTGACCCCAAATGAAAGCTGCCTGAAGAATGGCTCGTCTCACATGTTGAAATAGAGCTGCCTGGGTAGGTGGGATATTGTCGAGGATTCTGCTCTCTCGTGAGAACATCTCCCTCCGGGCTTGGCTCACCGTAGCAACTCCACAAGACTTACTGTAAAGTAGGACAATGAAACCTTCGATGACCTGCATAGGTACAGATTCCATGGTGAAGCAGTCGGGATCATGCAATATTGCGAGCAGGCTATCCGTGAGTTCCGAAAAGAGCTTCCACACTTCCCAAGCTGTCTTCTTGCCAACTCCTACAAAGTGCGATGTAGTGTCCAGCCTGTCAGTGCATGGAATAAGGGAAGCACAAGTCCCAACTCTGGGCCGAGCTGCGACGCTAGCACGTGAATGGGGAAACATTGGAAGTGTTTTCCAAAATTCACCCCTAGTTCAGACAATGATAGTTCAGGGAACGATGAGATTGCGACAACCACGACATCAGTGTCCACTAGGGTGTCCCGTTAAACCCAAAGTTGGTCGGGTACAGCATTAACCGATATAATATCGTGAAGTGGGCTACTAAGAATGGCCAAACAAGTTTTTAAAGTCCTATCTAAAAACGTCATGCATCCCCAGGAGTTTATATTTTATACCCCCGATTCAGATAAAAAATTGGCATTTTGACCTTTAAAAGACCCATTAAAGCTAGAAATTACATACACATTTTTTCCAATCTGTTAGCAGGAAGCCCCAGAACTACTTCAAGGTCGATTGGAATCTCTGGAGTTTTTTTATAGTTTTTTTTAGTTTTTTATAGTTTTTTGTTTTTTTTTAGGTTTTTTTAAAATTTTCTAAAGTTTTACTAAAAAGAGATAAAACTACAAGTTCTTGACTTAAATACAACTTGCGTCTCAAGAATGCATCCACTACAGCAATAGAAACTTCTGGATCTACTTCCTGCAGACATTAACTAATTGCTTATAAAATCGCAGGTCATTGAGTGGTGCTTCTGCAGCTAATGGGGTCTTTAGCCAATAAGGGCCATAAACTAAAGATGTAAACTTGACAAATCTTCCAATTGATTTTTTTACTTCTGGTTCATAGTTAAGCTGATCTTTAAATAAGATAAGTTTATTTGAATACAGCTTAGGTGCCATGAATCTAGCTCGATGGCATACGCCTGGTTTACGAAGATATATCTTTGAAGGCCTGTGCCCCAGCAATAAACAGTTTAATTCTAAATATTCTAAATAATCATCTCTGAAATAATTTTTGTTCTCTAATAAAGAATTATAAATTATATTTGCACTTTCTTTAATATCCATCAACAAAGGCTCAGTTATATTTATTTCTTTAGTTTGGGATAATGTTATTTTGGACCAGCTTTTCGAAAATTCTTCAAATATGGGAGAATCGAGATCAGTGCTTTTTCCAAAGATGCATTGCCAAACAGATTTTACAATAAGTTCGCCAATGTGGTGACGGCATGCTAAATATAATAATGGTCTATTCAGATTTCTTTCTATATAAATGGAAGCTCCTTTGTTAATACCTGTATTTGAGGCCGTCGTGTCAAACGACATACCTCTCACCTTTCATGTGACCTGCTAATCTGTAAGGAGCTTGAATGTAGCTTCAGACATTTGTTCACCAGTAGCATTTTGAATAATGGGTATCCCCAAAATTTTATCAATATCAGAAGATCCAGTAGCAGCAACAGCAAGCCTTTCTAAGCCTAAAATCTGTTTTGAATCCCAATAGACAAGATGTTTTATATTGGTATTTTGAAATAATTCTTTGACTTCATTTTCAGTTTTTACCCTATTTTCTTGTATTGCTGTATCAGTAGATGTTTTTGAAACTGCATAATCGTTTAGGTCTCCACCGCCGGCTCTAATTAAAGCAGAAATTATTAATGTAGCTATTCTAACAGATACATTTCCTCTGTCTATAGCACTGGTTACAAGAGACTCTTTAAGTACATTTCTAGGTAGGTAGATAGGCTTTTGTTCTTTAGTTGTTTTTAGTCTTTTACTGAGGTAATCATAATCGTTAGAACTATCTCCCTCACAATCTAATTCCTCTATTTTCACTTTAGATGGTTTGCTTATTCTCTCTTGTTCTTTCTGACGTAAACGTTCATTGGTTACTAGTCTTTTTATTTTATTTTTTATTCTTTGCTCTGAAATCTTATCTCTTGAACCCAGTGTAACTTTATATCCCTCTCTCAGCATCTTTAAAAACTCCAGATCTTCCTCAACTTAAACTTTCCCGAGCTTTCCTGAAAGAACTTTTTCAGGAAATGGGTGAGCGACATCAAATATTGTTTCAAGTTTTTCATAAAATTTGTTTACTGAACTTAGGTGCTCTTCAGTTTTTCTATATTTATGTTTTGTTAGAACATACCATTCCCAGTGCAACTTAAGAAGTTTTTTAACGGCATATTGTCTGCTACTAGTAGGTAAATTGCATTTATTCCAAAAGGAGAACACATGGTCTATTACCATGCCACCTTCATGACTTACAAGTTTTCCTTTAACAAGGGACTGATTATAATGAGGATTGCAAGCTTTAATATGATGGAAATATTTGAGTACTTGCTTGTTGGTTGGAACAGCTGTAGTCGTTATGGAGGCTATAGGTTGACCTAGAAAGGGAATTTCTGTTTTGCTTCTAGTTAATGGTTTGCTTAGAGCCATTTTATCAATTTAAATAGGTATTATGATACATAGATTTAGAAATTCCTGAAAAAAAAGTTAGATTAGTCAGTAAAAATCACTAAAAATATGAAATAAGGGGGCTAAATTGGGCCCTGTGGGGCCCACATTTAGCATTGCATTTATAAAGCTAGTAAACATTACCAGAAATGCATATAGAGTGGTAAATGTGTTTTAATTTTAATTAAAATAGTATATTTTACTAGAAAATGCCAAAAAATGTCAATTTTTTGGTCTGAATCGGGGATGTAAAATGTGAACCGCTGGGGATGCATGAATTTTTTAGATAGGACTTTAAAAACTCGTGTGGGCATTCTTAGTAACCCACTTCACGATATTATATCGGTTAATGCTGTACCCGACCAACTTTGTGTTTAACGGAACACCCTAGTGTCCACTGTGCGGAGGTATGCTTTGTCATGGCCGTGCTGAGCTGTATGTTTGAGGTAGAGGATCACCTTCGTGTCAGTTTCTTGATGGTTACACGGTTCCAGATCCTCTGTGTCACAGGGTGGTTGTGTGAGGACCTTTTCCTCTTGTGTTGTGATGAGTTGCACACCCAGGTCTTCCTCAGCTAACCGCTTACTCACGAGTGTGAAGAGTTCTGTTTTGTTCTCTGCATTTTTGAGGATGGCACTCCACTCTTTTCGGTTGATAGGAGTCTTGGAGTCAATTTTTTTCCTTGAACCATCTCGATTCTCATGAGCTTGGTCTTTCAGGCTTCTCTCAGGGTAGATATCACATATCCAGTCCATACGATCCACATAACCAGAGGCATGAGGTCTTGCAAATAGCACTAGTTGTTTCTCCATATATTCACCGATCGTGCTCACGGTTTGGGCGGGTTGAATAAAATGGACTACAGCAGGACCATCGAAGATTTTCACTGTTGAATCTCCATGTGGTTTTTTATTAACCTTCTCGAAGCATTTCAGGTCGCAAACGACCAGCAACAGCTAATGATGGGGGTTCTCTTTGGTTTTCATACATGAAAAAACTAATCATATCTGCATCTGGTCGTGATTGCACAGATAGGAACAGCTGAGTGACCAAGGCTGAGTTGTGTTTGAGAGCTTGACCTTTTGCATCTTTCTGTTTGTCAGGTACTTTTTTGAACGTGTTCAGTCCTTTACGCTGGATAGTTTCAGTGATGACCTTTGAGGTATCAATGAAGCGTGTCTTGACGAAATCATTGTACATGGCAGATCCGATCTCATGAGCATCTCTTAACGAGTTGGTCACACATGCATCCATGACCAATTTAGTGTCAAGGGTAGTAAGGTAAGAATTTGTGCCACTGAATGGGTCGCGGTGCTTTTTTAGGACTCGCACCAGAGACTTCACGTCACTGTGAAAACGAATCTGGAGGCTCTGTGCCTCTTCGTGATGAGAGGAGGAGCTCGACGTGTAGTGCCATGACATCTACAGATCTACAGAAGCTAAGGCTAACAAAGACCCTAAGATCCACTCTAAGGTCAGCCCGAGAGAAAGGAAAGAGTAGGGGGTTAAGAGAAGAGAATAAGGGGTTAAGTAAGTAGCAACACCTATCACTCGTGGGTTAACATTCATTCAGAAAAAGAGAAAAAAGACACCATCATCATCCGCCGGCCACTGCCGACAAGTCAGAAAAATAGTCGGAGAGATTAGGAAAGGGGTGAAAGATGAAAAGAAGTAAAATAAGAACGCTTACAAACCATGCAAACTCAGTCTTACCTCCCAGTCATACCATGCAAATTACAGACATGCAAGTAAAGAGTTACAGACATGCAAGTAAGGAGAAGATAAGAAAAAAAATAGGTAAAGTTAAACAAAAAGTGGGTTAGTTTACTCTACGAGCTACATCAACGATCGTGTTAGTCTAATTTTTTTTTTTTTTAAGTGCTGGCATCACACGCTGGCATGTCACAAGCTGGCATTAATCGTCAACAGACTCATCCTCGACCACCACCCCAGAGCTCCTGTTACTTATTGTTTTTTTTATTTTAAACAACGTTAATATTTTTAAAATGCCTATCTAAACGGTTCTTAAACATATTAACGCTGGTAGAGTTAACGACTGACGCGGAAAGATTATTCCATTTATCGATTACTTTAAACGTAAAGAAGTTTTTATCGATATTAGTAATGAAACGTCTGCCACGCAACTTAAATCCGTTATTATGATATTGCTATTATCGAAAGTGAACAGTTTGTCAAAATTTACGTTATCAATGTTATTAACGATTTTGAAAATTCAAGCTCCCCCCTTAATCTCCTAGTTTTGATTGAATGCAAGTCTAACACTTTAATCCTATCTTCATAAGCTTGTTGCGCAATGACGGAATTAGTTTCGTGGCACGACGCTGAACCCTTTCTAACCTATCAATATCATCACGCAAATACGGGCACCAAAACTGAACAGCATATTCTAAATGAGGCCTGACTAGGGACTTGTAAAGGGCAATATAATATCCTTCGATTTAAATCGAAATTACGCGCTATGAAGCCTAACATCCTATTAGCTTTTGCGCAAGACTCCAGGCACTGGTTCCTAACCTTTAAATCCTTAGATACGCGTACGCCTAAATCTATTTCCTCGTCAACGCTCGCTAACTCTCTACCATCCATCGTGTACGTGTAATTATTGTTACGAGAACCTATATACAAAACTTTACATTTGTCTACGTTAAATTGCATCTGCCACTTAACCGTCCACTCCATAATCCTATTTACATCGTCTTGGAGCCTATTTCTATCGTCCTCGTTAACAACCCTACCGCCTATTTTAGTATCGTCCGCGAATTTTGACACGTTAGTAGTCAATCCTACATCTATGTCGTTAATGTAGATTACAAATAGCAATGGGCCTAACACTGAACCCTGTGGGACACCGCTACCTACATCCAACCAGTAACCACCCCGATTCACTACCATGAAGTGAAGTCCTCATAAGTGGAGATGATGCCTGCGAGCTGAGGAGAAGCTTGCATCCATATGAGGAGGGCAATCGGCTCGTCGTAAAGGCCTGATGCACCTCCATCTCCCTTGATGTGATCGTTTAAGTGTTCATGTGATTGGTTTTTCGACATCATGGAATACCGGTTCTCTGACCTCTGTACAACGAAGTTGCCCTTCATAAACTCGTGATACACTGTTGGATGCTTGTCCTTCAACTGCATGAGGTCTCTCACGTGTATTGACAGCCACCGTGCGTAGTTTGGATGGTCGAGAGCGAAACACCATGAGATTATCTCACCAAGCACTTGGACATAGAGTTCAAAATCTCTCTCTCTCTGAGACCTGATGAACCTGCAGTACATTAGTTGGAGATCCTTTGTCTGTGTCCAGTATTGGACTGTTGGATATGCTGCTTTTCCTTGTGATACTGAGTACACCTCTTCCCTCAATATGTGAAGGGCAGCAAGGGACACTTGGTGTGCATATCGAGTTCTTTTCACGTTCGAGACACTCAACGCCGAATGAGCACGACCAGGTGATAGAACGCCTGCTTCATTCAACGCGTGATCCCACCCTGAGCCATCAAGCCACTTGCCCAGGATCTCCTGCAGAACCATCTCAATGCGAAGCCCTCCCATCATCACAACGTACTTGTCTTCACCAAGTTGCTCTGGGTACTGCCATTGGATTCGTTTTGCCAGACTATACAATGGTTGGTCTATGCCAATGACGGGGTTTGCCCTGGATTTAAAAAGTCGATTCCATCTTTTACAACCTCCATTGAATGTTTGATCATGGATGGGGATTGCGCTTTCTCTATAAAGAGTGGCAAAATCCCGAACTCTGCGCGAGGGCGCACATTGTCTTTCTGAAGGCTAGCGTTATAACCTGAACAGGTTATGACGTCCCCCTCCTCAATTCTCTTCTTGTCCAGTATGTGAGACACATGGGCTAACCAGGCCTCCTCCTTCACGATGGACCCTGGGATTCTGAACGCTCCTGGAACAACCGGGTCATTACAAGGGGTCATGGAAATATCTGTGTTGGGTAGTTCAGTTGGGGTTATTACAGCATAAGAAGCCAGTAGAGTAAGATTTTTCCGAGCACTGGGAGTATCAGCATTAACTGAACAGACGTCACGCTTGACTCCTTCGTTAGAAGTGCTCAGATGATTTGTTAGGGATATCATTGTACCATGGAACTCCGAACGGGACAGATTTGATCGTTTCTTTTGATCGATATTATCCACATCACCCAGAGTGAAGATATTTCTACACATATTCGTGGGAACAACCACACCATCTTGGCGGAATTGATTGGATACACTAATTGCCAAATCCAACGAGACCTTCGATACTCTATAATAAGATACTGACAGCCCAAGAGATGAGAAATGATTTATGAGCTGCTTTGACCGACCCTGGTTTTGCAATTTCAACCCAACATAGAGGGGTGTGGTGTTTCACGTTCTTTAGAATGACGCTTCTCATTACTGGTAGGCTTAACAACACGCTTTACAGTATTGTGGATGGTAAAGTGAGACAACGTAATGCAAACAGTGGAGGAGGGATAGATTTGAGGAGGCAGTCGTCCGCCAACGAACCTGAGAAAGCCTCTAGCGGATTCTCAAAGATGTGCCTCCTCAGTATATTTGCTGCTTTAACGAGGATCATCGCCTCGTCATCGAACAAGGTGGTTTTGCTGGAATGAGAAGCACAGATCCAACGGTATTGCTATGCGTAATCAACACGTCTCTTCCTGCAGGTTGAGGAACTAATCCTGGCAATTTTTCCATCAAGCGCACCTTCAGTCTTGTAGAATTGCGTTTGGATGTGCTGGTACACCCCAACTGTGTCAATCTTTCGTCATAGAGCTTGTAAAGTTCCCTCAATTTGTGAACTTGTCCTTTATTTACACTCACTAACATAAGCAGCTAACTCAACATAAGCTATTGCCTCAAAAGATGTTGGTGGACTGCTACTATTACCAGTGGCGTACTAAGGGGGATGCGAGGGGGGCGGTCCGCCCCGGGTGACAGCCAGGAGGGGGGGATGCCATCGGGAGAGTTGAAATACCAGTACAATTTTCAAACCAAATGAAAAATTCGCCAAAGTAAGAAATTTTTTTAAAATGTTCAAACTATTACAGCTTAATGTTAATTTCCACTATAAAATAAATTTTTATTTTTATTGGCAATACAAAATTTACAAACTAAAAATTAAATATTTGATAAAAATTACATCGAAAGACGAACGTTTGTTGACGTTTTAGTCATCAGTTTGTTGAGCATAGCCAGCTGGCTGCAACTGACATTCCAAGTCTTGTTCACTTGACACTGTGACTCCACATGCATGAGGTATGTTTCATTAAATAAAGTGCTCAGATTTTCGATGAATTCTCTGATGAAGATATCAGTGTGAAAATTAGACGACTTCGGAGGCATTTGGAAGCTGCCAAAATCAGCGTTGAAGAGGCAAAGAAATGGACAGCATTGCAGTTTCTGGAGTTTATTGTGAAATGGGATTTTTGTGAATCTTTGCCGAGCTTGTCACTGTGTTTGAGATTCTTTTTGACTGTCTGTGTGTCTATTGTTTCATGTGAAAGAAGTTTTTTCCAAATTGAAATTGATAAAAAATTTCTTTCGCTCGACCATGAGTCAGACAAGATTGACAAATCTGGCTTTACTTTCAATTGACATGAATATACAAAAAAGGTGAATTTTGATGAGGTCATTGATTAATTTGCAGAAATTAAGGCTCGAAAGCAGAGACTGTGAATCCTCTCTATTTACCTTTGAAGAATACGCTGAGCGTTGAGACTGGATTTCCTGTGTTTTTTGTATAAAATAAAATGCAGTATTACCTGTTCACTGAATTTTTAATGTCCTGCATTTTTCTTATTTTCAATTTGCTCATGACAGTACTGTACTGTTTAAAAATCTACTTGCAAACATAATATATCTTTCTGTGTGTTTAAATTTTAAAATTATTTATGGGGGTGCCAAAGGAAGGATCCGCCCCGGGTGCCAAATACTTTAGGTACGCCCCTGACTATTACCACAAGTTTCAGATTTGACTGATGCTGCTTGTCGATCAGCTGAAAAGGCAAGGGTGTATAGATTTGTGCTGCAGGTCTTATGGTAATATGAATCTATGGCATGCATATCAGATGCAGTAGCTAGTCTTACTAACAGTTGGGAGTTGTTGGTTTTTGTGGCTAAGTTTCTGAATGTGATATTAATATCATCAGTTGATGCTTTGATAAGTTTTGCCTTCAATTCAGTATCACACAATATGCATTGGGGCTGTTCACGAGTGAAATATGAAACAAAACTACTCCGTGTCTTTTTTGGACTGGGAACTTCCTCATTAGAACACTCTGACTTCACTAATGCCCGTTTCTTTGCCCGATCAAGCTTTTGAGCATTACATTTTCTCCTGCAATTTCCATGAATGACAGTCTTATTCTTCAACAACGTACTTTCTATACCTGAACCATCATTCAAACGCCTAATATTCAGAGGAAATGGCAACTCTTTGATCACATCAAATGCTGTCAAATTTTCAGACAATGTTTTGTACACACACCTTTATACCCATTTTTAACTGGGCATGTCAACTTATCATTCCGATTTTCTTTGCATAGAGAGCAAAGTTTCCAATTAGTGATCCGAGATCGAACTGTGCTATCAACTGAACCACTCATAGGTTGACGTTCATTTGGCGCAATGATTTTCACTTTGACATTCACCGTAGCCGCACGGTTACATAACATTGGGTTTGAACAATAATTGCCCTAAATTTTAGTACTGTATACTATATTACGCATTATAATGCCACTGCACTCTATTATTTTGTGTTTTGGTAATAAAATCACTTACCTGTATTCTAAAACCATTCAAAATTGATAAAACACTGCAACAGAAATTTGACCATTCACTGACTGAAGCATAATGGCGACCAACTTACTAAGCCTGAATAATGCTTGTGGAAGGGCCACACAACGCCAGCTATTATAATTTTTTTAACTAAAATAATGAAGCCGGATGACAATTTGCTCAAAATGGCTGCCCAAGATCATCAAAATCGGCCCAGTAGTTCCTGAGATATAGCATTTTATGGTTTTGGCTGTGGAATCGAGGCAGCCATTTTGAATTTACTTAAAATGGCCACCAGAGTGAGGTTCCAGCGAGTCCCCACCCTGAAAATGTTTCTATATGTCAAAAGGTAACTTCATGCCAAATTTCACACTTTCTGCCAGATTTGAATGATTTGGGTGTATTTTTGTATTAATCGAACCCACTATAACAGGAATAAATTATTTTTTCGTTTTTAAGTTTTAATACTTTATCAAATATTTTTCTGTATTCACAGAGTGATTCATTAATATAATATATATATATATATGCAAATAACTGCAATGACCGCGCAGTATATAAATGAATAGAAACGACATAAGTATTAAGGAACGTTTCTGCACACGAGGAGGAGAGATAACGAAATAATGAAAAATGAGGCGAACCGCCTGGGAATCGAACCCAGGGCCTTCCAATTGCCGGTCGGACGCTCTACCATTATGCTACGGACCTCACTCAATCACAAATCGAAATTCTCCCAAATAGGGCAGAAACCAATGCCCTCAGAGAGCACCTCTGAGGGTCGTTTCTATTCATTTATATACTGCGCGGTCATTGCAGTTATTTGCGCATATTCACGATTTGCGAGGGTGCTCTCTGAGGGCATTGGTTTCTGCCCTATTTGGGAGAATTTCGATTTGTGATTGAGTGAGGTCCGTAGCATAATGGTAGAGCGTCCGACCGGCAATTGGAAGGCCCTGGGTTCGATTCCCAGGCGGTTCGCCTCATTTTTCATTATTTCGTTATCTCTCCTCCTCGTGTGCAGAAACGTTCCTTAATACTTATGTCGTTTCTATTCATATATATATATATATTATATTAGGTTTCATATTTATACAGTGAATGCGCTTCTTATTTCCGATTTCCACAGCCAGTCACTCAATTTAAATTTTATGGTTCTTTTTTCAGGGTCATTATTGTTGTTTCGGACTCGATGTGCTTCCATAATGACATTTCCAGGAATATTTAAACAGTTTTCCTTTGATGGCGTTTCTGAGAATTTCATTGGAGTCTTCACTTGGGGAGCCTTGAGGGACTCCAGGTCCACCCATAAAGTATAGATTTTTGTGAGGTTCCTTTTTGAAGTCGCTGTTTAACCTCTCACTTTCTATTGCCTAATTTGTAGTCGATCTTCTATCGCAGTGCTCTTCAACCTGGGCGGTACCGCCCACTAGTGGCTCAAGGATCTCATTAATTTAAAGGTAATTGCAATTAATTTTATTGTTTTATGCAGGGTATATAACTTTTAGTTTGAGTTTTTGCATTTTTAATTTTGGTGGGCGATACGGAGATTCAAAAGTTACAAAAGTGGGCGGTAAGCATAAAAAGGTTTATGCGTTTATGCCGTACACTGCTTTAGTTCTTTGTTTTCTCCTCCTAATTTGTTTATTCTTTCATCGTTTTCTGGCAAGTAGTTTATGATAAAAGATAGGTACGATTCCATATATGAAGCTAATTGTTTATTTTCACGAGGTAAACGCCTGGCATTCCGCCTTTTATTCGTGGTGAATTCCTCGATTCGTTGACGGAGGTAGATCTCTCCGGAGGCGGGGAAGCAGCGCTTGATGTGGAGGGAGAAACCATACCTCTCTCCTGTTTCCTCATGGAGATTCCTGGAGATGAAGTAATGGGGGATGCTTGCTGTTGTTTTTGTTGTTTATGTCGATTTTCGTTTCCTCTTTTTGGCATTTCTAGTTTATTCACTTGAAATTTAGATATTGTTGATAGTTTTTGAAAGTCTTAATAAAAGAATTTTATTCAATTTTCAGATAACGTTCTTGATAACGTTCTTTCTTCACATTAAGTTTTTACACATGTAATTAAAATTCAGTTCTTCGTTCGTATGTCTATAGCAGTGGTGGCGAACCATTTTTGCTGGCGGGTCATTTTTGTTACTTTTGATTTAAAGAAAAACGAAATTGGGTCACAATAATTTATTTACTTACTATTTTTTGTGAGAAATTTGTTGTTGGATTTTAGCTGCTAATGTTCTGATCCGAGGTTTATATTTAGTTGTCTCTAGTCTCACATATGCAGCACTCATATCTGTGCCAAGGCGATTCCTAGTGGTGGATTTGACGAAATTCATGGAGGAAAACAACTGTTCACATGAATAAGATGAACCAAACATTGTTAGCAGAGCTAATGCTAGCTTTTTCATTGATGCAAAAGAATTTGGTAAAGAGTTCCATTCTGCAATAATAAGATTCTCTACTCTTTCTATTGATTGTTGTTCTCTGGTTACACCCAAAATTGACGACTCCAATTCCTTTTCTTGTAACTTCAGATTAAGATCAATAAATTTAGTCTTCCATACTGCACTTTCTTGGAAGTCAACTAATTCCATTTCTAAATTACCAATGTCAAGCCAATGAAAAGCTGATAACTGAAGATCTTCAAATTGAATAGTATGGGGGAATTGGATGAATTGTAATGTTGCATCAATTTGTTGGAATTGTGAAAACCTCTCTGAAAGTGATTGTCTGGCATCTCTTATTATTGAAGAGTACTTTTTGGGCACGTCGGATTTATTTTCTTCATTTTCTGCAAAATATTTTGAAGTCAAGGAGTGTTTCTGCGATAATGGAAAATATTTCAATTTTTCTTCTTCCAGATCTTTTGAGAAAGTATTTGTTTTGTTTCAAAAGCTTTAATATTTTCAAACATTGATGATTGATACAACACAGCCGCGACCTTGCAACTTTTTATTTAAAGCATTGTAATGCAATGTGAAATCAGCGAAAAAATGCAAGTCATTCAATCAATTCATGTCAGTCAGTTCTGGATATTCATGTTCCTTTTTATTCAAAAATATCCTATTTCTTCCAACAATTCAACAACGCTATTCAAAACTTGACCACGAATAAACCATAGGACATTGTTATACATGACTAACCCTGAAAATTGAGAGTCAACCTCATCTAATAGTTTGGTAAATTGACCATTAAGATCGTGAGCAACTATAAAACTGACAATCTTTGTCACAAGAGACATCACATTTTCAAGTGATTTTAAACTTTTTTTTGTCCAAAGAGCTTCTTGGTGTAAAATACAATGAAATTCAATTAAAGGGTGTTTCACGTCTTGTTTAAGTAATTCAACAAATCCAACATTTTTTTATAATCATACTCGGAGCTCCATCAGTCGTCACAGATACAATATTTCTAAAATTAAAACTCAAATTGAAAACATTCCAGCATTTGTCAAATCCAATAGAAGATGATCAGATACATCTTTGCCTATGATAATTATTCTATCTTTAACCATATTTTTGGCCACAGGCAACTCATTAATACCTTTAATTATTTGATCTTTATTCTGAAAATCTTCGAATAAATAATCTGAGCAGTTTATAAAAGCCTCTTTTAAATAATCACCATCAGAAAGTGGTTTCCCGTGTTGAGCAATGGTAGATGATAATTAAAAACTAGCTGTTGTAGTATTGTTGTTTGGTTTAAAAATTCTTTTGAAAGTAGCAGATTGTTGCTGCTGTTGGTTTAAATGCCGCATAACAATTTCATTCCTTTCCTCATCTGACATTGAGCACAAATTTTTGTGGTTACTTTCAAAATGTCGCTTAATATTATAAAAGCGAGCAACAATGTCCACTTTGCAAATACAGTAAACCCTCGTCCAACGTAGGGGTTAGGTTCTTCGAGAACGGCGTGTTAGGTAAATCCGCGTTGGAGAAACTTAATACCTTATGGGATAAATGGGGATATGTGAACGCGGCCGCTTAAAGTCTCCCATTAATACTTAGATACGTAGACTTTTTATTCACACATATATGAATTTCCATACCTATATTGTATATGAAATAAGAACATAATAAAATCATAAACATAATGATATTTACATATGATAAATAAAAATATATTAAATGAAAATAGCACGTATCTTTTCTTCACCCTTTCGGATGGTACGTATGGTAGACTCATTCACGTGATACTCGGGGCCAAGTGATGTTATGCTCATACCACCACGCAACTTATCTAGAATCTTTATTTTTTCGGCTAATGTCATAACCTTACGACTTTTCTCCCTTCACTATCACTTGCAGATGCTTTACGTTTTGGTGCCATATTGCTGTCTAAGGGTAATAGCAAAACAACGGCAAAGTACGACAAAAATAATGCAACGCAACTTCACTGAACTTAACGCGCTAGCAGGACCGAAACAAAGGGTGATGCGAGGGGTGACGCGAGAGGGAGGGAGATGCGGAAGTGTTGGAGAGTGTAGGAGAAAACACTACAGCGTGCATTGGCACGAATACAGTACTACTACATTAGAGTGTGTTTGGCGGACTGTGTATAATCAAATTTTTCACTTTCGGCAAATAATTGTTCGCATTTATTTTTCCGCTTGGTGGAGAAGTTTAATTATTTGCAGTCCCTCTTGGAAGGGGAGGCAGCAAAGACAATAGCAGGATTAGCATTAACAGAGGCTAATTATAATGTGGCTTGGGATATATTAAAGAAACGGTTTGGTAAGCCAGAGATCTTAATTAAAAGCCACCTCTGTAAACTTTTAGCTATACCTCCTGTTAATAATCCCAATAGTGTCAAGGAGTTACGGCAGTTATATGATGAATTTGAAGTTAGAACTAGGTCCCTGGACAACTTGGGTGTAGGAATGGAAAGGTATGGTGTAATGTTGGTCACTATACTGGAGTCTAAATTGCCTAGCTCAATTTTGCTTGAATTAAGTAAGGGACACTCTACAGAACATGTGTATATCCCCCTTCAGCAGATGTTAAGTCTTTTAGGCACAGAATTAGCAAGACGAGAGGGAATTGAGTTTGCACAGTGGGATGTTAAACAAGGGGACAAAGGCAGGCACAGCACCAAAGTCTCTACAAAAAAGAATAGCCCAGGTACAGTGTCAGCTCTACATGCATCCTCTGAGAATAAATTAAAGGGAATCAAGGAATGCATATTTGGCGAAGGCAACCACAAGGTGGCTGAGGCTTTACCTATTGAGGAAAGAAAGGACAAGGTAACTAAGTCCACAACATGTTTTAAATATTTTTTGAAAGGTCACAGAGCAAGGTTTTGTAAATTTAAAAATTTGTGCAAAAAATGCCATGGCCGGCATCAGCCATTATTGTGTGAAAACACTCCTAGTAGGTCTACCGCAGAAGTAGAGACATCAGTGGCACATGCCACTGCTATGAAAGGGAGTAAAAGTAAAGGGGGATTATTGCAAACAGCTGCAGCATTATTAATTGGGAATGATGGAGAAGCTACTGTAAGAGTGTTGTTTGATAGTGGTAGCCAATGTAGCTTTATTAAGACCAGAATTTCCAGAAAATTTAAGTTTAAAGAACTTAAGAGGGAGAATTTAAGAATTTCTGGGTTTGGGGGTTCCGTTCAAAACCGAACCAAAGTTAAGAAGGGAGACGTTCTGGTTAAGGGGTTGTTACCACAAAGTCCCACTATCAAGGTCCAAGCTGTAGAGATTGAGGAACTTTGTGCTCCAGTGACTACTTGTTTAGATATGGCATGACATGGCATGTGTCCAAGAACTGCAAGTTAAAGGAATTAATTTGGGTAATAATAAGTTTGAAGGAACAGAAGATATTAGGCTTTTGATTGGAGCTGACTATTATTGGGACTTCATCACTGGTAACATTGTCCGCACATCTCGAGGTCCTGTAGCTATGGAAAGTAAGCTAGGCTGGATGCTACATGGTAGCCATTGCAATGAAATGGAGGTTAAAGCTCTTTTTGTTAAGAGTGAGGAGAACAGTCATGGGTTAGAAAGGCATTTGAAAGCCTTTTGGGAACTTGAATCCATTGGCATAAAGGACAAACAGGAGAAGCAGGCAAGTACAGTGAACAGTGATGTTTTAGAGCAATTTGAAAAAGGGATTGGGTTTAGAGATGGTTGCTTTGAAGTTGGCCTCCCTTGGAAGGATTCTTGCAAACCCAGTTCAAACCTTCAGCGAGCTAATAGGAGGTTGGAGACTTCATTGCACAGGCTAAGAAAAAATGAGGAGTTGTTAAATGAATACAATGAGGCCATCCTAAGTTATGTAAAGGAGGGCTATGCTGAGAGGATGCAAGGTGAGCTGGTGAGCCAGGAGGCACATTATCTGCCACACCATGCAGTGGTACAGCGAGACAAGACTACCACCAAACTGAGGGTAGTTTTTGATGGCTCAGCCAAACCCAAAGGTGGTGTGTCCTTGAATGACTGTTTAGATGCTGGGCTAAATTTAAATGCAAATTTATTTTCCTTGTTACTGAGATTCAGGTTTGGTAGAGTAGCATTGACTGCATATGTGAAGCAAGCCTTTTTGCGGATAAAGTTAAAACCAAAGGACAGAGATGCAGTAAGGTATCTGTGGGTGGATACGAAAGACTTGTTGGAAAATGAATCGAAGGTTCAAGCATATAGAATGAAGTCAGTGTTGTTTGGCCTCAGCTCTAGTCCATTTCTGTTGGCAGCTACTATGCAGTACCATTTTAAGAAATATTCTGGTCTATCCCAACACCATTGGACACACAAGGAAAAATTTTATGTTGATGATTTGCTGTGTTCAGTGGTTAATACAGAAATGGCTAAACAGATATTCATGGAGGCTAGAGCTATAATGAGGGAGGCTGGCATGGAGCTTAGGAAATGGCAGACCAATCATTCCCAGTTACAACAGTTTATGAGTCACTCCTGTGTAGGACAGATGCAGCAGAAAGTATTGAGAATTCTTGTATTAAGGAATTGTGGGCAATAGACACAAAGGTGCTAGGCATTGTTTGGCAGCAAGGAGAGGATTTGTTTACCTTCAATGGGAAATCTTTAGTAGAGCTGGCTTGAGAATGAGATAAGGTGGACAAAACGTACAGCTCTTAGTTTGGCTTCGAAGGTCTTTGATCCTCTTGGATTCCTGGCTCCACTTGTGATAAAGTAAAAAATTTGGTTTCAGAGCCTCTGGGAAATTGGACATGGTTTGGACCAAGAGTTACCTGATCATATGGTGGTAAGGTGGAAATATTGGTTCAAAGAATTGGCACATCTTGGAGACATTGAAATCCCAAGATGGTACTTTGGAGAGTTGAACAATAGTCCAGACAATTTGGAGCTGTACATCTTTTGTGATGCAAGTGAGGAAGCCTATGCAACTTGTATTTATATAAGAGGCACATTCAAAGAGGAAGTAAGTTGCCGGTTGGTTGCTGCAAAGAGAAGAGTAGCACCTTTGAAAAGGCTTTCTATTCCAAGGTTGGAATTGATGGGTGCAGTTAATGCTAATCGGCTTGCAGTTACAGTGCAAAAGTCTTTGGCCCTTTATGAAATTTCAAGCTATTATTAGACAGACTCCACTATAGTTTGGCACTGGTTAAGAAACCAGGCAAGGAAATGGAAACCATTTGTTGCCAAAAGGGTGGAGGAAATTCAAGCACACACAGATCCAAAGCAATGGAAGCATTGTCCAGGCACCCAAAACCCAGCTGATTTACCAACACGAGGAATTTCAGTGAAGGATCTTTCACAGTCAATTTATGGTGGAATGGGCCAGAGTGGCTAAAACTTGGAAGTGAAAACTGGCCTTCTAATCAGCCTATTGTAGGAGAATGCCAGGCTGAAGAAGAATGGGTGAGTGAGATGAGAAAATGCACTGTGAACAGTTGTCAAGTTATGCAGCAGGACCCCATATTGAGGCTTGAGGATATTAGCAGTCTGAAAAGGTTGTTAAGAGTGACAGCATGAGTATATAGATTTACAAAAAACATTAAGGGAAGGAATTCTGAACAGTAAGGAGATTCAGCAAGCCAGGCAATACTGGGTGGTATATGTGCAGAAGGAAAAATTTGGTGAAGAGAGAAAATTGCTCACCAGCAGTCCATTACAGGTTCTACCAACACATTCTGCTCTCAAGGGTTTGGATGTGTTTTTGGATCAGGATTTATTGAGAGTAGGAGGTAGACTACAGTTTTCTGGGCTTCCAGAGGAGAAAAGACATCCAATTTTGCTTCCTTCTGGGGGACACTTTGTGGAACTTTTGATCCTGGATACGCATCATACGTTGTTACATGCTGGAGTTAGAGAAGTGATAATAGAGATCAGACAACAGTTTTGGATTCCCAAAATTAGACAAGTAGTAAAAAAGGTCTTGCATAAATGTGTGGTTTGCAAGCGTTGGAGTGCAAAGCCTTATCATGAAAAGGTGGCTCCACTTCCAAGAGAACGGTGTGTCTATAGGCCTACTGCCCCATTTGATGTAGTGGGAGTAGACTTTGCAGGTCCAGTCTATGTGTATGAGCAAGGGGAGTCTAACAAAGGTTATATATGTCTTTTCACATGAGCTACCACCAGAGCAATCCATTTGGAGTTGGTAAGCAACTTAAGTAGTGATGGATTTTTTTTGGCCTTTAAAAGGTTTGTGAACAGAAGGGGTTTCCCAAATAAAATCATATCGGATAATGCAAAAACCTTCAAAAGGGCTGCAAAGGAACTCCAAGAAGTTTGGTCCTTGCCAAAAGAGGAGGGACCCCAATCCTACTTTTCACACCATGAGGTACAGTGGGAGTTTATTGTTGAGAGAGCACTATGGTGGGGAGGATTTTGGGAAAGGCTAGTGAGAAGTGTAAAGTGTCCATTAAAGAAACTTTTAGCTAATGCTCATTTGAGCAAAGAAGAATTCTGCACTGTTTTGTGTGAAGTAGAAGCAATGGTGAACAGTAGGCCTATCACCTTTGCTTATAACAGCATGCAGGATGCAGAGTCATTGACACCAAATCATTTTCTTTGTGATAAACGATTAACATCAAGCCCCAATTTGCCAGAAGACTTACAGCCTATCCAGAGCACTCAAGAAGAGTTAACCAGAAGGTTCAAGTACCTTGAAGAGCTACAAGATCAGTTATGGAAGAGGTGGCAAATGGAATACTTGCCAGGACTCAATTATTACCCATCAGGGCTCCAATGCAAATTGTATCAAGGTGGGAGACGTGGTAATGATTGGGGATGAAAGACCAAGGCAATGCTGGAAGCTTGGCATAATTGAAGAGTTGTTTTTTGGCAAAGACAATTTAGTTAGGTCGGCACTGGTAAAGACTTCAGGAGGAAAATTAAAGAGACCTATACAAAAACTCTATGCTTTAGAAATCAGCAAAAACACGGACAGTCAAGATGAAACATTTGAGTTACAGCCTCATGGAGAAGGCTTGGCTAAACTTGCAGAAGGTAATGACAACAATGCCTCTTCGGTGGGGAGTGTTAGAAAATCTAGAAGAGGAAGAGGTGATCTACAGATCTACAGATCTACAGAAGCTAAGGCTAACAAAGACCCTAAGATCCACTCTAAGGTTAGCCCGACAGAAAGGAAAGGGTAGGGGGTTAAGAGAAAAGAACAGAATAAGGGGTTAAGTAAGGAGCAACACCTATCACTCGTGGGTTAAAATTCATTAAGAAAAGAGAAAAAAAGACTCACCATCATCATCCGCCGGCCACTGCCGACAAGTCAGAAAAATAGTCGGAGAAAATAGGAGAGGGATGAAAGATGAAAAGAAGTAAAATAAGAACGCATACAAACCATGCAAACACAGTCTTAACTCACTGTCATACCATGCAAACTACAAACATGCAAGAAAAGAGAGTTACAGATATGCAAAGTAAGGAGAGGTTAAAAAAAAAAAAAAAGTAGGTAAAGTTAAACAAAAAGTGGGTTAGTTTACGCTACGAGCTACATCTACGTTCGTGTTAGTCTAATTTTTTTTTTTTTAATTGCTGGCATCACACGCTGGCATGTCACAAGCTGGTATTTATCGTCAACAGACTCATCCTCGAGCACCACCACCAGAGCTCCTGTTGCTAACTTTGTTTTTTTATTTTAAACAACGTTAATATTTTTAAAATGTCTGTCAAGACGGTTCTTAAACATATTAACGCTGGTAGAATGAACGACTGACGCGGGAAGATTATTCCATTTATCAATTACTTTAAACGTAAAGAAGTTTTTAGCGATATTAGTAATGAAACGTCTGCCACGCAACTTAAATCCGTTATTACGAGTATTACTATTATCGAAAGTGAAGAGTTTGTCAAAATTTACGTTATCGATGTTATTAACGATTTTGAAAACTTCAATAAGCTCCCCCCTTAATCTCCTAGTTTCGAGTGAATACAGGTCTAACTCTTTAATCCTATCTTCATAAGGCTTGTTGCGCAATGACGGAATCAGTTTCGTGGCACGACGTTGAACTCTTTCTAACCAATCAATATCCTCACGCAAGTACGGGCACCAAAACTGAACTGCATATTCTAAATGAGGCCTGACTAGGGACTTGTAAAGGGTCAATATAATATCCTTCGATTTAAATTCGAAATTACGCGCTATGAAGCCTAACATTCTATTAGCTTTTGCGCAAGACTCCAGGCACTGGTCCCTAACTTTTAAATCCTTAGATACGCGTACGCCTAAATCTACTTCCTCGTCAACGCTCGCTAACTCCCTATTATCCATCGTGTACGTGTAATTATTGTTGCGAGAACCTATATGCAAAACTTTACATTTGTCTACGTTAAATTGCATCTGCCACTTAACCGTCCACTCCATAATCCTATTTACATCGTCTTGGAGCCTATTTCTATCGTCCTCGTTAACAACCTTACCGCCTATTTTAGTATCGTCCTCGAATTCTGACACGTTACTAGTCATTCCTACATCTATGTCATTAAAGTAAATTACGAATAGCAATGGGCCTAACACTGAACCCTGTGGGACACTGCTACCTACATCCAACTACCCCGATTCACTACCATTAACTACGACCCTCTGTCTCCTAGCACGAAGCCATTCTTCTAACCAGTTAGCTACCTGACCGCGTATACCGTGCGCTTTATCTTCGCAATTAGTCTCCTATGCGGAACTGTATCGAACGCCTTTTTAAAATCTAAATAAATAACGTCAGCTGCTCTATGCCTATCGTATTCGCGCACTATTCCGTTATAAAATTCTAACAAATTAGTTAAACAAGACCTATGGCGTCGAAACCCATGCTGACTACTATTAATCAAATCTCTACTTTCTAAGTGATCGATGATACGATCCCTAACTACGGATTCCAAAAGTTTACCGAAAATTGACGTTAAGCTAATGGGCCTATAATTGCTAGCTACTGCGCGGTCGCCTTTCTTGAAAATAGGCGTGACGTTAGCTAATTTGAAGTCTTCAGGAATAATCCCCGTTTCGAGTGACTGATTAAAAATCTTCGTTAAGGGGCCTACGATAACGTCTTTCAAATCTTTCAAATGTCTGGGATAAAAAGCGTCAGGGCCTGGAGCCTTGCTAACTTGGTGCTACTGTAGTATGCGGTCTACCTACGATTCGGCGGTCTACCTACGATTCGGCGGTCTACCTACGATTCGGCGGTCTACCTACGATTCGGCGGTCTACCCTTTAATTATAGTTTCTTATCTTCTTATTATTTTATTATTAGGTTAATTGTACGCCCTTGATGATTGGTTAGGTTAAGTCGTGATATTTTCGTTAAAACTAACGAAAATATCACGACTTAACCTAACCAATCATCAAGGGCGTACTGTAGTATGCGGTCTACCGTTAAGTATGCGGTAGTAGTATGTTTAACTTCTTTAATAATTCCTTAATTGTGTAAATTAAATTATAATTCCTTTCAATTCATTTTCAATTCCTTTTAAATATTTTGAACGGTAGACCGCATACTACAGTAGAAACTTAACGGTAGACCGCATACTACAGTAGCACCGCTAACTTTTAGCCTATCGTTATATTGCGCAATCTCAGCCTCGTAAACAGTTATTTCATCCAAAATAGTCTCGCTAATAAATGGAACGATATCGTCCACGTCGGGGACATTAGTTACGTCTTCTACGGTAAACACTGTCGCAAAAAGGTTATTGAAAATACCCGCCATCGCCTGAGCGTCAGAAGCCAAAGCGCCATTAATTAACATCCACTAGAGGGCCTATGTTATCTTTTACCGGCTTACGATTATTAACGTATTCAAAAAACTTTTTTGGATTATGATTACTATCCGCAGCTATAAGTATCTCTAAATTACGCTAAGCATTCCTAACTGATATTTTAACCTGACGTCTAAGCTCGATATATCTATTAAAGTTAGCTGCCATGCCATCGCGCTTATTAAGTCTATACGCTCTATTACGCTCGTTTATGAACTCGCCTATTTCCCTAGTCCACCACTTCGGCCTACCATGATTTCTAGCGCGCTTGAGCCTACGAGGAATAAACTCCCTTTCAATATTCCTAAAACTTTCTTTAAACGCCACCCAACGCAAATTTGTGTCATTACCCATAAATAAGTTATCCCAGTCCACTACTCTCATCATATCCGCAAAACTATCAAAATTAGCCCTACGAAAATCAGGGACTTCTCTTACGTTACTATCCTTAGTGTTTTTTATCGCTAACTTAAACCTAAGAATTTGATGATCACTACATCCTAAACTCTCGCCTACTTCTAAACCTTCGACTATATTCTCGCCGTTCGTCATCACCAAATCTAAAATATTATCACCGCGCGTTGGTTCGGTAACTATCTCTCGTAAAAAGTTATCGTCCATAAACTCAACCAATCTCAAACCCTCCTCATTACCAGTAAAATTCTCGTAATTAACATTAGGGCAGTTAAAGTCTCCGACAATTATACTATTCCGATGACTAAGCTGATTGATGCAGCATTGCTTATATCTATTAAGTTAAGGTGTGTGTGTATCCATCTCATAACTGTAAGGTTAGTGAAAAATTCACTTAATTTATCGCTAGCATTTTTGGGCTCTTGTGGCATCATTGTTTGGGCATTCTTATGGCATCATATTTTGGGGCACTGCGCGTCCTTCCTACTCGTTTGTTGAATGCGGCACTTACAGGGTGTGGTCTTAATTCAGGGTTGCCAAGTCTGACTGGAGCACCAATACCAAATTTCCTTTAATTTAGTACCAAATGAGGCAATTTATTACCAAATTATATATATATATATATATATATATATATATATATATATATATATATATATATATATATATTTCTAGTTTACTTCCTCCCCCGTTTCTTTTTATTATTTCACTAAAGTGGTATATGGCAGCAACAGAACTGTGACAACTTACAGCCACTGCAAATTGCAATTCTGCTACCTTCAGCTCTTCATTAAGTCCTTTTGATTGCTAATGCAAAAACTTTGAAACAGGCCCGACTTTGCACCGCTAAGAGCTGAGGTTCGCTGTTTATGATCTTTTGAATCGGCATGAGTTTCAATGTAGCCTTTCTAGGCTGTAAAACTTTAGCACACACTTTACAAAAAGCCTGTTGAGATGAGCCAATTGCTCTTTTTATCCATAGATATTCTTTTTCCCATTCACTATGGTACAATCGCCCGGTTTCATAATCCGATTTCCACTTTGACATTGTTGCAATTAATAAGTTACATAGTTTAAGAAAAAACACACTTCAGTCAACCGTGAATCTCGATAAACTGACTGACGCATTAACACAACTAAGAACACGCCACCAATGAGCAATGACAAGCGAGAATTGCACGCATGCGCAATGCAGGCCGTAACTAATGCTGCCACATGATAAAATTTTAAAACTGCAACAAGTTCGTAACATGTTCGTTCGCATTTTCTATAACAATTCAGAGTAAGCTCCAAAGTCAGTTAAACAGTAAATTTATAACTGCAATTTGCTTTAAACATCAGTATCGTTTTAGCAAATTTGAATCAGCATGTATGAATACTCAGGACTGAATAATTAGCAAAATTTATCGAAACTTTTAACAATGATTTGTTGTAACATGTTCATAACATGTTGTGGAATGCAATGTTTATGAAACTCAATTTTTCTCACATTCTTATTTATATACTACCAAATTCAGCTCATTTCATTAACAGAATACCAAATAAATTTTTTAAATACTAAATTGCTTTTTCATTACCAAATTTGCCCAGATTTGGTAATGAATAATACCAGATGGCAACCCTGGGTCTTATAGAGAGCTCTCTTGAAATTCAGTTTGGTTGTTTAGACACAAGATTGTTGCATCGTGCAATGGTGCAGGTTGTGTTGTTGTTGCAAGGTTTAGAAAGAAGACCACAAATAGTGCCCTTTTGCTTTTATCTTCATTTTATGCAACTGAGGCCTAAGGTAGGCCCACATCGAGTCAGCAACCCTGAGGTAGGACCTAATAGGACCTCCAAGTCCGTAAGTTTTAGTCTAGCTTAACTTGGGCTGTGTGGCCCTTCAGAGCTTGGCCGTTCACGGCTCAGCTGGGATTCTGAACCCAATAAAATAAAAAATATAACATTGACCTAGCTACTGTTAAACTCAAAATGTGTTTGTAAAATGCATGTACTATGTTATGCCCATAATATATGAAGAGCATATGATTGTTACATATGTACATTGTACATATATGCAATGCCCAGTTCATTTTTTTTAAAGTCAAAATATGTTTATCAGAGGAGCGAAATGTCAAATTTCGGCTGTTTTTATCCATAACTAGACTGGTTAATTTTTAAATTAATATGTTATATTATCTCCCTCCATTTCCAGTTCACAAGAAACACTACATTTCATTTAAACCAGACAATGCCCGATGCTGTAAAATTCAAGTCAAGTTCATGGCCACGACCCGTGCAAACAAAGGGTTTATTTAATTTTATATAATTGACGTACATTTCCTGTAAGGTGTTTATGTGTGTTTGAGATAATGGGTGCCCAGCATAGGCTAGCATAGTCCATAACTGAGCAAATATATTGTTTGTATATGAGTGATGTTGTTTCCTGCTGGTGTCCAAAGTTTGTGCCTGTTAGTATCCTAAGCGTGTTAAGTCTTGACGTACATTTGTTTTTAATGTCCTGAATGTAGTTTGCAAAAGTTAATGATGTGTTGTATGTGACCCCAAGTAGTTTGGTCCTGTGAGTGTGTGGAATGTTGGTGTTGTTTAGTGTAAGCTGTGGAGTTATCTGGTGTTCTTTCGTGTGCTTGTTAGCAAGGTGATGGTTGATTTTGTGGGCACTACTTTGAGTCTATTGTGTGTGAGCCAGTCTTGTATACTGTTTATGTATGTTTGTAGGTTATTTTTAGCGGTGTCGATGTTGTTGTGGGTGGATGTCAGTGATGTTATCTGCATATGATGATAAGGCAAGCTTGTTATCTATGGGTGTTGGAATGTCATGCATGTATAAGTTGAACAGTGTTGGTGAGAGAACAGAGCCTTGAGGGACCCCGTTCGGAAAAAGCTTGTTTTTGGATGACTTGCTATTAAATGTGACATGTGAATATCTTCCTGAAAGATAGTTGCTCAGCCACCTTTTGGTGTTATTGTGCATGTTTGTGTTGAGTATTTTGTTTATGAGAGGGAAGCGTGGGATAGCATCAAATGTTTTACTAATGTCTATTGTTGCTAATAGTGTACATTGAGCTGGTCGTCTGGAGTTGATGCCATCCATGGTGTGCTGCGTGAAGTTAGTGAGTAATGTCGTGGTTGAGTGGTGAGGTCTGAATTCATGTTGACAAGGCGATAGTGGTATGTGTGGGTTGGTGATTTGTAAGATTAGTCTTTCTGTTACTTTGGAAGGTGTGCATAGTAAAGTAATGGGTCTATAGGAAGCTGGTTCTGTTGGATTTTTGTTTGGCTTGAGTAGTGTAATAATGTTACCTTGTTTCCATATGTTAGGAATAATACAGTGTTGGTATGAATATGTGCTGATGTTTGTGAGAGCTAGTATTCCCTGTGGACCCAAGTGTTAAGGTGTATGTTAGATATGTTGTCTGATCCAGTAGCCTTCGAATTCTTAATGTTTTTGATGATCTGGTGGTCTGGTCTGTATTGAAGGGTGTAATGGTCGTGTCGAGTCTGTAGGTTTTCTTGTGTCTGGCTGTTTGTCTGTTTGCGTGTTTCTGGTTGTTTCTGTTTAAGTGACTTATCTTTGCGTCGTGATTAACTAGAATGTTAGCTTGTTGTGTATATGTTGGGGTATTATTTTGGCTGCGACAGATAGCCGCGTGTGAGGTGTGAATGCCGCTGTTAGAGTGGGTAATGCTCTTTATAGTCTTGTATTGCTTGGATGTGTCTGTGGAGTGGTTTAGTGTTGTTATGAATTCCCTAAATGTTTCTGTTTTTTTTCTTTAAATTTGTTGTTTATTTCTGTGTTGAGCTGTTGTATCTGCTGTTTTATGGCTCCTGTGTGTGGTGTTTGTGTGTTATGTTTGAGGTTCTTACGTTGCCTTATGAGGTGGGCTATTTCAAGTGTAATTTGGGTTGTATTTCTAGTGTTGTCCTTGGGTATGTATTTGTTTGCATTATTGATGATCTGATTGAATGTCATGAGTGTTGTATTGATTTTTATGATGGGTGTGCTGTTTAATGTGGTGAATTGTTCCTCAGTCTGTATTTTGAACTGTTCCCAATCAGCTTTCTTGTAATTTCTGTAAGTGTGCCTAAGGCTGTTGGGGTAGAATGTAGAACGTGTTGTAATGATGATGGGCAGGTGGTCTGATGACAGTTGTTCTTCTTTTCTCCAGTGTGTATGTGTTGCTAGTGAGGGGGAACAGACCGTTATGTCTGGGGAGGGGTTTGAGTATCCTGCTTGATGTGGTATGTGTGTATGTTCTTCTGTGTTGTTAAGAATGAAGAGGCTGTTTAGTTGTGTGGCTATGTTGGCGCCTCTGGTGTTGTTTTGATTGTGCAGGTACTAACTAGTGTCTTCAGCGTTGAAGTCTCCTCCTAAGAGGATGTATATGTTGATGTATATGGTGGGATGTACTGTATATGTTGATGAGTGTGGTGTTGTGTTTTGCGCGTGTTTTAATGTTAACTGCCTGTATTTCTATCGTGTTATTTGGTTGGATTGTGTTTGTAATGTTTTGGGTGGCATCAGTGTAGCTAATGCTTTTACGTATGTAAGTGATGAGTCCACCCCCGTGACCCCCAGTACGATCTTGACGGATCGCCGTGAAGCCAGGGATGGTGGGTGTTTTGTGTGTGCGTTTTAGTTTTGTTTCTTGTATAAGTGCTATGTGAATGTTTTGTTTGTGTACGAATTTCCTAAGCTCCATGATTTTGTTTGTGAGTCCATTTACGTTGTACTGTAATATGTTAATATTATGCTTCTGTATGTGCCTGGATTAGTCTTAATGTAGCCGGAGAGTAAGAGTAGAGTGTAGACGTGCAATTTAGAGCTCTGATTAAAAGTGATTAAAAAGGGACTAACTGGATTTACTCTGATCTGTTGTGGATTTTAAGCTAGATTTCTGACATCTAGAAAATTGTGGATTCTGCATTTCTGGCCAAACAGCGTCTCCGATATCTAGATTTGTGAACACTACTGATACTGAAAACAACAATGGCAGAAATGGGGACAGAAATAGGGACAGTAAATAAAGGGGAAGAATAGTTAAATTAGCTGAAAAAGCAAAAGGATACAATAAAACAGAGATAAATTTAATAGGAAACATGACTAGAGAAGGAGACAAAAAGTGGATGGTAGTGATATATTGATAATAGATATAGGCCAGGGCCTAAAGAATGGGTCAGACAGCCAATTGCCTGAAGAAATAAGTGAATTGATTAATATAAGCTTACAAAATGGGGGAAAACAAGTTTTGGACCTCAACACAGATAACAAGTTGTAATGATGACAATTGGGAAAAAGAAGAAGGCTGTCAGATCTGTGGCGGAGAAATCCTAAGGAAAAGTGTTGCATGTGATAAATGCAAAAGATGGTCATGCTGGAATTGCCATAATCTTAATAAATCAAAAATGAAGTCAATTCAGAGCAGTGAATCAATAGAGGGCTTATTTTGATTTTGTAAAAAAGTGTGTGAGACATGTCAAAAATTGGATACAGAGAGATGAGAGAAACCTAGAAAAAAAGGGTGGGGCAGAAAAGAGAGAGAGAGAGAGAGAGAGAGAGAGAGAGAGAGAGAGAGAGAGAGAGAGAGAGATAATAAAACTGAAGGAACAGGAACTTGCGGAATCAAGGAAGTACTGTGAGTGGTATAAAGAGAAAATATGAAAAATGTAGGGGAGAACTGGTTGATTATTATCAGGCAAAAACAAAGGAAATAAGTAAAGCCAAAGATAATGAGCTAAGAAAAATACAAAGAGAAGCAGGAAAATGTAAGGGTGAATTAGAAAATGAAATAATGGAAAGCATGGATGGAAAGAGAACAATTAATAATCTAAATGAGATGGTAGAACAGTTAAAGGAAACTAATAGAGAATTACTGGATGAAGTATATGGAGTGAAAGGTAAAAAGAAGGCAGAAGAAAGAACCAATCATGAGGACAGGGGTGATGAACAGAATCAAACGCATGGAGAAGTTAACTCTAGAACAAATAAATACAGCAGGGATGAGGCAGAAAAAAAGAGAAATGGACAATGCTAGTATCAAAGAAAAGAGAGGAGAAAATGAAACAGGAAGGGATGAAATAGACAAAGAAAGAGTCCAAAATGGGAGAAGGCTTACTGTATGGAAATATTATACTAGAGGATATTGTAGGAATAGAAACTGTTAGTACTTTATCGATAAAAAGTACTTTATCAATAGAAAGTACTGTTGGTACTTTATCAATAAAAAGAAGTGTCCATACTATGGTTACTGTAGATTTAGATGTTATGCAGAGAATAACAGAAAAGAGCAAGGATATAATGCAAAAAATAGATCAGTATTAGAAAACAAGACAAGGGAAATAGAGCAGTTAAAGAAGGAGGAAATTTACAGGTATGAAAATTATCAGAATAACCAAGGATATAAAAATGAAGATTAAAGATGAAATAGAAACTATAATTATGGGCAATACAAACAAAATAGAGGAAGGTATGATCGGTTTAGAAATAGTAACAGGGGTGAAATGAACTCACAAAAAGTAGAAAAAAGAATGGCTTTTTTAGAACAATTGCTGTACCAAAAATTAAGCAAAATGGAGGAAGCTATAGAAAGGAAGGTTGTTTACCAACAAACTCAAGAGGATATTCAGCCAAGATATTGAAATCAGATGACGGGAGGACAAAAAAGGGGGACAAGAAGAAATGTTGTGATTGTTCAGTTCTTATCTCTCGTGTATAATATTGATTTCGTTGTATGGTATTTGTTATATCGATAATGATAATTTAGATTAATACATACCTTAATTATTACTAATATTTATCATTAATAATAAATAAATCATGAATAACTATCTGTTTTATTTTTAATAAAAGCCCAGTAAAGCCTATAGCTCAAGGGCCAAATGAAATAAAATAAATAGTCCAGCTTCACAATTATTTATGCCATTGTAAATTGTAAGACCAATGTATTTATTTTATTATTAATAAAGGTTATTCAATTCAATTCAATTCAATAAATAAAGAGAGATGGCACTCGCCCTTCGCTCCTCCTTTCTACATAAAAAATAATCACAATCAGAGGGTAAATCTTCTTCCTCAAACTGTAGACCCGTCTCCGTCCTTTCAATATTAGTAAACTATATGAGAGAGTAATATAGAGTATATTCAAATAAAAAAGATCATACTAAAACACAAATACAAGTTTTCTTCAAAAACACACGACCACTGACACAGCAACGGCTATATTAGAACTTTATAGAAATTTGAAAGAAAAAAATTGCCAGTAATTATCTTACTTGATCTGACAAATACCTTTGACACAGTACTTCATGATTTACTCAAAAAAAAACTATAATTTTATGGGTTTAGGGCACTACCCTCGAGGTGATTCCTCTCTTACTACAGTAACAGAGCCCAATTTATAACACGTGATTCTCATACTTCGCAGAAAAGATCCATATCTCATGAAGTGCCTTAAGGGAGCTTTCTGGCTCCGATCCTGTCCCTCCTTTACATAAATGCCTTTCACTTAATACTCACTAACACGTCCTGCTATCAGTACGAAGATGACTCTATAATTACTACTTCAAAAGACTTATAACCACCTCACCCAGCTACCAACGATGAATCCAAAGAATATATTTATGGTTTAATGTCAATCAACTACCCTTAAATATAAATAAGATAGCTTATATAGTTAGCACAAAAAAGAAAACTATGATCCGATGAAGCTAAACAGCAAAATACATTGAACAACAAAATAGAACTTTTTTCCTCCTTCCAATGAATTTATGTGATTCCAATGTACTTTTTTACGCTGATTACGAATTTGAAAGCAGGATTTTTCTATCCCCCACCAATTTCGAAGGAAATACTGTACAAATGAAAATTGACAGATTTTCTTACTTTTTTGGTATATTTAATCGTACAAAAAAAGAAGAGTACCTTACCTAAAATGTTTTTGCAATTATTTTCGCTTATAACTATTACTTGGGGTTTCTCTTATAAGTGTTGAACAGTAGTCGGCCAACATACTGGGCTATATCTTCCTTGGTACCGCTTTTTTATGGTTGGTATATCCTGACCATCTGATGAAATCTTTCACCATACTCATCGCTGACAGCGCCCAGGTTTGATGAGAAGTCCAGGTGAAAATGCAGGAAATGCATTTTCAAAGACATGTTACACCCTAGTTACATACCAAGTTTGGTATGGAGAGGTGGTAAGAAAACTTTTGCTGGATCTACGAGTACTAGGGGTTCATGGGCAACATTTTTCTGTCCTGGAACCAAATTTTGTCGAAGTGGCCACTCTTTCTGTGTATAATGAATCCCCTTAGTTCGGCTGTCCCCCTCGCAGAGGAAACAGGAGAATTTTGTGTATCCTGACTGTAAGCGGAGGAGAAGTGCAATCACTTTCAGATCACCACAGATATGCCAGGAGAGTTTATCATAGTCAATATGTTTCAAAAGTAACTGCATATTGTCATATGATTCCTTCATATGAACTTTATGTGCAATCGGAACCGAAAGATATACATTACCGTTGTGCAATAGTACAGGTTTCAAACTCAACTTTGATAAATCGACAAAAAGACTCCATTCCTTAGAATTGTGCTCTCGACCAAGTGCCTCCATGAGAGCGTTCACATCATTACAATACACTGAATCACTTTCCATAGAGAAAAACGATGTGAAGTGTGTCTGACACTTACGAAGTGATGATATTTTTACAGTCTTTCGTAAGAGATTGAACCTTTTAATCTAGAACCTAAGAACTCAGCCTGATTTTAGATAGATTCAACTCTGACAAGATCATTTATTCTGACTGAGAAATTAAACGAGGTTCATCCGAGGAAGGTGATTGAAATTGTGTACCATGTCATCTTGTCTGTTCAAAGGTTCATTATGAGATTCATCATCAGGTTCATCATCATCTAATTCTAAAGTCTATGTCCTTGGTGGTTTTGGTACTGGCAAATTGTCACAATGTGAAAGAGGTCGCATGGCTGACAGTAAATTAGGATATTGAATCGCGCACACACACACACACACACACACACACACACACACACACATATATATATATATATATATATATATATATATATATATATATATATTATATATTATAGTCAATCTGTGAAACCAGTCATTTCACGTAATGCCTAAAAATTTCAGGCATTTCGCGTAATTCGATTAACCCTTCAACATAGGTAATAAGCATTACTAATCTAACCATACCAACGTTCTCTAGCTTAATCTAACCTAACCAAATTAACCAACGTAACCTAACCTAATCTAACTTAACTTTACCGAACCTAACCTTCACGGAGTCATTAATCGCTTAATCGAATTACGCGAAACGAAATGGCTGAAATTTTTAGGCATTGCGTGAAACGACTGGTTCCACAGATTGACTGTAACATATATATATATATACCGGTATATATATATATATATATATATATATGTGTGTGTGTGTGTGTAAAACCTTTGGTTAGCTTCCGCCCAAACTGTTCATTCAGACGAAGGTCAAGCTTTTCACTCCACCTTAGACCTACAGTTTAACGTGGAATCCGAACCACGCCCCACCAGCAGCCCAGCGTCTTAACCATTAGGCCACCCAGGGTACCCATTTATCTACCAACTACTTTCTTTGTGTGGAAGGATGAATAGCTGGGTTTTGCTGCGCGCCGGCTGCCGTCACTGGGTCTCGATCCCGGGCCGATGAATTCGTAGTCAGCAACACTAACCACTACACCACCGAGGCGCATATAATATATATATATATATATATATATATATATATATATATATATATATTATACTTTGCATATTCATTGTTAGATATCATCATTAGATGTCGGGCATAGATAAGTTCCAGAGAAGGGAGGATACTATTAATCCTCTCAGTTACGCCCTAAAAAGGAAATAGACAAAAGACTCCACCTTATAGAAGTAGAGCCACGCCCTGGTAACACAAAGGGTTTAGATTCCGGGGATGAGATAATCCCCTCCGGGATTCGCTCGGGACTTCCTTCCAAACAAAAGTCACACGCTAGTGACGTAAGCACCTCGCGCTGGTGACGCAGCTGGACTTCCGTTCCTTCCAATATATAAGGAGGAGTCCAGCGCCCTTAAGGCAGATTCTAACTAAATTTCGACAGTAAAGGTCGACACGCGGCGGTTATTCACGAGTCTCTGGATTGTGGCAGGAAGGCCAAATCTGTATACCGTTGCAAAGTTGAATTACAGTAGATTAACGGTGTTTGAAAAGTGTTGTGATTGGATAGGCGGCGGTAGGATAAGTCCGTGTCTATTGACTCTGAGATACTTAGTATAAAAACCTAGAATTAAGAAACTTGCTGATTCTATTAAATCGATACCGTATCGACCCAGTTATTACTTAAATTGATTTTAATTATTCACTGCACACACCATTCAAGTAAAGTAAATTTCTGCTGACAAGTTTTCCTTGTCTTTAACGAACCCTTAAACATCGCACTCTATCTAATACGCCTGGAGAGGTAATACAGGGTGTTTATAAAGTCCCTATCTATTTCAGTGAAAACGTAGCAAAAAGGGTAAAATTCAATAACAATATAATAGAAGGCATACATTTAATGAATACTTAAGCATATGATTCTACATGCGCACCATCAGTATCTCTATAGAGTTCGAATCTGTCAGCAGCATTGTGGAACACAATTTGGAGCGAGACAGGGGTTATTTTTGTAACTGCTGTTACGATACGAACACGTAAATGTCCCAGCTTCATTCAGATGGCATTTTAAACACCGTCGTCTTTCAACAAGATGGGGCACCTTGTCATTACGCAAACATTGTTCAGGAGTACCTAAATGAACGATTTCCAAATCGGTGGATCGGACGTGGAGGCAACAGGCCCTGGGCTGCTCGATCTCCTGACCTAACGCACTTGGATTTCTTTATTAAATCAAACGTTTATTAAACGAGGGTTACAGATCTGTAAGATTTACGTGCTCGTATCGTAACAGCAGTTACAAAAATAACCCCAGTCATGCTCCAAAATGTGTTCCCCAGTGCTGCTGACAGATTCGAACTCTGTAGAGATACTGATGGTGCACATGTAGAATCATATGCTTAAGTGTTCATTAAATGTATGCCTTCTATTATATTGTTATTGAATTTTACCCTGTAGTGTTTTATTTATTAAAGGGCCTATTTGGTCGATATATTAAGAGTGCAACAGGTTAATAAGTATCTGTCCAGCTTTACCAGCCGACTTTTCACTGACACAACCCTAAGGATTGACGAAATAACTTACCGGTTGGAGTTTATGTTTATTAAAATAACTAAATTATTTTAGGATGTCAAGCCTTTAGGGCAAGGGCGAACGTTAATACATAAAACAGCACCGAGAGAGAGAGAATTTGGTAATTTGTGATTAACACTAAACTGACAAGCTATACTTACAAAATTTTGAGAGCCCCAAAAACCTGTGATCCTGACTGAACAAAATCTAGAATTCAACTCCCCGTATGTAGGATCTTATGGCATCCTTGTAGAGGGTTTTCCCAACTTCTTCCCCCAATTCCCCCATTCCAACCGAAACATCCACAAAAAATATAAAAACCGTTACATTCTCTGAGAAGTTAAATTCAACAGACATCTTAAATTTATCTTTCCAAAACGACTCTATAAAAAACTATATTAAAAAGTTTAATTTGAAATACTTTAAAACTGCTACTGTATTTTAACAGTGTTCATTACAAACGTTTCTCTCGGTGCCATTTATTAAATTTATTAAAAATCATTACAATCATTACACTTGCCCCCATCGCAAGAAAATAAGTTTGAGTAACAAACTTATTATGAGCAACAAACTTATTAAAACTTATTAAACTTATTAAACCATAAAACTAATACTTCTATACTGTACAATGGAAATCAAAACAAAGCAACTGCATACCCAATTCATTATCACTAGGAAAACTTATTTATTTCATTTACTACTTTCTTTCAACAAATTTATTTATTTATTCAACAAATTACTTATTTTAGTTTTTTTCTTTAACAAATTCAAAAGTAGAATAGAGAAGAAATCATTAGAATGACAAAGTCCACACATCAGATATTTTGTATCATTTTATAAAATCGAAAGAAAAATTATAATTTTCACAACATTTGCATAAAATAACATTTCAAACTAATGATCACATTTACAACCTGTAACAAAGATGTTGCGTGAAAAATAAAAGATAATTTTCTGAACAGGTTACAACAAATTTCAAGTTCACACTCTATTCCAGCGATTACTCCTCAAAGATCGCTTTACGTTCGGAACAAATATTCCTATAGTTATACAGTTACTATCAGGGCAACATAGAAAGAACAAGAAAATGTTTATATAAAATACTGACCAGAGCGCACATACTATTTCACAAAACACAAAACAAATATGGGTAATGATCGCACCCTTTCACTTATAATTTCATTACATAATAATCAGTACATTAATTGCTGGACATTGTTTAGATAACAATCCGTACAGGTGACAACGGACTTCTTGACTTTTCAAACGCAGCTCTCCTGCTCACTTTGCTAGAATGCAAGGGGTTGCATCACCATGCACGCTTGAGGTTCCGCTCTCTCTCCAAAAATGGTGAAAAAAAACAAGAGAGACGTCCAACTCTAAGAGGATCAGGGATGGAGATATCTGAAAGTGGAACCACGCACCGGAATTGGACGGAATTTGCAAGTCTAGAAGTCGACGAAGAAACTCGCCTCTCCCATCTCGACTTATCGGTGAACGTTGCTCCTCCTACGTCCAGCTGAAAGACTCTACGTGGCAATAATCAAACGATCACTTCGCCGTAGGTGATTTCACAACGAACCTACTGTATGTCTGTATGGACAGTAAAGCCTAAGACACTCGTTCAAACTTTCGTGGTTTGCCTACCGAGTGCTAAAACACATATTGAGCGAAGCATCAAGCGGCGGGACCAGGGACTGCCAGAAAAATACCGTAGACCATCTTGGATTGAAACTGTCCCGCACTAAGTCGCTGCGTATTCGGTTTCATTTCCCTCACTCTTCTCTCTTCTCGTTTCTTCTCTTCTCTCTCTCTCTCATCCCTTCTCTCTCTCTCATCGGTGATCGATCACCTTAATCGGGTCAACTAAACTCAATGGATGGAATTCGGATTCAACTTAGTTGCTTCCAAATCGAGTTTCTCGAAATTTTGAAAAAAAAATTATTCCAAACGTTTGTACTGCTACTGATTATCACTCTTCATATTTAATTTACTGAATTTTCTCGACACTTCACTTCGAAACAATAACTATAATTTGCTCTGGCCAAATTTATGGAAAAATATGACAAATCTCACAAAATTTCACAAAAATTTAATCACGCCTAGCTACCAAGAAGGTCACTTATGGCAGTTACATCGGAGGAGATAATAAAAAAATCATCAAACGCAACGAAACAATACTGCACAGTAGAACCATAAAAGCGCCCATACATAGTAACCGTTATTATAATTTAAAAAATATTATTATTCCAACTACAGAAATCACATCGATACATTTAAATACAAACGACAAAAATGAAACCCAGAAACTTCATGTCATCAATCCTCGACAATTATGACCCATCTTACACTTTGTGGGGAGCACACATAGATTAACCACAAAAACGTTACTGGCAATCTAAAACGCTCCATTTCCGGTCAACACTCAAGCTAAAGTTTCAATTACATGAGTAATCCTGAATGAAGTTTAAAAAATAACACAAGTTTCCGAAACAGAATCATTAAATATAAAAAATTTAAACATTAATACCGAAAATTAACTTAATACATTAATTCCAGCCTGCAACACTTAATTTCACAGGAAGAAAACTCGTAATTCACAAAATGACATCTGAGAAACAACTCTCTCCTTCAACACAAAACCCAGCATGATTTGTAAATCACCAGAATTTCAGTAATTTATCGTTTCCAAGTGAAACTAAATACAATTTCCCATCATTATTCTAAATAAGAACAGCTATTATGAACCCAGCGAAACCTACTATGTAAACAAAAATTAAAAATCATTGCATAATGAAGAGAACTCCGCCTGGGAGTGGGCAAGCCAGCCCAAGTCTCAGCCGGTCCCAAGCCCAGAGAAAGGAGGAGGGTTGGCGGCAGGAAGGGCATCCGGCCGTAAAACTTTTGCCAAAACCTTATGAATGCAGATCCATTATAATAAGAGGAACAACAAAAGTAACGGAAATCTCCAAGAAGCCACAGGAAAAGAGATTGAGATGGTATGGGTAATGGGCATGTCCAGAGGAGGGAGGAGAAGTATTTGGGACGACGGATGCTGAGGATGGAAATTCCAGACACAAGGAGAAGAGGTAGACCTAAGATGAGGTGGCGGGATAGACTGAAGAAAGATAGTGATAAGGGACTGGAGGAAGAGGTGGCTCAAGACAGAAGTGAATGAAGAAGAAGGATCTGCAACAGCGACCCCACATAGAAGTGGGCTAATAAGGCTGCGGAAGAAGAAGAAGAATGAAGAGAGTGTTCACATTTTGTTGTAAGCGAACCTCTATAAAATATATCTAACCGAATTAAACTGCAGTACATCGTGAAACAATTTTTGTAACATTTTCTATGCGAACGCGCGAACGAGAAAAAAAATTTCATTATTTTTATCCAAATTAAAATGTTGAACCAAAAACACTCCTTATCACAATAAAATCTATATTCAGAACTTTAAACATTGTCATTAAAATGGGATTGTCATTAAAATTAAAGAAAGAAAAAATAGACAACAATGAGCCCACCTGTAAAAATATAAAAATGAATGAATGTATAAAAAAGTAAAAAAAAACAAAAATTAATTTATCAAAAGAATTTACTACACCAATTCCTGTATTTCAAATAAACAAATTATAATAATTTCCAGATGTCGTAAAATATGTGTTCTAAAACTTGAGACACGCCAACGTAACCCACACTTATATAGGCTTACAAAATAAAAATAAAAATCACTGCCGCAGTTTTAAGTCTACAATTAATAAATTCAACGTTACGCATGGAAAGAACAATTAAGAATTTAATTCATAACGTTTGTGCTTAATTAAGGAAAATCCTATGATTATTTATGTTGATCAAATAAAATTTTGTTAAATAACTGTCTAAGAAAATATTTATAATAAATTAAAAAGTACTATAAGTTAATACCCAATACACATATAAAAATAACTTGATGGTGGTATACAATAATACAATAGTGATAAACAATATTCGAACAATATTTTACGATAGGCCTAGAGGAAGACTTTGTTACATAGCTACTGTGTTGTACTAAAAAAAATGTATTCTACAAAAAACAAGAAATGGTGAAATAATTCAATACTCAATAAAAAAAACCATAAAATTATATAACTTTAAAGTAAGAATTTTCAATCTAATAATAATGCATGCGTTATATGACAAGGCCGTAAAGAATCAGAAACCTAATAAAATATGCACGGTTATGTAGGCATTGAAGTTTGAAAGACAGTTAGTCAGTTCGAGAAATCGCGCACCATACTCTCTCTCCTAATTAAAGCATACACAAATTACTCGTTTTTAAGAATGAAGAAAGCATTTCATATTGGGTTGTGTCAGTTAGAGAAATCGGCATTTGAAAATAATCGAACAAGTGTTTTGCTCTGTCGTTTATTTTAATGTTGAAAACCTTAATATAACGGCTATTTTCTCCTTATGATTACACAGGTCAACAAAAAAAAAATTTGTTTCGTTGCCAAGGAAATTCGTACGAATTTAGGGTATTTTGGGGTTGCTGAATTCCAAAATGAAAGTAGTTTTTCCGATTTGGCTCTAGTTCTTGAGATAATGAATACCCTCAATTAATAGGAAACGTAACCATAACGCGTGCATATGGGAAACTACCGGAACATTCTAGATGGTGAGACACGCGAATATTCTTAGTGTTTACTCCGCGATCATTCTAGAATATTCCCCCTCCGTATATAAGTCATCGGCCACCCAACCAGTAAGTAGGCTCCGCCTGAACATTAAATTTTTTGCATTTTACGTGTTTCAATGGGGTACCAATTATCTCATAAATTAGAGCCAATCTAGCAAAACCGATGTCATATTCGGAATCAGCACCACAAAGTTACCCCAAAATCACTCTAATATGATTGGCAATAAAATGAGTGTTGACCAGTGTTAGTTATCGCCTCCTTAAATTATACGCGCGAGTTTTTTCGTTTGGTTTTGTAACGGCAGATTGGCTGCCTGTCGAATTCGGCGAATTACGTCTGTTTAACATAGAAACTTGTTCATCATTAAAATTTGAAGAGTAATTTTAATCGCTGTTTTCCTAAGAAGCTTGCAAATGGGAGTTCGGGATCTCAGCCGTGAAACAAAAAAAAATGGGTTGTTTTTAATACTGGTCTGAAAGGACGTGTTCAACGGTAGCTGCTTATCCCAAGTTAAACACACTTCTGTAAAAAGAGCGTTTTTTAATTCAGTACCGTTGTCTAAAGTACATTCAGTAAAACAGGCAATACTGCAAATAAAATTCGTAAAAGCCTCAGTTACCGTATTAGCAGATTTATTTGGCATAGCAGTCGCCCAAACATAACGGGTAAAGTTATCAACAAAAACTAATGCATATTCATTCCCATCATAAGATTTTGGCAATTGGATTAAGTCTATGGAAAAACGTTGCATAAGTCTATCAATAGGAATGTTCCTAATTCTGACGTTTGTTGGCCGTGTCATCGACGCAACTGACATGGTACACACATTTTTGTGTACTCTTTAATGTCTTTGATCATATTTGGCCAATAAAAATTTGATCTCGTTCTTTCTAAGGTCCTCAAGAAACCCTGATAACACGCTACAAGAGAGTCGTGAGTTAACTGTAGGACAGCTATGACTAAAGATTTAGGTACAAGTTGATTTCTAATATGCGCTGTGTTCTTATGAATTTGTGGGACCCTATATAATATGCCTTCGTCTAAATAGTATAATTGGCTTTCACTCGGTTTCCGAAGAGGTGCATTACAATCGCTGTTCAAATACTGTATAATGAGTTTCGAAAATTTATCCGCTGACTGCTCTTTCTGTACGGTTTCTAAATTTAAATGAAAAACCGATTGAACACATTCGTCTGAGCCTACCGCGTTAATATTCAAAGCTGAGCCTACTGGAAGCGTCTCTTTTTCTGTTGTACGTGAGAGGTAGTCAGCTAAAATATTTGCTTTACCGGGTAAGTAATGAAATTGGAAGTCAAAAGTACTTAACTGTAATGCCCATCTACACAATTTTGGATTTTTATTGTTCTTATTAAATATGTATGCTAATGGCCGGTGGTCGGAATGAATATGAAATTTTACGCCCGTCACATAATGCGCGAACTTATTAACTCCCTCAATTACAGCCATTGGTTCCTTCTCTATTGTCGATTTCGAGATTTCAGAATCTTTAAGTTTCCTAGAAAAATAAACAATGGGCATAGGGATTTCTGTCTCAGTTATAGAGTTATCTGACATCTGCGTTAAAACTGCACCGAGTCCTTTATTCGACGCGTCTGTGTATAAGTGGAATGGTTTGGTAAAATCCAGACTTTGTAATATGGGAGCCTCGGTTAATTTCTGCTTTAATGTGTCAAATGCGATTTGATGTGATCGTTCCCATTTAAATTTATTGTTCTGTCGCGTTAATTCGGTCAAAGGTCTAGCAATAACCGAAAAATCCTTTGGCCTGTAACGATAATGTCATCAATAAACGAATGACATATGTTATCCTGAATTTGTTTTTGTAAAATCCGACTTATAGTTCGTGAGAATATAGCCGGACCATTGGTCGCTCCGTTTGGCAATTTTCTATATTCAAATAGGCCATTAGATGCCATAAATGCAGTCTTTTGACGATCTTCCGGATTAAAGGTTATTTGATAGTAACCATGCCTCAAATCTAAGGTAGAAAACACTGTTGAACCATTTAGGCTATCAAATATGTCGTCGGATCTATTAATTAAGTATCTTTCTTCGTAACTGCTTAAGTTTACGAAGATCAACGACTAATCTCGTCCCCCATTTTGTTTTTTCACTAAGAGAATCGGTGATCGCCAGGCACTTTCGGACGGTTGAACAACCCCCATTTTTAGCATATTTTGAATGTGCTGTTCCACTAAAGCGCGCGATGAGTACGGTAATCTGTACTGTGAAGAGACGATAGGCCCACTATTACCAGTCTCTATTTACCTTAAATTTTACCTTAAAGCGCTTCTGCCTCAAGGGTGCGCTGCTCCCACGAAGTCCACTCAGCGCCTCCTGAGGCGGGGCCACGACGGGGTCGCCACCCTTCTTTTCTCTTGCTCCTGCCATACGATTTGGTCCCCTATTGAATTTGTGGGGGCTGGTCTGGCAGAGGAATACCCTGACACTGTGGGTTGGTCGGGTATGTTGGCTAAAAACATGTCCAAGTGTTTTTTAAAAGTATCTACTGGGACTGCACTTATATCTCTAAGGTACTGAGGCAAGGAGTTAAACAGGCGAGAACCCTGCCTAGAGATACTATTATATTGAAGGGTTTGAATCCTTCTCAGACTGTTTGGTGGGAGGTGATATTTTTTACACATTCTGCCAGTTCTTGTTAAGGTGGGCACAATTGGTTCAGTATTGGGGGCAACTAAAAGCCCTTCTAGAATTTTCCAGGTGTAGATTAGGATGTATCTCTCAAACCTTCTCTCTATGGAATAAAGGTTGAGGCCTCTAAGCCTATCCCAGTAGTTTAATTTGTTTTTACTCACCTGTTGCCCATCAGGTTGTTTAATATATGAGGTAAAGGTTCTTTGTAGGCCCTCAATTTTTTGCAATTCATTCTGTTTGTGGGGAAACCATAATTGAGAGCAGTAGTCAATGCGTGGAAGGACAAGTGATTTCCACAGGGTAAGCATGGTCATACTGTCCCTAGTTCTGAATGTCCTCAGTATATATCCTATTAGTTGTTTGCATGATGAGGTTACTTTGTCAATGTGCCTGTTGAATGTTGCATCTTCAGATAATATAATCCCTAGATCCCTGACATGATCAGTTTGTGCAATATCTTTTCCTGTGGGTCCAGTGTAGTTGAATTGTTCTTTCAGGTATTTATTTGGTCCATACTTAATTAGTTCAAATTTGTCTTCATTGAAGGCCATATTGTTTGCATCTGCCCATGCATATATAGTTTGTAGATCTTTTTGTAGCTCTACACAGTCTTCTTTTTCTGTAATTGGTCTTAGTATTCTGGGATCATCTGCGAATGACAGGAGAGAGCTTCCTAGGTTACAGTTTATATTGTTTAGCATTATAATGAATAGAATTGGTCCTAGTACTGTGCCTTGCGGCACTCCATTAATCACTTCTTTTTCTATAGATCTTGCTCCATTTACAGTTGTTATTTGTTTTCTGTCAGAGAGAAAGGCATGGATCCATTTTCCTACTTTTCCACAAATACCAAGCTCTTTTAGTTTATGGAATAATATACCATGGTCAACCTTGTCAAAAGCTTTTGCAAAGTCTAGATAGATGACATCAACATTGTGGTTTTCTCCCAAGTATTGTAGGATTGTATTGCAATGGTCTATAAGTTCAGTAAGGCAGGATCTCTTGTGTCTGAAGCCATGTTGAAAGTCTTCTAAGAGATGTTCATTTTCTATAAAACTGACAATGTGCCTTTTCAGGACTTTCTCAAATATTTTAATAATATGGGAAGTCAAAGATATGGGTCTATAGTTCTTGGCTTCCTTTCTTTTGCCTCCTTTGTAGATTGGGGTAATATTTGCTTGTTTCATGATTGGTGGTATTCTACTGGTGTCTAGTGAGGATCTCCACAGGATTTTCAAAGGCAGAGATAAAGTATGTTTCCATTCCTTAAGAATCTTGGTTTAGTAACGTAGATTTTTTAGTTTCATCCAAATGAGACAATTCCAATTGTTGGAACTGTGTTTTTAATTCTGTATCAGGGGTCACCGACGCGACGTAACACAAACTGAATAAGAAGGAACGTCAGTCTGAGGTTGCATTTCCTCTTGTACAATATGTACTTGGCCTATTACTGAATGAAACAGAATTTTGAAATTTTTACTCGAATAATTATAAATTGCTAAAGGAGCTCTTCCCTTTTTTACGTAGGCCAAAGTGGGGGGAAATGGTAACTTAGAGGAGTCTATTAAAACGCAGGTATCATCGGGAATATTATATATTTTAACAAAATATCGCGCCGACGTGAATGCAGGAATACCAAAATCTTTTGGAGCCTTTGCAAAGTGCATTTGGGGAGGTTTTGAAACTTTGACTACATTTACTTGAATCGACGGGATTTCGTTGGACAATGATGGGGAAATTTTTTTTTAAACAATTTGATAGACTGAATATCTGAATTTGCTTTATATTTTATAATCGCACTGGCTCGTTTTAATAAGTCTGATCCAAAAAGTAACGCATCCGGAAATGAAACATCGTTAACAATAACAAAATTATGATAGTAAATTTTGTCATCTTTCAAATTAATTGGCAGTCGACTGTCGAATACTTCCTTCTGTTCGAATGCAGTTTTCGTTCGCAGCTCTCAAGATTTTATTACATGAATTGATCTTGAACCCCTGATTTACAAAATTAGAGGCAACCGAACTCTCAATTAGCAAAAGATCACTACCAGAATCTATAAGAGTACGGTGAACATTATGATACATTTGAACGCGAATCATGAGCATGTATTTTTCGCAGGTAGAGTAGGTTTTGCATTAAGTATGGGGCCTAGTGGTTGAGCAGATTTATTGATGTTATTTGTCGGCGAAATGTGAATTGTCGAAGTGTGTCGTTGCTTCGTAATAGGCTTGGGAGGGCCTATTACGTCCGTTGCCTCTTTGCAGGGGGTCCATTACCTAAAAACGTGGGGCACGTACTACGCGTATGCCCCGGCATGTTGCAATGAAAGCAAGTGCCTCTCGGTGGGTTACGAATACATTCCGTCAAGGGATGACCCTGAATGCGGAAAAATGGGCAATATTTTCGTTGGGGATCTATCGTGGGCAACTGTGACGCGTTGGGAGGGGGTAAAGCCAGAGGCATAGCTAGTGGGGAGCTCCCCCTGAGCCATTCTCCAAAAGTGGCGCCTTTTCAACAATTTTTTTTAAGGTAATAAATTGATATGACGGTAGTTAAGACTATGATGTTACATATTATTATTACATTTTAACTATTATACAGGGTGTCCATAAATGTTTACCCTGAAAACAGTATGCTCTCATGTTTTAATGACGAATCTTACATCCGTTTTATTTTTACAGATGATCTCGTACACGCATAGAGTTTCTGTGCTGGTGTGTTTCGTCTACCGCATTTGCCGCTAGGAGCGCTGTAGTAGCTGTTCATTTAAGATTGCGTCTGTGACAGAGAAGGCACAATGTGTTGTGTGGTTTGCAGAAACAAAATCTCCTGTCAGTGTTCAGCGAAAGTTCAGAACAAAGTATGGAAAGAATCCACCTGATGTGAAGTCCGAAGATCAATGTCTGGTGTGGACTAATGCATGACCAGATAATTGGTCCTTTCTTCTTCGCTGAGAACACTGTTCCGCAACTGTGTACCTGGATAATTTAGGGCGGGTCGTACTCAGGGACAAACATGAATCTGAAGGAAAATCCTACCATCAGGAGTGTCTAAATTATGTGTTTTTACATGGACAATTCAAATATGAGCTTCTTTTTGGATAGTGGATACTCTAACCTACATCATTTTGTATTTCAAATTGCCAATTTACCCTTTTGAACCCCTTTATAATATATTAAAAGATATAAGGTAAATCATTTATATTGACAAGGGCCCAAATCAACTTTACATATATTCATTAATAGGTGAACTGCATGTATATCACTGGATATAATTACAAAGATCATTCTCCTGACACCTTGAACTTTTGCCAGGTTTCACAAATCCTGCTTTGACTCAGACTTGGACATCAGCTTCCTGTGGTCTCCTGAGCCCTGATCCCTCCATCCCTCTTTTCCTGTGAGAAGTACTTAGCAGAAGCCCAGTCACCATTCTAACAACCCTCTCAATGCTTTGTGTGTGGCAAGGCCAGTGCGCACCTCCATGGGGGGTTGATGAAGTTTTTCACCTCTGAGGTGCTAGAGAGCAGGTGAGGAGCTGGCTCTGGACACACCTTCTGACCAGCTGATCAAGTCACCGATGCTGGAAGCATCACAATTGGATGTCAGGTGTCCTTCTGCTCCTAACAGGGAGTCCCCCAGCTGAGTGTCGGGTTCCCCCTCTCCCTGATGGCCAGGATTCTTCCTCACCCCTTCAATCCTCTCCTTCTGATCCTCAGAGCAGAGTAGTGTTTGGAGGATGACTTCACTGTGGGCATACCAAGCAGATCTTCTCACAGTTGGCATCACAATATCCAGCACCTCCTTTCTCTGGGACTTGAGGCAGTCCAGCTGAAAGAGGATGTGCCTAGGCCCTTCGATCCAGGAGTGCTTGACCTTCACGTTGAACCAACATGGGTAATACACTCCAATGATGAAATTCCACCAATGAATTGCAGAATCTTCAGGTTTTCTTTCCTTTAAGTCCGTGCTTTGACATCCAGAGCCTGAGAAGTCTGTTCGCTGTGGCGAGCCAGCGGCTGTGGTTTATGGTCCTATCTCTAACAGAGCCAGCCCTTGCAGGAAGTACTCCATCCCTGACTGCACAGACAATTTATAGCCATAGTATTGATCAGTGAGAGATCTGAATGACCTTGTCAGAAGCTGATCAGTGGAGGGCCAACAGAGATTCGGGTGAAGTTTGGATTGATATCAAAGTCTGTAGCAGAATCAAGGAGCGTTCCTATTGGCCCGGATAATTTTTTTGTCTGACAGAGTAGGGCCATCAAGGTCAACAATGAGATGGCGCAGGGGAAGTTCAACAGTGTGCAGGTTGACACCAACCAGACCAGCTTTCTCCCCAGGTGCAGCTCCAGCTTCCGCATTACTCCAGCTTTCACACCAGGTTGACATTTGTTGAGTCTCCTCCAATGGCCAAAAGGTCTTATCATAACCCCTCTCTTTCAGCCAGGCAAACAGGACCTTAGCAATCTTCTCCGCATGTGACTCCTCTTAGTTGCTTTCTCTGGGGTAAAGTGGAACAGATAGTAGCTGCCAGGCTCACTAACAACACTATAGTGTTCTTCCTTGATCTTTGCGGGAAAAGATTGGTCACGGCCCTCAGCTTCCATCATCACATTGGTCAGGTCAATCCGCCCATCAAAGAGGATGCAAGAGATCCCCCCCTCCTCCCTGCACTTCTTCTCGAACTGTTCCCCCAGCTCTCTCATCAACTTCTCCGTGCTCTCTTGACCTTGCTCTTATCAATCACTTTACTTGTATTGTCTTCTGTGATGATTCCTGCGTCAATCAGAGCTGCTGTTGCTATCGCTGCAGTTGGCCTCAGCCCTATGCCATACCTTACACTAGCAAGGGCAATGTTTTGAATCTCATCATAGTTTTTCTGTACCTTTGCCGAAGCTGCTGGCTCAGGGTCAGTTTGAGGGAAGAGCTCAACTTCAGGAACAAACTCATCTTCATCACCACTTCTCTCCAATTCCAGATCCTCATCACCATCTGCCAAAAATCTCTTAACATCCTTCCTGGCTGCCTTCTCTGCTACTGCAGCACTTTCCTCCTTGCTCCTTCTCCTTTTCTCTGCCTTCCTTTCCATCCACTGCCTTTCAATGTCCTCACCTGTCTCTTGTGCTCTGGTAGATCAGGACCCCCTATTTGGTGGGGTCCCTTACTTCCAACCTTCTCTTTCTGTCCCTTGATGTAGGCAAGATCTTTCACAGGAATCTTTTTCTCTCTGCTGCAGGAACAGTTAATGTGGGCTTGGATAACACAGCCCTCACAGCCTCCCCCCTCACAACTGGTAATCTGACACTTGCAAGTCAAAATATCAAAGAACTTGTCTAACTTGACAATGAACCTCTCTTTGGCATCAAGTTTGCCCTTCCCAAGAGAAAACTTCACTGCCTGCTTCCAGACCTCCTTGAGCTTGGACATGATTGTCACTTTTTCATTGATAACAGGGGGCTTGAAAAGAGCATTAGCTTTGCTCCACTGACAAATCAGACCAGGGTAGATGTCACTCACCAGCTTGTCCACTGGGTAGTTCCTCCTGTCATCTTCACTTTGCTTCCACAAGTAAATGCCATACCTCAGGATATCCCTCACAGTTGGCAGTTCAGACACCAACAGCTCCCGGCCAGTGCCAACAAGATTACTCAGATGAGAACTTGATTTCGTCCTTGTTCTGACTTGAGCCATTTTCTTAATGAGTTCACATTGAAATAAAAACTAATACAACAGTTAAGTATCCACTACAGACAGGTATTAACTCTTTTCAGCGCAAAATTCTTGGTTAAAAAAAGAGCTGAAATGGGCAAGAACAAATTTATCTGCAAATGCTAAACACATTATGCTTTTTTGGTTTCAAAATGTTATAAAATGCTAATTTATCTGTTGTCTGTAATGCAAATAATTTGTTCATGTACTCTAAAAAAACTAAAGAAACACATCCTAAAAATATTCTTTAGAACATTGAAATAGGCCTCATACTGCTCAGTTGTACTAAAAATGAACCACCTAATTTTAGCTCAAATCAAAGTTGTTAATTAAATTTTGCTCAATGTATCACTATAATATGCGTAGAAATAGCTTTTTCTAAAATATAACAGAATAATACTCACATGTGAACAGTAAGAAAAAAAATATCAGTAGATAATCACTAAATCTATCCCCTCACTGCAAGCCGAGGTGGTAAAATAGCTTCATAAATCATGAGTCACTTCAAATATTTCACAAAACGTTTTAGAATGTTCTGAAACGTTACATTCTAGCCTCTGAGAAAGGTGGCTCAGAAAATGGCCTTATGCGCGCCAGAAAACCGTCAAAATATTTCATATACCAAACTGTATGATAATTACAATTAAGTGGAATGGCACACCTTTTTATTTGAGTATTTAAATATTATTTATTATATGAATTACATTATATGTGTTTATATGAATTAGTTAGAACAATGCTCTATGAGAGATAACGTGTGCAGCCAAAATAGAAAATGTGAGAAGACATATTCTGGGGTAACTACAATAGTAAAATAATCAACAATTTAATAATAATCAACTGCAAAATGATGTAGGTTAGGGTTATCAGAATTAAATATTTTCTTCAGAATTGTGTTCTATACACCAAAATATGTCATTTGAACACCCCTCTCCATTGATTTAAAAAAAATGCATAGTATGACCCGCCCTACTGGATATGCTCACCAATTACGCCATCCCCCAGCTGCAGGACAGGCAGCCAACTGTCATCTTCCAACAAGATGGGGCACCCCCTCATTGGGCGCATGTTGTTCGTGAAACTCTCGACGCAACATTTCTAAATCGATGGATTGGCAGGGACGGGCCAATCCCATGGCCCCCAAGATCACCAGACATTACCCTGCTGGATTTCTTTCTCTGGGGTCATGTTAAAGATTTGGTTTATACAACAGTTGTTCCAGATATCAGGACATTGCGAGAACGCATTACGGATGCAATTGCAACAGTTAACCCACAAATGTTGGAAAATGTGTGGCGTGAGTGTGAATACCGTTTAGACATTTTACGTGCCACTAGGGGTGCACATGTGGAAGCTTATTAAGTTCATTAACTACGTATCAAAACTTTGTATGTTTATCTACTTATGATTAAAACTGTGTTTGAATACGAGTGTTTATTTAAAAGTTATAGCATGCTTTAATCAGGGTAATCATTTATGGACACCCTATATTAACTATGATTATATAATATATAATTATATACGGTTTATGCGAAGGATTGCTTATATATGAAAGCTTGCATCTAACTATGGACCAATTTCACTCGCATCACAAGGGTTAAATTATTGGAAAAATAATCAAAGATAGAATGGCAAATTATCTAGAAAAACTAAAAATACTTTCAGATACACAGCATAGTTTCATGGTCATAATTACCAAGGGATGAAATGGTGATACATTGGAAAACGATATCAAAAGAAAATTCAAATTTGATCAAAAGTATTTGTAATATAAAAGGCGCGTTGCATTGAGACAATTCATAATTAATCAATAAAAATCTACAAAAATACTCTTATTAACCATAATCATTAAGCGGTTATGGACTTCATGCAGTTACTTCATTTGTTTTGTTGTAAGCATGTGATATATGTTCTCTAAGTAATGATAAGTTATACAGTGCACATGTAAGCTGCATACATACATAACGTGTTTTATACTTGTCCGAAACCTGTACAAACAGGTTTGGACGAGTTCAAAACCAGTACAGGGCGGCATGACTCACGACTGACACTGCTTATTTGAACCCATTTCTCCATAAAACATTGATGTGAGACGTTGTGTAACGTAACTTGTGTGGTGCTATATTAGTATCAATTGGTACGTATTACAAGCTTCATTATTTTATCATGTGAAATGATATGTAATAATCACAATAATGAAATTATTTTTCCTTTCAATCGGTGTATTAATTCATATTAATATAAATAAATAAATAATTATTTATAATAATTAAATAATAATAAATATTTATTTATATTCATATTGTGTGGCATTTTCAATATGTATTTTGAAAACGGTGATAAATGCGTCTTTAGTTGGTAAATACTTTTTAATAATACTTATTAAATTAATTAAAATTATTAAAAAGTATTTAATTTTTACTTCAGTTATGTATGACTTATGTATTTAAGTTTTACTTCAGCAGTAGCGCAGGCAGAATTAATTGAAGGGGGGAGGGCACATAAAATCGTTAGTGGCGTTGCCGTCTGGTACAGCACTTATTAATGAACCAATTGCCATCCGTTTCGCCCATGTAAGTGATTTGCTAGATTTGTGTGTTCAGTTTACAATTTTTCGAGCGCGGTCGGTATGTCTGTATACGAACCAGGCATCTTCTGTATGTTCAAGAATGTGTTCAGATGGATGCTTATACACTAAGTTTGTTTAGATTAGGAATTTGGTATCTTAACTGTAGGAATTTGCAGTTTGTTTTTTCATAATTTTTGGTTATAGATGAAAGGAGTCTCAGAAATTGTCATTTTATTTTGAATAATAAAGGTATTTTGTCAAATTAAAAAAAAACATTGTGGTCTCAATTGTCCCAACTTTGGGGCAATTGAGACCATATTTTAAAATCTGTCTAGTGACTTTGCGGTACTGCGGTACTGCGGTACTACCAAACTACCAAACCGGGACCGCATAACGCAAGTACCGCAAAGGATCGCTGAAAGTACCGCAGTACCGCTACCGCATTCAAATTTCCGCGTACCGGTTTGGTACCGGTTTGGTAGTTTGGTAGTACCGCAGTACCGCAGTACCGCAAAATATGCCGCAAGTGCCCAGCTCTGCGGCTACTACAGGGTCGAAATTGACTATGAACCTCTGGAGTACTTAATTATGTATGTAAGTAGCTGCTATATGCATATAATTCAAATAAACTATTGAAACCTAATAACTCTTTCATTTTATGTTTACACCAATCTTGAAAAGTATAAAAAATTGGTCTCACATTTTGACTATTATATTAACTAGTACAGTACCCGTCGCTTCGCTGACGGTTAGCTAAAGACCCGCCCTACGTGCGGGTAGTAAAACATATCCAAGTAGAGGGCCGGAATATTTTTTGTAGTTCGAAGGCTGTTATTAGCTAGGTTAATTGAATGGTATGGTTTGGTTAGGTTGAGTCGTGATATTTTCGTTAAAGCTTAACCTAACCTAACTTAACCTATTCAATCGTCAAGGGCGTACAGTTGACCTAACCGGGCATTCAACACCCAGGTGCACAACCTCGGGACCTAATCAATATGTGTGTGAAGTTTTATGTTTGTAACTGCTTTCATTTTGGAGCTATGGCTGGAACAGACACACACACACGCACGCACGCACGCACACACGCTGAAAGTGTGACGGACGGACGGACGGACGGACAGCTCTCTTTTATATTATAGTAGAGAAGAGATTATGATTATATAATATATAATTATATACGGTTTATTCATGTCTTTGTATTATATGTTTATTATTATTATAATATGTTTTATGTTATGCCCCTAACCAGGGGTTTCGGTTCAGAATTCAGTTGGATTTTGGGTTGTTTCGGTTGGGTTTGTAATACCAGATGGGCGTCCAGAAAGTCAGCAGTAGAGGCTGTCTTGCAGAATTTACCAGCACTAGTAGTTGCCCTGCAAAGAATTGTGGATGGTGAGATAAAAAACTGTACTCCTAAACAGCTCGCTGAGGCAAAGGGTATTCTGGTAACACTCGATACTTACGAATTCTTAGTTCTTCTTATATTCTGGAGTAAAGTGCAAGAGAAGGCTTTCAATTTATCCACATATTTACAGAAAAGTAGTCTAGATCTGGTAACGGCTTCTCATTTGATTCAGCTTTTTGAAAATGATATGAATAACATGCGAAATGAATTTGAATCTGAATTCAAACAGATTGAGAATGAAATAACTGAGTTGGCTCGAAAATGTGATATTACTACGGAATACAAGCAGCATAGAGTGCGTAAAAGAAAAAGATTCCATGAGGAAATTGCAGAGGATGAAGGAATATTTGATGCCCGGAAGAAACTCATAGTTGAATCCTACTTAGTGTACCTAGATTCTGTTATAAATAGCACAAATAAAAGATTCAAGCGTTTTAAAAATGTGGCTTCCAAATTTAGTGGTTTAGATCCAAAGCATTTTGACAACGCAGATAATGTGAACAAATTAGAATTTTTGGCAGACATGTACTCAGACGTCATCGATAGTCAAACCGAAATTGTGCAAGAGTTTCTTTCATTTAAAGACATGTACAAAGAGATAATGAGCACTAGCAGTAATGCAAATTCAAGTGTCGAGAAACTGACCATCAACAGTGTACTAAAATTCATGATCGCCAATGGCATGTGTTCCATTTATCCTAACCTGTCGACATTGTACCACATTTATCTGACCTTGCCAATAAGTAGCGCAGTTGTGGAACGATCCTTTAGCCGACTTAAACTCGTAAAGTCCTACCTGCGTTCTACAAGGGGTGAGGACAGATTGTCCGGGTTAGCTTTGCTCTCCATTGAAAGACAGTTGGCTACTGAAGTAGATTATAATAAAGTAATATATAACTTCGCTAGAATGAAGCCTAGACGAAAGAGGCTGTTGTTGTTGTTGCTTCATACATTATTCATATTGCTTCTTATTGTTTTGATTTTACTTTTGAAATATAAAATAAGTAAATAACACATGTTTTTATTATGTTTTGATTTTAAATACAATATAAATATATGAACTTACTGTAAAACTGTAATTCTTGTGTTTTGATTTTAAATACAAAATAAACATGTATAATGAATTTAAAATTATTTTATTTGGTATGCGGAGTGGCGCCTTTTTTATGTGCTCGCTCCCCCTGACGTTAGAACCTGGCTACGCCACTGAGTAAAGCGTTAGGGAGAATCGGTTACGAGGGGGGTAATGGAAGTAGTTAGAGGGGGGGATATTCGGTGGTGGGATTGGTGATAAGGGGAAAGACGCTTTATTTTTCGTCAGACGGGACGGATTACACCAATTCACTATTTCATGAGGATCTAATTCGCATTCAGATGAGCCAAATGTTTTTGCCAGGGTATCATCTTTCGGGTCGAATATTGACGGTAATGCCTTCAGGACATTCCGTTTCACGGCCAAGCTGGTTAACATTAAAGCTACTTCGTCTATCGAAAATTTTCTGCTTTTGTCAAAAGCTCCGCAGAATTTATTCTTTACGGTAGTAGAATATTCAGGGAACGACATATGAGGAGTGATTTGAAGGTTTCCAATAGAATTAAATAACAACAGAAACCTTTGTGTGTTTTGACGATAAAGCGTTCCATAAGTCCTTTATCGTGCAAGACTCCTGGTCCGAAAGCGTATCTATCACCTTGTACAGTTGCGACCCTTCCAACTTACCAAGAATGATCGTTACCTGATCCCGCTCGCTAATTTTCTTTAAATTTGCTTTCCACGTAAATGTTTGAAAATACGTTTCGATATCATCTTTATCTAAATTTAGGGTGGGTGGACGTTTCTCAAACTCTAAAAGGATTTGCGGAGACACCATTAAAAGGTGATTAGTGCGAGGCTGGCCATTTCCATTACGCTTACCAGCCATGTTAGAGCTATATGTACTCGTATGTATCCTATGAAAAAAATAAAGTGCCCGAAAAGAGAATCTCTAAAAATTAAAACCGAACGAGACAAAAATGAATTGTACCCAAAAAAGGGCCGTTTAAAGTTTATAACCCTCCCTTCGTATCGGGGATCTGGGGGAGATGGAGTATAATGGGGTCGGGGAATCGAGGGATGCCTGAGGTAACCACTTGAGAGGTTTAAGGACAAACCAAAAAAAGTTAGAAGCTACACAATCTGAGCGTGATAATTTTTTTTTCAAAAGCCTACCTCTAGACAAACTATATATAAATACTTATAAGGGTACCAGAATTTTCTATATATCAATGTTAACCAAAATAGATCAAAAGGGAAGGATTCAACATTAATTGGAAGAACAGACACACAAATTTTCCTTTCCTATTCATAAGACACCAAATAATGCAAAAGCCTACTTTACAGTAATAACGGAGTGCGTTGGTTCGCATTATTAAATTGATAACAATTTAATAAGACTAGCTGTCACCAGAAGTGTAGTTTTATTTATTAAAGGGCCTATTTGGCCGATATATTAAGAGTGCAACAGGTTAATAAGTATTTGTCCAGCTTTACCAGCCGACTTAAGGATTGACGAAATAATTTACCGGTTGGAGTTTATGTTTATTAAAATAACTAAATTATTTTAGGATGTCAAGCGTTTAGGACAGGGGCGAACGTTAATACATAAAACAGCACCGAGAGAGAGAGAATTTAGTAATTTGCGATTAACACTAAACTGACAAGCTATACTTACAAAATTTTGAGAGTCCCAAAATCCTGTGATCCTGACTGAACAAAATCTAGAATTCAATTCCCCGTATGTAGGATCTTATGGCACCTTGTAGAGGGTTTTCCCCAACTTCTTCCCCCAATTCCCCCATTCCCAACCGAAACACCCACAAAAAATATAAAAACCGTTACATTCTCTGAGAAGTTACATTCAACAGACATCTTAAATTTATCTTCCAAAACGACTCTATAAAAAACCATATTAAAAATTTTAATTTGAAATACTTATAAAACTGTTACTGTATATTATCAATGTTCAGTACAAACATTTCTCTCGGTGCCATTTATTAAATTTATTACAAATTACAATCATTACAACCCTTTTTGCCACGTTTTCACTGAAATAGATAAGGCTTTATAAACACCCTGTACATTGAGACGATCTCTTCCGGTCATCATCATCGAGAGTACATCCTGTTATACGTGGCCAATTCTACAGCCTAGGGCCCTGCGAAGCTTCGAGATTCGATTTGATTTCGAATCGGGAGAGAGGATTCGATTTGATTCGTTAGCTTGGGCTCCGATTCGATATTTTCGAATCTCCATTAAGTCCGGTAAGTAACATCAGTGATATTGTTTTGAAAAACAATTTTGTAAATAAACACTTTTCTTTTTACTTAGATCAGGGGTCACCAACCTTTTTTTTGTTCACCGCCCACTTTTACGATTTTTTGAAAATTAAAAAAGCTTATCGCCCACCTTAGATCAAAAAGACTAAATCAATATAATCGATAAAATAAATAATGAAATAAATGTTTAATTACCTTTAATGTGAGCCAACTAGTGGGCGCTACCGCCCAGGTTGGTGACCCCTGACTTAGATCATAATTCATTCTAATACTGAGACCAATCTCTTGTGCAATAACACTTTTATCATACTTTAATACCATTGTTCCTCCTCATGATCAAATACTTAATACATTTTTTTTAGAAGGATTTACTTGTCCTTTGTTGTCAAGAAGATTTAATTAATTGTATGCGTATTACTGTAAAATAATAAACACTCTAAACAAAGAAACCATTTTCTGTTTAATTTGAAACTTAATTCAGTACATATACACCCAATAATCTATATGTCTACAGTTGATTCGATTCGAAAGAAAAATTATGATTCGCAGAGCCCTAATATATATATTATATATATATTATATATATATATATATACATATATATATATATATATATATATATATATATATATATAAGAATAAAAAGGATTATCAACGCCCAAGTCAACATAATGAAGATTTAATATCAGACGTTTTGGAAGTCAAACTCCCATCATCAGTTGTATGTTTAATTTATACGCAGAATTATAGTCATTCAACTTTGGTTTTTGTCTATATATCGGGTGGGCAAAAAAAAAGAGAAACTTCGAACTTTGGCTGTAAAATAGAAAGTTATGGTCAGATTTCAATAATTTTTTTCACATCCCACAACTAAGTAAATTTCCTATACGGTGAGCGGATTTCAAAGAAAACTAATCAAAATTACGGATTTATTGAACATTTCTTTATGCCACTGGAAATTCTCCATTTACACTATTGCTGCATTATGTGCGGATAAAAAGTTACAAAGTATTCACATATGGTGCTACCTTGATGTTAAAAAAACTGCTCGATATGTTTACCACGAACTTCTACAACCTTTTTCAATCTAGGACGGAACTCATCTATGGCTTTATTGATTTGTTCTTGTGGTAGCTCATCCCATTTTTCCAGAAGGAGCTGTTGTAAATGAGCGACATTTCTTACTTTGACTCGATAAATTCTCCGTGACAAATTTTCTCAAAGGCCGTAATCGAGAGGATTTAAATCATGACTGTTTGGTGGCCAAATTTAATACTGCTACCTGGTATTCTTTTGATACCTCTTGTTTTATCGATTTTCTTGAGAAGCTTGTACAAACCTCCTGTAGTTGGCTTAAGTTAATTAAAATCGCTTTAATTATCAACTTGAACCTATGATTAGCAAGATTTTTCTGGAATATTCGCCATAAATCCAATTTCTCAGCTAAAATGCTAAAAGATGGTATGCAACCATAAAATTACCTAGTACTAACATACTAAAATTTCATGGTTCTATGTACCGTATTTGCCGAGATATGAAGGATTTAAAAGGTCTCCCTTTTTTTTTTGCCGACCCGACAATGCAGTAGTAGTGTAAATGGAGAATTTCCAGTGGCATAAAGACATGTTCAATAAATCCGTAATTTTCATTAGTTTTCTTTGAAATCCGCTCACCGTATAGGAAATTTACTTAGTTGTCGGGTGTGAAAAAATATTGAAATCTGACAATAACTGGAATTTACAGCCAAAGTTCGAGGTCTCGCTTTTTTTTTCCCACCCGATATATATATATATTATATATAATATATATATATATATATATATTATATATATATTTCAACTGCAAAGAACACGCAGTATAATTAACGTAAAGAACGACACTTGTATAGGAGAACATTCCGAGCAAGATGAGGAGGGAGAACGAACAAATGAAAAAATGAGGTAACCACCCGGGAATCGAACCCGGGATCTTCCGATTGCCGGTCAGATATGATAACCACTACACCATGGTCCTCACTCGATCAGAAGTCGTAATTCTCCTACATACGCGCAGAAACCAATGCCCCCGAGGGGGGCACCTCCCGCATGCCGCACCTATATATACATTTCAACTGCAAAGAACACGCAGTATAATTAACGTAAAGAACGACGCTTGTATAGGAGAACATTCCGCGCAAGATGAGGAGAGAGAACGAACAAATGAAAAAATGAAGTAACCACCCGGGAATCGAACCCGGGATCTTCCGATTGCCGGTCAGATATGATAACCACTACACCATGGTCCTCACTCGATCAGAAGTCGTAATTCTCCTACATACGCGCAGAAACCAATGCCCCGAGGGGGCACCTCCCGCATGCAGCACCTATATATACATTTCAACTGCAAAGAACACGCAGTGGTTATCATATCTGACCGACAATCGGAAGATCCCGGGTTCGATTCCAGGGTGGTTACCTCATTTTTTCATTTGTTCGTTCTCCCTCCTCATCTTGCGCGGAATGTTCTCCTATACAAGCGTCGTTCTTTACGTTAATTATACTGCGTGTTCTTTGCAGTTGAAATGTGTATATAGGTGCGGCATGCGGGAGGTGCCCCCTCGGGGCATTGGTTTCTGCGCGTATGTAGGAGAATTACGACTTCTGATCGAGTGAGGACCATGGTGTTGTGGTTATCATATCTGACCGGCAATCGGAAGATCCCGGGTTCGATTCCCGGGTGGTTACCTCATTTTTTCATTTGTTCGTTCTCCCTCCTCATCTTGCGCGGAATGTTCTCCTATACAAGCGTCGTTCTTTACGATATATATATATATAATATATATATATATATAATACAAGGACCCCATAATTCTCAGGTCTGTTTCATTTTGCAAGGTGGTTTTAACCCCTTTAAGCCTACACGTATTCATCTGCAATCCGATGTAAACACTGAAAAACCCTGTTTTAATTGAGAAAAAAATGTACCAGATTTACAGTTTATAGCAAATTAAATTTCACTTATATAATTCTTCACCGATTTTGTAGTCCTGCATATCAGTAATCCAGCAACACAGTCGCACTACATCGCACGTGGAATGAATATTCCTGGCCTCTGATTCCCCAGCCGTGATGTCCAACCAGTGGGAGAGAGCTGGGCAGGAAAAGACCGAAGCTCTACCCAACATTTTTAATTTAAACTGGTCTAAGTGTTCTGAAACGGGCGAATTACAGTACCATTGTTATCCTTTGCGAATTTAGTCTTAGATTATGTACAGATGTGACAAAGCAAGTTTATTAAAATGAAAGTAATAAATAACCGATTTAAATACGTAGTGAAGATATATGTAACACTAGTAAGCCAGTATGTAGTGGAGATATAGGATGTCCATAAACGATTACCCTGATTAAAGCATGCTATAACTTTTACATAAACACTCGTATTCAAACACAGTTTTAATCATAAGTAGATAAACATACAAAGTTTTGATACATAGTTAATGAACTTAATAAGCTTCCACATGTGCACCCCTAGTGGCACGTAAAATGTCTAAACGGTATTCACACTCACGCCACACATTTTCCAACATTTGTTACCTTGTAGGCGTGTAACTTCAAACGTTTGTGTAACACCTTGTGCACCGTAGACTTCGGGTCTAGGACAACTGGCCGCGGCCAACTAGCCGCAGCCCAACTCACCACGGCCAACTCGCCGTAGCCAACTGGCCGCAGATATAGGGAATAAGACAACTCGCTGCGGCCAACTCGCCGTGATATAGAAAAATTATTTTTTTTTTATGAAAATTGTGTGTAATAAAACAAGTGTGTTAAAATTGCTTTATGAAAGTACTTTATTGGAGTAAAAAAAATAAAATAAGGATAAAAATGCAAATATCTATAAAAAGTTATGGGCAATTCCCCTAAGGTATTCAACAAAATTTCGACTGTCAAATTTACTGACAATTGATTTTATCCTTGCATCTGCTTCTCTGAATTTTTTTAACTTGACTGGAGGATTTTGCCCTGCAATCAGCTGCTCGTAATATAGATCTCTTCCTCGTTGAACTTTTTTCAAACCATCAATAAATTTCCAAATCGTAGGATGTTGCATTCCAAGTTCATTTTGCAGTCTTCGGTGCGCAGCTTCTGCGTGATTGTTAGTCCTGTCTTCGTCATTCAAGCAGCGTTGATAAACATTCCACATTTCCTGTGGAAATACACACGCATATATACTATATATACATATATATATATATATATACTAGCGGAGCGACCCGGCGTTGCCGTGGATGTTGAACGCTATATATATGTGTGTGTGTGTGTGTGTACACACAGTATATGCCCGGTTAGGTCAACTGAATGCCCGATTAGATTAATTGAATACCTGGGTACGTTAATTGAATGCCCGATTAGGTTAATTGTACGTCCTTGACGATTGGTTATGTTGAGTCGTGATATTTTCGTTAAAGCTAACGAAAATATCACGACCTAACCTAACCAATCGTCAAGGGCGTACGGTTGACCTAACCGGGCATTCAACACCCAGGTGCACAGCCTCTAAAATTATATTTAGAATAAAAAATTTAAAATTATAAAATTATAAATTATAAAATCTGGCCACCGCGGCCAGTTGGCTACGGCGAGTTGGCCGTGGTGAGTTGGGCTGCGGCTAGTTGGCCGCGGCCAGTTGTCCCATTCCCATAGACTTCGGTATCTTTAGTTGGCATGAAGCTTGTCTCACCGATTTCCTTGGTGACCGTGTGAAAGCAGTTTGAATATTTTCCACCATCCCATCGGAAACTGATGGTCTACCACTGCTCTTTCCCTTTTCCACGTTTCCAGTTTCCAAGAATTTTTTCATCCACGACTTAATTAACTTCACATCAGGTGGATTCCTTCCATACTTTGTTCTGAACCTTCGCTGAACACTGACAGGAGATTTTGTTTCTGCAAGCCACACAACACATTGTGCCTTCTCTGTCACAGACGCCATCATTAACTGAACAGCCACTACAGCGCTCCTAGCGGCGAATGCGGTAGACGAAACACACCAGCACAGAAACTCTATGCGTGTACGATATCACCTGTAAAAAAAAACGGATGTAAGATTCGTCATTAAAACATGAGAGCATACTGTTTTCAGGGTAAACATTTATGGACACCCTGTAAATATAATGGACTGCAATAGCACCTAAATTCTACTTAATGTTCTAAAATTTAGAGAGAAATCTGCAATAAGTGATTCACTGTGGAATGTTCCGTAACAACTAGCTGAGCTCGCTATTAACTTAACCATTCAACATGTAGATTCATAGATGAAATATTCGCAGAACATTCTGACTCACAAATACAGATCGTCTGTCGTTCTGCAGTGCAGGCAAATAACAGATCAAAAGTGTTACTGGCAAGCCATTCACTACAGCACGGAATACACTGTAACAAAAGTGTATGGTAAAAGGCAAGTTATTTACATAAACTGTATTTTTACATAAAGCATATTAGAAGTATAGCTGCTTTATTGCTTTTCAGTGCAGGAAACTAGAAGATAAAAACTGTAAGAAGCAATTCCGTCACATGACAGAATAATTACCCTGTAACAATTGATCTTTGCATACCCAAATGATTTTCACAATTCTTTCATTGAAATAAAAAATAAATTAAATAATTTAACACATCAAAAACTTAACACTTCAAAAATGTTGATCTAACCTCATCACATACTTTTAGTAAAAACATAAGTATTTCGGATGTAGTCATTTGTATCTGAAAGTGTCAGTTAAATAAAAATTCCTCGTTCCATGTTTTATTAGTTCAAGGTTAACAAATGATATTTTTAATATCTTACAAAAATAATTAGTTGCTATGCAACGTAACTTAATTTAGGTAATTGACAGTTTGTTTACGAGAGATTATAAAGAAACTAACGAATATTCCCAAACAAAAGTGCGAAAACGTTATTCAGTTACTTATTCATAATCTTCAGTTAAAACTAATGGAAGGGCAGAAGGGACACTGTCTAGCCTGCTCCAGTTATGCATAAGCCAATTAAGAGCAAGCATTTGTGAGTGGGGAGCTTCTAAGTGCTCATCATAGATGATGAAACGGGAATCAGTCTTTGGTAGGCAAATATAAAATTTTTGTTTATTTTCTATATTTATCTCAAAACACAATCTTACATTGTTAATATTATATGAGATATCTAAGTTGCAAAACAAAATATTTAAAAATATTGTAAAACTTTATGTAACTTTTTTCTTTTTTTGAATAAAGTATCGAATGTTAAAATTAAAGTAAAATTTATTTATAGTTTCTATAAAATTTTTAATAAATTTAATTACAATTTTACAATAGAGTATTCATATGAAGCAAAATACCATTCATTTATAATGAATTTAATGTAAATTTCATACATACGGATGCCATCCACATAGAGACCCCACTTTAAGAAAAACCTTTCCACGATCTTTAAAACGACTAATCACTCTATGGTGTATTAATGACTTTTGCTTTTTAAGCTCACACAGTTTCCACTTTATATAAAATGCCCTTCAAAAATGGCTTTCATTATGTTGATCACCTCTTCCTCGTGTGCAACACTGACTCTCAGATTAAAAGATACACAACATATTCATAAAGAAGAAATAGTTTAAATTATAATTATAATAATGCTCAGTTAAGTACTTTGTTATTTATGAAGAAAAATAATTTGTGATTATTTGTTTTAAATCGAAAAACATAAAAAATAATAATAATTTAGCGTTAGGATATGACATTATCTCTTGACAAGTGATGACGTGATAAGCTGTTGCTGGGATACAGGATAAATTAGGCTAAGATTCCATTTAGATGCCAGTATAATCCATAATACATAAAACGCAACTTCTAATGATAGAGACTAATAGTTGTTTATAAGATCGTGGAAAGTTACTTTTAAAATCTAAATCGAGTTACATTCGAAAAGCAGGTATGTATTTGCCATTTAATTATAATAAAGCAGTGGGTCTCAGTAATAGGCCTAAATGTATTTTATTTGAAAACATATCCAATTCCTTGTAGCTGATAGATTATCAGATACTCATTTTCAACTTCTCTGACAACAATGACGAAGCGACCGCACATTCCTCCAGGATGCGTAAACTGCACTCTGTCGGAGTAAGCGATGCCACTCTGTGTAGCAAACGGAAGAGTTTTCACATAAGGTTTACCGTAGTGGTCAAAGGTTACATTATTCGCTAAGTATATCTGAAAAGAAAGTTACATAAAACTGATTTTCAGTATTCGAATTACAAATGAAAAAATAATTAAAACTAATATTTTAGCAAACCATTGTATTTACATATTAGTAGTAGTACAGTAAGAGATATGTGGATATTTGTCGAACAAAACTAATTACTCCGTAAATAGAAATGTTTATATTTCATAGTTATGAACGAAATCTTCAGTCGAAAGGAATCAGTATTTAAACATAGTAATAACAATCATTGTTGTTGGTTACTGTGTTAAAATGAATTAATATATTGTAACGTTTCTCTCATTCCCAGTACAGCTTAATAAGTTTGACTAAATGAGTCTAACATTTTATTGTCCCTCTGTTGCTTATAAAGTAAGATTGAAAGATGCATCATCACGCAATAATTAAATTAAAACTTACACTTTTATTTCTTGTATCAAGTCATTTCTTGTAAATTGAATATACCTGTAAAAAAGATACCTGTAAAATACCTTCTAAGAGGTTAGGTGTGCTGTACTGCCTCCGCAGTTTCTTCACTCCGACTCAGTTGCTCTCTCTGTACAAGGGTCTTTTCTCCTCTGTACGGAGTATGCTTCTCATGTATAGGGTAGCTCAACTTGACAGGGTAGAATCAAACACTTTTCGTTTAATCAATTCCCCTCCTCTTACTGACTGTCTTCAATCCCTCTCTATTCACCGCAATGTTGCCTCACTCTCTCTTTACTATCGCTATTATAACTGACACTGCTCTTCTGAACTCTCTAACTGCATACATCCTTCTTTAAGGAGAGCACGCAGCACCACACTTTCGACCCTTTCTCATTCTTTTTCTGTCCAACTTTCTAATGCAAGGTTTAATCAGTATTTTCAATGTTAGATCTACTGAACCGGTGAACTCCGGAACAATCTTCCTCAATCCATCTTTCCTCCTGTCTATGACCTCCAATCTTTCAAAGGCAGTGTTTAGGCATCTCGAAAACCCTGAAACTTGATTTTGGCTCTCTTCTTCTTCGATTGAGAGGGAGGCACTTTTGCTGGTGTTGGCCCCTACTCCTGGCCCCTCCATCCTGCATAAAAAAAATATTGTGGAAAATAATTCCCACGATGACCACGACGAAAACAAATGTATACAATTTAAATCAAGTGTGTATTTTGTGACCTCATAAGATCCGGGAGAAATGCTAAAAATTTAACATACTGTGCCACAAGAATAGAAAAGTCCATGAAGTGCTAACATTCTTAACAGAATTCGTAGTAGACTAAGTTGTGGGAGATAATTTCTTCCTACTTCGGTCCACCATCTTATAAATGATGAAAGTCAGTTAGCCGGAAGATTTCGCACAGTCAAGAACTCTTAACTAAAAGATTAACACCGTTGACAGAAATTTGAAGATAGGATTAAGCTAAAGTCAGAAATTTAGAGTTAAAAAATATGGATCATTTGAAGATCAGGTCACCTAGCATCAATTACCAAATGATATCTTCGTTAAAACTAACGAAAATATCACGACTTAACCTAACCAATCGTCAAGGGCGTAGAGTTGACCTAACCGGGCATTCAATTTAATTTATTATTATATTTGGTACTGTATAGCAAAAAAGAAGAATACGCGTGGGCCCTGATCTTCAGGTGATCGAAAAAATGTAAAAGAACTTAAGTGAAGGCAAAGAATGTTATGGTTATGAACTTAAGAATGATAAACATAATTGAACATAATGATGAACATAATTTTTGCGAAAACTTGGTTGTCGAGGCCGTACCACTTGCTTTTCTACGTTGGAGGTGTGAATATCGCGTTTCGACGGCTTTCCAAGTCTAACTAAATTATAGAAAATAGAATTGAATATTCCCATCAAAGGGAGCGAATAAAGTATTGCGTACTTTTATGCTACCCTGTATCAGGTTAGCACTGCCAGTAGGTCAGTTAGCGATTTCATTTCGGTAGATCCGTGGAATTAAACATGCGCACAGGATTTGCCACCAGTAGTATGGGTGAAAAATGGACGAGTGCAGAAATGTTACGTAATGTTGCAAGAGTGCCAACCCCCACCCCCTTGTTGCAAGAGTGCCAACCCCACCCCCTTGTTGCAAGAGTGCCAACCCCCACCCTCGTTTGTTGAAAGAGTGCCAACCCCCAACCCCCTTGCTACAAGGCACCCCCCTTTGTTGCCAACTCCAAAATGGGGATGCAAGGGGTATGCAACTTGGAGTTATCCCCCAAGATGATCCCCCCAAAGGGGAGTGCCAACCTTTGTTGCCAACCCCAAAATGGGATTGCAAGGGGTAAGCAACTTGGAGTTATCCCCCAAGCTGAACCCCCAAAAGGAGCAGAAAGAGAAAGAGAAAGAGGAAGGTGGAGAGAGACCCAGAGGAGGGTCTTTGCTTGGCTGACTGCCAAGCTCATATGGGGTTCTTCAGCCACCCACCGCGCTCTCATAGTGCCCCTAATCAGCCAGTTCGCTGAGTTGCCAGATTCGTTATTTATTAATTTAATTCATATATTAACAGCCTAGAAGGCTGAGTTGCCAAATAGCAATATGTATTTAATTATTCCTTATATTATTCAGCCACTTGGTTGCTGAGTTGCCAGATAGCATTAAATATTAAATTAATCCATATATTAATCCATATATTAATCAGCCTAGAAGGCTGAGTTGCCAGATAGCAATATGTATTCAATTATTCCTTATATTATTCAGTCATTTGGCTGCTGAGTTGCCAGATAGCATTTTAATTCTTCAGGTATTCCTTATTAGGGAGAGTTGCTAAATACCACCATTTATTTTAATTTATATGAGGATAGTTGTCAGGTACCACCATTTATTTTAATTCACACGATTTACCAAAGCAGGTGAAATTTCTCCTTAAAGTTATTGAGAAATAATTATTTTAACATTAAAAGAAATTCTGTTTATTAAATAAATAATTAGAATTTAAACGCACACTTCTATACCTACGACGGAATGACTAAATTATTTCATATATTCATCCATTAGCTGGCTTAAAACACCGATTTCAGAAATAGAAATTAATTAATTATTCAGAAATCCGAATCCAAACAAATGATATAATTGTGTACAAGGAATAAATAAAACCAATACAACGTTCTGATTATGAATTAGTGGATATGCAATGGGACATATATAATATATATATATATATATATATATATATATATATATGATCAAATAATAGAACGGAAAATATATAATCATACAAAGCACAGTATTAACAAAATATTAGTACAGGAAAAAAATATATAATAAATGAATGAACAATTCGCACACACACACACACAAAAGCATAACCAACATTCATCATACTAACACAACCACCACCACACAAATTGATGCATGCAAAGTCCCAGCCCTAATTCAATATATATATATATATATATATATATATATATAATATATATATATATATTTAGGGTGATTCAAATATGGGGGTAAAAATTTTTTTTTTATATTTTAATGTGTTCAACCCTTTAAATGGTTCATTTCAGCATAGAAACAACTACCCTAAAATATTTTAGCAAATTTTTAATTTTTAGGGGTTGCTACCAGCAATTAAAAATTGACAGAACGACTCAAATTGTCAAATTTTTCCAATATTGTTATACAGTTTTCCACGCCACCCAGGAGGTAGAGTACAAGGCGCATTGTTTTTTTTAATGTGGAAAGCTACCCGGTAGGTCCTACCATAACCACAAGCATGCATAATTAAACTAGCATGATATTTGAGACATTAGCTGTCCTTACTTCATCAATGTTTCTTTTTTTCTATCAGGGTAAACAGCCCTGTAGTTTTTCACTACTTGTAGCAAAAATTGTTTTTGATCTTCGTCATGTGTTAGTAATTTATTATATTCATCCATTAATTTTACTCCTCTTTCCGCTATATCTTTCACGACTTTCCACTGTTTGATAGATTTCTTAGCGGAGTTATACTCTTCATCATTATGCCATTCTGTAGCATCTTTGAGTAAAAATTTTGAACTAAATTCTGTTATTGTAAAGAATCTTTGAGTATTTGATGTGACAAAATCTTCTAATTTCTTCGTTCGAATAAGTGCAGGATCTAGAAAAGCCCGTTTTGCAGGAAGAGTTTCTGTTGTATTTTGCAAGGCCTTTACCATTTTGTTTTTTGTTTCAGTAAGCACTTCATCATCATAAAAGGCCAAGGCTACCAGTTCTTCTGATAGGTACCAGAGGTGACCTAACAGTTTTTTAATAGCAACAGATACAATTGTGTCATTTAGTTGTTTGTAGACTACAAGATTCTGTAATAATTCCAGATCAAGGCGAGGAGCGCAAGATGGCACAGGAGCTGTAAACCATGCATTTACATATAATCGAGTAGCAAATAGACAGATGTCTTTTAGTCCTTTTTTGTCTTTTACTGAAATTTTGAACTGAGATTTGAACATAAAAATTTTTAATGACTATATAATTTTGGCCATCCACCTAGCCCGATGAAGTCTCGCTGGATGTTTAAATTTGATCCCACCTTTTGGTTCACCTCCCAAAAAATTAATTGTTAACTGCAATAGTTCTAAGGAATCGTCTCTTGGTTGGAATGTATCTACAGTAGTTGATTTGCTGCAAATGTAATTATGTCATCTTTGATGTCATGAATATTTTCATAGATATCTGGATCTGATAATGCTGTTTCGTAGTCTTCCTTATTAATGCTTGACCATTTTTCTCTGAACTTCTTAAAAAGGACTATATCTGGGCCAGAAGATGGTGATAAAGACTTTGAAACAACAGCTTCCAGCATAATTTCAAATATGTGGTGTCGACATGCCAGCCACAATAAATCGTTGTCGAATTTTTGTTCTAGAAGAATAGCTGCACCATTTCTAGGACCAGTATTGGTTGCCGTTGTATCGAAACATGCATTTTATTTGTTCGCAGATGCCCCATTCAAGCGATGTGTGATACACACAGCATTTGCTGTCAGGAGACCAGTACTTGAATCCAGTTTAGGCACACCAAGAAGTTGATCAACGCCTTCTCCTGAAACCAATAAGGGCAGACGGTCAATAATATGCATTCCTGCAATATCTTCAATTAATTTTCCATCCCAGTAAATTGTTAAGGCACCTCTGGCTTGAATTCTTCTTTCAGGTTCTCTGCAATTTTCTTTCTATATTTTATCCTCTCTCAACGAATAGAAGAGTAGCTAACATTGTACTCTTCTGGATTTTTTCCTAGACTTTGAATTGTTGGCATTAAAACTAGAGACGCATTTCTGTCATTCAATTTTGCAACATCAAGACTCCCTAATAATTTATCATCAAACAATTTTCTGCGTTTGTCAACCTTACTTTTCCATGTTGAAGGTTGTGCAGCACAGAAACCACATTCATCACTTTTACTCTCCTCTGATTCTGATGATGTACCGGTGAGTATGACAGCCTCTTCATTCTTCTTTCTTTTGATCTCTTCTTCTGCTTTTATGCTGCTCTTTGCTCTTTTTAGCAACAGCCTTATCAATGGTACCCATTTTTCCATGACGTCCTTTCTCACGTTGCATTTTCAAGAATTTCTTATCTTCTATTTTTATAAGCTGCATAGCATTCTCATGAGCAATGTCAAATAAGTTTTCCAGTTTATCTTTCCATTTTCTTCTTTATTATTTAAATTTTGTGATCTTTTCAATTTGCTTGCTTTGTTTTTCTTAAGCAGCTGCCATTCCTTCAGTATTCCTTGAATTTTATCTACTACATGTACAGGTATTCTTTGTTTTGCTGGTATTCCTGCTTTTTTCCAAACTGCTAGCACATCTGCAGTAGAGCAGCATGATTCTCTAATGCCTTGCTTTTTAATATTTCTGTAGTGCATGAAGAGGGCCATCATTTCCTTCTCTGATGGCAATACGGGTGTTTTTAGTACTGCAGAGGGCTGCCCAATTAGCCATACTTCAGTTTCTTTTCTTGTAGAACTTCTCCCAACTGAGCAACTAGGTGATGGTGAGTTAGGCCTAGCTTCCATAATCGATTAATTGGTATCAAAATTACGAGTTCCAAACAACAATTAAAAGCAAGCTAGTATACAGTATAAACCATTAATTAAAAATTCTGAAATATAAACAATTAAACATTACATCATAAGTTGTAAAAACAAACAAATTGAAAAAGAGGGAAACTTTGACGCCTGGTAGCACATAGTAAATTTTATTTAAAATTCACCAAATTTGGCATACACTACTTTTTTGTCATGGGGAACAAAAATACAGGTTGAACAATTAAAAAAAAAAATTCGATTTTTTTGAATCACCCTAAATTTATATATACTTAAACGTATTTAAGAATATTTGTTTTAAACCTATCTGCGTTATTTTTGCAATTAAACTCGAAACTTTAAACCCATTATATATGGCTTAAACGAATTACATTCGCAGTATTTTATCTCAGCATAATAACAACGAAACATATATCTATCTAGAAATCTATAAGTTTAGAAATTTACAAAAAAAGACAATTTACTTTTATTGACCTATTTATTTTAAATCCTCCTCCCCACATTACGGTCAGCATAAAAGAAAATATAAATATAAGAATATCATGTTTATTGTAAATTAAAGTTTTCAATGCAAAATAAATAAAAGTGAGAAATTTTAGTTATTGAGGAGTAACGCGCGCGATAGCGTTAATCGGAACCGGGTCGACCCGCCCCCATTCTAAATCGTAATCGCTGCCAATAAATGCGTTTTGAGAAATATTTTTATTCACTGCTACCTACGGAATATTTCAGTATATATATATATATATATATAATTAAAACTTTTAAATAAACAAAGGCAAATTTCTGATATGGGGAAACAAATGTATACCCATGGGTATTTCAGCTGACCTCTGTACACCTTTCTGTTCAAATCTCACTCAATATCTGTCCTGTTATTCTCTTTGCGCTGTTTACTGCTACCTTATTTTGTGTCCCAAATTTCGCATCATCTCTAATTTACGTGTTTCTGTCACTAATATATATATATATATATATATATATATATATATATATATATATATATATATATATATATATCCCACCCCGACCTTCAGCGATACCGTAGACACAAGGTAGGGATACTCGTACGGAAAAAGTCCATCTAAAAATCGTGTAAACTCTCCCCCACGGAAAAAAGTTCATCTAAAAAGCGTGTAAACCCTGCCCCACGGGAAAAAAATGCATGTCAGAATTTCTTTACGCAACTAAAATAATTCATTTACATTATTATTTTATTACTTAATTCCTATTTTTATTATAATTAACATCACAATTTTCGCTAAATCAGAAAATGTAAATACCAAAAAACTAAACACAGAAAGGTGAGCTGAGACGATTAACCGTGGGAAAGACGAAAGGAAAAGAAAAATGACCACCAGTTTGCCTGCAAAACTCGAGACAGTTACTTTTGCCATATTTAATTACTAATTTATTTCAACTGCACCCATTTTTCATTGCAGTTAAAACTAATTTAATGAAACTTTGAATGGAAGACAGATATATAATATATATATCATAAAAACAAAGGAACCAGTTTGAACAACTAAAAACCATTTCTCTCATCGCAAAATGACTGAACAAAACGCGAGGTAAAATTCGCGCGCCGAGAACGATTTCCCATCCAACTAATACCCAGACCCATTGTCGCTTAGCTTCGCTGATCAACGGGAAGCGGTATATATATATATTATATATTATTATTTATTTATTACCTTTCAGTCACAGCTCTGTTTTTACTTTTAATTAACACTAATTTTATTGGGAAATTATTTTTTGGTTCCGACGTAAAAATTTTCACTTTCAATTTTTAATTTATTTTGGCTGTACAATTATTTAATTTTTAAAATTGCGGAATCATAATTTTAAACTTGAATTTATGAAGTCTGGAATTAAATAAACGATAATTAGATTGATAGTTCTTCGTTTCATTTAATTTTTAATTTACACCCCTTCATTCCGATTTCCATTTTCTAATTCACATCTCTCTACACACACACACACACACACACACACACACACACACAACAAATCGAAAAGTTTATGCTTTATGGGCCAAATAAAGTTGAATATCTCAAATACAAATACTGTATCTCTCACTGTTTCCACAGGTCGTAGATAGGGACCCTATTTGTCCCCAAGGGATCCGCATTGTGATAGATTTTCTGGCATGAATGCAAATTTAGAACAGGTGTTCTCCAATCCTTCATACATATTTCAGACGAATTATTGTATGTTAATATCTTCCAATGTTTACGATTAAGCTATTCAAACTGAAACCTCCTTTTTGTTTATCACACAACGCCCATCTCTAAAATCTGATAAGCTCATACAAGCCTCAGCACGATTTCTGCTCTCTCTCTCTCTCTCTCTCTCTCTCTCTCTCTCTCTTCTCTCTCTCTATATATATATATATAATATATATATATATATATATATATATTCTACAAACTAAAATTAAGTATTTGTACGGAGATAATATTTCTTCTAAACAGCCAAACTCTCGTCTTTGTGGAAAAATCACTATAATTAAAAAAAAAAAAATAAACTGCGCTCTTTTTTGAGATTTATTTTCAAGGCCAGGTCGTGACTTGTCAGTGCCAGGCAAATTGAATTTCAGTGTTCTTAAGACCTTTTACCATTTTAATAATTTTCCTAATGATATAAACTATAAGATTGCACAAACGGCAATAAAAAGACTTCTCTAAAATTTGGCTGCAGGCCATACGAATTTCATATTTTGGATTTCTTTTTATTCATTATTAAGTTTTCTCACCGTTTTATATCTGTAAAGTTGATTTAAATTTCAAGTGCCTCGTAAGTTGAAAGTAATATTAAACAGTATTAATGGCAATTAATCCTAGATTTTTGTTAGTATGCCATTATTAATTGGGATTTCAACTTGGTTTAAAACAAATTTACATTCACAATATTTTTTATATCGGCATGCAAGTCACTCCATGGTCTCTATCCAATGAAAATGGGTAGTTTTTGAGATGAAGACAATCGAGGTATAACAAGCATTGAGCTATTTCTGGTCTGATACGTGTGGATTTCTTGATGAATTAAAAAATATCTATTTACCCATTACAAATTAATGATTTTGTTCTTACACTTGTAAATAAAATGTGCCAGTATGGTTATATCGTTGAACTTTAGTAGGTTCAGCTCTTTAAATAATACACTAGAGTGATCAAGGAAATCAGCATCAGATAATAACCTTATTGCTCGTTTTTGGATGACAAAGATACCATTTAATGCGTTGTTAGCGGAGTTTCCCCAAACAAGGGTGCAGACGTGCAGTATGTTATATAAGGAAGAACAAGTGTGTGTGTCTATATATATATATATATATATTAAGTTAAGGTGTACATACAGTATTTCCATCTCATAATTGTAAGGTTAATGAAAAAATTCACTTAATTTAGAGCTAGCGTTTTATTTACACTCCCTTCATACCGATTTCCATTTTCTAATTCGCATCTCTCTCTCTCTCTCTCTCTCTCTCTCTCTTGGGGGAGAAGTTGGGCGGCCTCACCCCATCCCCATGGATCTCTCAAATGAACTCCGTACAGCTTTTCTGGTCAAATTTTTCCCTTTGTTTGTGTTTTAGTCTATCTCCTGCAGAAAGATGGGGATAAGCTCATACAAGACTCATCGCGATTTGTCTCTCTCGTACAATATATATATATATATATATATATATATATATATTATATATATATATATAAAAATATATAAAATTTCCAGACTACTGTTTTTTCCCTCTTGAAATCTATTGCGAATGGCATTCATACCATGACAACTGCTCTTACGACCATTTTAAAAGAAAAAGTAATTTACATTTTAACAATTAAATTTAAATCCACGAAAGTGTTTTTTATTTAAATACCGAGAGTAACCTAATCTAAACTAGCCTAACCCCATTTTAACGAAATTCGCTCAATAACCTAACATAACCATATAGAAATTTGAACTGCATTGGAGTGCTGGAGGCATAATAATGTCCTAACACAGAGGTACCTACGAGACTGACTGCTTAAAAAGGAAAGTTAAAAGATGTAAGAAAATTTAAAGACGCGTGAAAGTTTTAAAGCAAAACAAAGAAGAGAAGTTGAAAGGGAAGAATCAAATTTAAAGATAAAGCGAAAATTTTAAAGTAAAGAGGATGGACTCCGCGTGAAAATTGCGCATAATCCATTTATAACGGGTTCGACCGATTTACTTTGAATCACTGTGAGTGGGAATCCATTCCACATATATGTGTATAATAAACTTAGTGCTTTTCAGCGACTGATTTGCGTTTCTTCAGCCTGCGGCTAATCGGGTGGGCTCCCCCCAAAAAAAAATTAACTTACATAAAACTGAGAATGAGTGAAGCTTCGGGCGGCAACAATCGAGCTTTATTTTTAATCTCTCATTATTAAGCGACGTTAGCTGTAGTTTGGTTGGGGTACACATCACATACGCAATAACGCTATGGTTGAGTTTTCATTTCAATACAGCAATTAACCCTATAAATCAAAATGGGGTTGCAAGTGGTATGCAACTTGGAGTTATCTCCCAAGAGCGCAAGAGAGCAACACACTTCTAAGCCAAACCGGACTATGGGTACCCTGGTGGCTGGATTAGATCGCCCCTTAACATCCTAGTCTCGAATGTAGTCATTTGGGGTATAATATTCCATGGATTTTAGGTCTTCTCTTTTTCCGTACCGTAGTATAGCACCCTTGCTTTTTCTTATATATATTAACGATTTAGATGTTGGCCTAGTCAGTACAGTTTCAAAATTTGCGGGTGACATGAAGCTGGGTGGCAGGGCGATTAACGACGAAGATAGAGGTAAATCGAGGAAGATCTGAATAAATTCGTTGATTGGTCAGTCATATGGCAAATGAGATTTAACGTCGATAAGTGCAAAATTTTACATATAGGTTCGCGTAACAGGAATTTTGTGTACACTATGTCAGGGAAGGTGTCAGCATGCGTAGAGCGGGAAAAAGATTTAGGGGATGTAATGACAGCTGATGCGAAATTTCAGACACAAAATAAGATAGCAATAAACAGAGCAAAGAGAATAACGGGACAGATATTGAGAACCTTTAAACGAAGGGCTAGGAATGTAATGATTCCTCCCAAAGGACCAAAGCGACGCGTAAAAACGACATTTTACCCGCTAACTAGTAATAAATATCTGATGATAGTAATAAGGACTAAAATAAAGAGAAAAATATATTATTTTTTAATATTTTGCAATTTTAACCTTACATCTCATTTCTATATTTTAAATTCAGTAGTTTTAACAAATATAACAATTGTAAACCGCCAATCAACAAATCCAATGGGAAATAATGTAACATTTGATGTTCATTTTTTTTATATATGCAGGAAGGAGGGGCCAAGGTTGATTGTTTAGCGTAAATGAAGGAAAAAATAACAAGAAATAATGGGTGAAAATGTAAGAGAAGGAATTGGGAATTTTGTTACACTTCAGTCTATTATACCGAATTCATTAACATTAAATTTATCAGTTTATTGGTAGGCAGTCAGTATAATTAAACATCCATCGATGGACTTCAATTTTTGGAGCGGTTTTATCGTAAACGTTAAAATATTTTTCAACAGTTGCGACTAGAAGATAGTGTGTGTGTATATATATATATATATATATATATACATACACATATTTGCTTGATAATAAACCGTCGTACGCATAATATTTTAACCTCAATTAAATAGAATAGAATAACATTTATTAATAATAATAAAATAAACATTTTACATACAAACGTCAAAGAATACACACCCACCAGAAAGACAACTACCATTATCTTACTCACACAGGAGTCTATAGAAAGGATGCATCCCACAACAAAACTTAGAGTTGTGTATATCTGTAGGCTTAAAGATAACAATAATCATAGCTTGAATGACTGTCTCATAGAGGGAGCTATTCTTATTTCAGACCTTGTAAAAACCCTTCTAAAACTTAAATTAGACGACTATACAATTCAAAGTGATATAAGCAAAGCTTTTTTTAGAATTCATCTGAAAATGACTATAACGCAGATCAACTAAGATTCTTGCGGCTTAATGATCCATATGTCTTAAATAAAGGGATTAAAACATTTAAATTTAAGTGATGTTTAATGGTTAAAGCCAGTAAACTAGGACTTGCATTTGTATGATGAAAATGATTTAACTGTTCAGTTCTTGAAAGATCGCTTCTATGTAGATATCCTTGTAGGATCTAGACCCTATTTCACAACCCGATAACTTAAGCATAATTCAGTTTTCTGAATTGACTAGAGAAACAAGAAGCGAAACGTGTAAAAGGGCGAAGACGAAATAAAAGATGAATGAATTTTGTGTATATTAAGAGCAAAAGTGATTTTAGCTTAAATCAGTTTCTGCCGCAAAATAAATAAGTTGAAATTTACGGATTAGCAGCAATTTTGCAAGTATTTTTTTATTGTACATATCTACATTTTACATGCATTACATTCAATTAAAGACATTTTGATTGTATTTCAATATTAAAACTTACAAATATAGAGAGGTTTCTTGAACTTTTGTCAAGGATGCCATGTCTGCATTGCTATTGTTCCTGACATGAGCCCCCTACTGGTCACCTGGCCCGTGATGTACGCCTCCCTCCTCTCTTGTGAGTAAACATGTTGTGCTGCTTCAGTTGTCATCCTTACACACCTCTCTACTGACTGTGTGTGTGTGTGTGTGTGTGTGTGAGCCATGCAGAACTTCCATTGGTCTATCCAGAAACTCTTTGATTGCAGCAGTGGTGGGCGAGCATGTCTGAGGAGGCACAGTCACGCCAGAGTTCCAGTCAATAAGCTCCGAGGGTTTGGTGGCATCTGGGTTGTCAGGAGTCTTCCTGAGTCTGACACTGCAGTGTCCTACCTGTGTGCCATCATCTCCATTACCTCAGATTTCCAGTATCCTCTTCACTACATCCCTCCTCTCCTCCTCCACCTCACGGCACAGCATGGCCTGAAGCACATCCTCAGAGTGTGCACACCTGGCTGATCTCTTCACTGTAGGTATCACTATTCCTATCACCTCCTTCTTCTGACTTCTGATCATCTCCAGCTGGTACAGTACATGCCTGAGCCCTCCACCCAGCTGTGATTTAGCTTGATTTTGAACCAGATTGGCATGTAGAACCCGCTATGAATTCACAATTATCCTCAGATTCTTCAGGTTCCTACCCTTCAGCATGTTTGGAAATCCACAATCTGCAGAACCTTAGACCCGTGGTGACCCCCCCCTACTGTGACAGACTGTACCAATCTCCACGAGAGCTATACTCTGAGGTACCTCTCCCGATCTGATATCTGTGATGATTCTGTAGCCATATGATTGTTCTGTGCTGAAGTCCTTGACTAACCCCCACCTGAGATGGGTAGATGAGGACCAACAGTGATCCCCGCGAAGTTTGGGTTGACCTCCAGCTCAGGGAAAGTGTCTAACATCTTCCCTAGGGGGGCCCAGACCACTTGTTGTTGCTTAAGGTCTTACCATCCAGTGCAGCCACCAGGTGCCTGAGACACAGCTCCTCAGTGTGCAAGTCACAGACAATCCACACCAACTTCCTGCTAAGCTTGGCCTCCGCATATTGCATTACTCCTCCCTCCCAGCCAGTATTAATTAGTACTGTTACTTCCTATGGCCAAAAGGGTCTGGTCTGATCCTCTCTCTCTTAGCCAGTTCACCAGATGATCAGCAATGACCTCAGCATGACTTCTCTCCTCTGCAGCTTCCTCTGGTACAAAATGCCACAAATATCTCCCACCTGGTTCATTGCACACTGTGTAGTAATCTTCCTTAATGAGGCCAGGAAACTGTCTGTCACTACCCTCAGCTTCCATCATCACTTTGCTATCATCTCTTTTCCCATCAAAGAAGGCACAGTTGATGCCATTTTCCCTAATCTCTTCATCAAACTTCTTGAGCAGATCTTTAGTCGGTCTCTCCTGAGCCCTCCTTACCTTGTTGTGGTCAACCACCAGTGCTGCGTCGAACTCTGTGCTAAGACCGGTATCAATCAGACAGCAGTGGTAATCTCTGCAGTCTCTCACGCCTCAGTGTGATGTCTCAAGTTAGCCAGAGCTATGTTGGTGACATCTTCAGTGTTGTATTTCTCCTTTTTAGCCACAGGTGAGGAAGAAGTTGTCGCAGCCTCTGGTATGAAGTCTTCGTACTTCTCTCTCCAACGGTATACCATCAGTCTCCTCCAACTCCATCTCCAGCAGTGACTCCTCTCTCAACCCCTCTTCTTTCTTGGCTGACGCCTCTGCCTTCCGTCTCTGCGCCTGTCTCTGCTGCAATCAAGAAGTTTCTGGATAGACCAATGGAAGTTGCTGCATGGCTCTCTCTCTCTCTCTCTCTCTCTCTCTCACACACACACACACACAGTCAGTAGAGAGGTGTGTAAGGATTACAACTGAAGCAGCACAACATGTTTACTCACAAGAGAGGAGAGAGGCGTACATCAGGGGCCAGGTGACCAGTAGGGGGCTCATGTCCAGGAACAATAGCAATGCAGACATGGCATCCTTGACAAAAGTTCAAGAAACCTCTCTATATTTGTAAGTTTTAATATTGAAATACAATCAAAATGTCTTTAATTGTATGTAATGCATGTAAAATGTAATGTACAATAAAAAAATACTTGCAAAATTGCTGCTAATCCGTAAACTTCAACTTATTTATTTTGCGGCAGAAATTGATTTAAGCTAAAATCACTTTTGCTCTTAATATACACAAAATTCATTTCATCTTTTATTTCATCTTCGCCCTTTTACACGTTTCGCTTCTTATTTCTCTAGTCAATTCAGAAAACTGAATTATGCTTAAGTTATCGGGTTGTGAATTAGGGTCTAGATCCTACAAGGATATCTACATAGAAGCGATCTTTCAAGAACTGAACAGTTAAATCATTTTCATCATACAAATGCAAGTCCTAGTTTACTGGCTTTAACCATTAAACATCACTTAAATTTAAATGTTTTAATCCCTTTATTTAAGACATATGGATCATTAAGCCGCAAGAATCTTAGTTGATCTGCGTTATAGTCATTTTCAGATGAATTCTCAAAAAAGCTTTGCTTATATCACTTTGAACTGTATAGTCGTCTAATTTAAGTTTTAGAAGGGTTTTTACAAGGTCTGAAATAAGAATAGCTCCCTCTATGAGACAGTCATTCAAGCTATGATTGTTGTTATCTTTAAGACTACAGATATACACAACTCTAAGTTTTGTTGTGGGATGCATCCTTTCTATAGACTCCTGTGTGAGTAAGATAATGGTAGTTGTCTTTCCGGTGGGTGTGTATTCTTTGACGTTTGTATGTAAAATGTTTATTTTATTATTAATAATAAATGTTATTCTATTTAATTGAGGTTAAAATATTATGCGTACGACGGTTTACTATCAAGCAAATATATATATATATATATATATATACTATCTTCGAGTCGCAACTGTTGAAAAATATTTTAACGTTTATGATAAAACCGCTCCAAAAATTGAAAGTCCATCGATGGATGTTTAATTATACTGGCTGCCTACCAATAAACTGATAAATTTAATGTTAATGAATTCGGTATAAAGGACTGTACTGGAACAAAATTCCAAATTCCTTCTCTTACATTTTCACCCATTATTTCTTGTTATTTTTTCCTTCATTTACGCTAAACAATCGCCCTTGGCCCCTCCTGCCTGCATATAAAAAAAAATGAACATCAAATGGCACATTATTTCTCGTTGGATTTGTTGATTGGCGGTTTACAATTGTTATATTTCTTAAAATTACTCAATTTAAAATATAGAAATAAGATGTTAGGATAAAATTGCAAAATATTAAAAAAATAATATATTTTTCTATTTATTTTAGTCCTTATTACTATCATCAGATATTTATTACTAGTAAGCGGGTAAAATGTCGTTTTTACTCGTTGCTTTGGTCCTTTGGGAGGAATCATTACATTCCTAGCCCTTCGTTTAAAGGTTCTCAATATCTGTCCCGTTATTCTCTTTGCTCTGTTTGTTGCTATTTTATTTTGTGTCTGAAATTTCGCATCATCTGTCATTACATCCCCTAAATCTTTTTCACGCTCTACGCATGCTAACTCCTTTCCTGACATACTATACACAAAATTACTGTTACGCGGACCTATATGAAAATTTTGCACTTATCGACGTTAAATCTCATTTGGCATGTGGCTGACCAATCAACGAATTTATTTAGATCTTCCTGGATTTAACTCTATCTTCGTCATTAATCGCCCTGCCACCCTTCTTCGTGTCAACCGCAAACTTTGAAACTGTACTGACTAGGCCAACATCTAAATCGTTAATATATAGAAGAAAAAGCAAGGATGCTATACTACGGTACGGAAAAAGAGAAGACCTAAAATCCATGGAATATTATACCCCAAATGACTACACTCGAGATTAGGATGTTAAGGGGCGATCTAATCCAGCCACTCAGGGTACCCATAGTCCGGTTTGGCTTAGAAGTGTGTTGCTCTCTTGCGCTCTTGGGAGATAACTCCAAGTTGCATACCCCTTGCAACCCCATTTTGATTTATAAGGTTAATTGCTGTATTGAAATGAAAACTCAACCATAGCGTTATTGCGTATGTGATGTGTACCCCAACCAAACTACAGCTAACGTCGCTTGATAATGAGAGATTCAAAATAAAGCTCGATTGTTGCCGCCCGAAGCTTCACTCATTCTCAGTTTTATGTAAGTTAATTTTTTTTGGGGGGAGCCCACCCGGTTAGCCGCAGGCTGAAGAAACGCAAATCAGTCGCTGAAAAGCACTAAGTTTATTATACACATATATGTGGAGTGGATTCCCACTCACAGTGATTCAAAGTAAATCGGTCGAACCCGTTATAAATGGATTATGCGCAATTTTCTCGCGGAGTCCATCCTCTTTACTTTAAAATTTTCGCTTTATCTTTAAATTTGATTCTTCCCTTTCAACTTCTCTTCTTTGTTTTGCTTTAAAACTTTCACGCGTCTTTAAATTTTCTTACATCTTTTAACTTTCCTTCTTAAGCAGTCAGTCTCGTAGGTACCTCTGTGTTAGGACATTATTAAGCCTCCAGCACTCCAATGCAGTTCAAATTTCCATATGGTTATGTTAGGTTATTGAGCGAATTTCGTTAAAATGGGGTTAGGCTAGTTTAGATTAGGTTACTCTCGGTATTTAAATAAAAAACACTTTCGTGGATTTAAATTTAATTGTTAAAATGTAAATTACTTTTTCTTTTAAAATGGTCGTAAGAGCAGTTGTCATGGTATGAATGCCATTCGCAATAGATTTCAAGACAGAGAAAAAACAGTAGTCTTGAAATTTTATATTATATATATATATGACATGGAGTCCATAAATGATTACCCTGAAAACAGTATGCTCTCATGTTTTAATGACGAATCTTACACCCGTTTTCTTTTTACAGTTGATCTCGTACACGCATAGAGTTTTTGTGCTGGTGTGTTTCGTCTACCGCATTCGCCGCTAGGAGCGCTGTAGTAGCTGTTCAGTTAAGATGGCGTCTGTGACAGAGAAGGCACAATGTGTTGTGTGGCTTGCAGAAACAAAATCTCCTGTCAGTGTTCAGCGATGGTTCAGAACAAAGTATGGAAAGAATCCACCTTACGTGAAGTTAATTAAGTCGTGGATGAAAAAATTCTTGGAAACTGGAAACGTGGAAAAGGGAAAGAACAGTGGTAGACCATCAGTTTCCGATGGGACGGTGGAAAACATTCAAACTGCTTTCACACGGTCACCATGGATATCGGTGAGACAAGCTTCATCCCAATTAAAGATACCGGTCTACGGTGCACAAGGTGTTACACAAACGTTTGAAGTTACAAGCCTACAAGGTACAAATTGTTCATGAACTGAAGCCTGGTGACCGTCCAAAACATGAACAATTCGCTATTGACATTTTGAACAGCATTGACGAGGATAATGACTTCTTGTTACGTGTCTGCTTTTCAGACGAGGCTTACGTTTCATCTTAGTGGTAGTGTCAACAGACACAATATGCGTATTTTGGGATCGGAAAACCCACGTGCCGTAAGGGAGCATATTCGGGGCAGTCCGAAGATCAATGTCTGGTGTGGACTAATGCATGACCAGATAATTGGTCCTTTCTTCTTCGCTGAGAACACTGTTTCCGCAACTGTGTACCTGGATAAGCTCACCAATTACGCCATCCCCCAGCTGCAGGACAGGCAGCCAACTGTTATCTTCCAACAAGATGGGGCACCCCATCATTGGGCGCATGTTGTTCGTGAAACTCTCGACGCAACATTCCCAAATCGATGGATTGGCAGGGACGGGCCAATCCCATGGCCCCCTAGCTCACCAGATATTACCCCGCTGGATTTCTTTCTCTGGGGTCATGTTAAAGATTTGGTTTATGCAACAGTTGTTCCAGATATCAGGACATTGCGAGAACGCATTACGGATGCAATTGCAACAGTTAACCCACAAATGTTGGAAAATGTGTGGCGTGAGTGTGAATACCGTTTAGACATTTTACGTGCCACTAGGGGTGCACATGTGGAAGCTTAATAAGTTCATTAACTACGTATCAAAACTTTGTATATTTAACTACTAATGATTAAAACTGTGTTTGAATACGAGTGTTTATTTAAAAGTTATAGCATGCTTTAATCAGGGTAATCATTTATGGACACCCTATATATATATATATATATATATATATATATATATATATATATATATATATATTGTAGGAGGGAGACAGAAATCGCGATGAGTCTTGTATGAGCTTATCCCCATCTTTCTACAGGAGATAGGCTAAAATGGACACAAAGGAAAAAATTTGACCAGAAAAAGTGTACAGAGTTCATTTGAGAGATCCGTGGGATGGTGTGAGGCCGCCCCACCTTCTCCCCAAGAGAGAGAGAGAGAGAGAGAGAGAGAGAGAGAGAGAGAGAGAGAGAGAGAGAGAGAGATGCGAATTAGAAAATGGAAATCGGTATGAAGGGGGTGTAAATAAAACGCTAGCTCTAAATTAAGTGAATTTTTTCATGAACCTTACAATTATGAGATGGAAATACTGTATATACACCTTAACTTAATATATATATATATGTACTTGTTCTTCCTTACATAACATACTGCACGTCTGCACCCTTGTTTGGGGAAACTCCGCTAACAACGCATTAAATGGTATCTTTGTCATCCAAAAACGAGCAATAAGGTTATTATCTGATGCTGATTTCCTTGATCACTAGTGTATTATTTAAAGAGCTGAACCTACTAAACTTCAATGATACAACCATACTGGCACATTTTCTTTACAAGTGTAAGAACAAAATCATTAATTTGCAATAGGTAAATAGATATTTTTTAATTCATCAATAAATCTACACGTATCAGACCAGAAATAGCTCAATGCTTGTTATACCGCGATTGTCTTCATCTCAAAAACTACCCATTTTCATTGGATAGAGACCATGGAGTGACTTGCATGCCGATATAAAAAATATTGTGAATGTAAATTTGTTTTAAACCAAGTTGAAATCCCAATTAATAATGGCATACTAACAAAAATCTAGGATTAATGGCCATTAATACTGTTTAATATTACTTTCAACTTACGAGGCACTTGAAATTTAAATCAACTTTACAGATATAAAACGGTGAGAAAACTTAATAATGAATAAAAAGAAATCCAAAATATGAAATTCGTATGGCCTGCAGCCAAATTTTAGAGAAGTCTTTTTATTGCCGTTTGTGCAATCTTATAGTTTATATCATTAGGAAAATTATTAAAATGGTAAAAGGTCTTAAGGACACTGAAATTCAATTTGCCTGGCACTGACAAGTCACGACCTGGCCTTGAAAATAAATCTCAAAAAAGAGCGGTTTATTTTATTTTTTTAATTATAGTGATTTTTCCACAAATACGAGAGTTTGGCTGTTTATAAAAAATATTATCACCGTACAAATACTTAATTTTAGTTTGTAGAAATCGTGCTGAAGCTTGTACGAGATTATCAAATTTTAGAGATGGGCGTTGTGTGGTAAAAAAAAAGGCGGTTTCAGTTTGAATAGCTTAATCGTAAACACTGGAAGATATTGACATACAATAATTCGTCTGAAATATGTATGAAGGATTGGAGAACATCTGTTCTAAATTTGCATTCATGCCAGAAAATCTATCACAATGCGGATCCCTTGGGGACAAATAGGGTCCATATCTACGACCTGTGCAATCAGAGATACAGTATTTGCATTTGAGATATTCAACTTTATTAGGCCCATAAAGCATAAACTTTTCGATTTGTTGTGTGTGTTGTTGTATATATATATATATATATATATATATAGAGAGAGAGAGAGAGAGAGAGAGAGAGAGAGATGTGAATTAAAAAATGGTAATCGGAATGAAAGGGGTGTAAATTAAAAATTAAATGAAACGAAGAACTATCAATCTAATTATCGTTTATTTAATTCCAGACTTCATAAATTCAAGTTTAAAATTATGATCCGCAATTTTAAAAATTAAATAATTGTACAGCCAAAATAAATTAAAAATTGAAAGTGAAAAATTTTACGTCGGGACCAAAAAATAATTTCCACAATAAAATTAGTGTTAATTAAAAGTAAAAAAAGAGCTGTGACTGAAAGGTAAAAAATAAATAATAATAATAATACTAAATATATATATATATTTATGTGTGTGTGTATATATATATATACCGTTTCCGTTTATCAGCGAAGCTAAGCGACATTGGGTCTGGGTAGTTGTTGGATGGGAAACCGTCCACCGCGCGCGAATTTTACCTCGCGTTTTGTTCAGTCATTTTGCGATGAGAGAAATGGTTTTTAGTCGTTCAAAACTGTCCCTTTGTTTTTATGATATATATATATATTATATATATATATATATATATGTCTTCCATTCAAAGTTTCATTAAATTAGTTTCAACTGCAATGAAGAATGGGTGCAATTCATAGTGATGTAGCGGATGTCATTTTTTTCACATCCGCAGATGCGGATGCGGATGAGGATGTTTGATTTCAACATCCGCGGATGCGGATGCGGATGTCTACATTTTCGTTATTTTTTAGGATATATTCGAGATTTGTTGTGTTTAACGTATATAATAAGTTATTATATAGAGAGAGCTGTAGCTATAATGTAGTATAATTGATTAATTGTACAATAATTGCTGTACTTTTCTCTGAACATATAAAATAATATCAAGCATCTAACTAATATAGAAATCAATTAGTGAATTCGTCTGCAAATAAATTCGTTATATTTTGTTGAGTTTCAGCCACAATTAGAAACCATAATTGTGTTACCAGGATGCGGGACGTGAACCCAACTCAAATGCACCCCCACCGACCTCTTTCCCCAACCTCCACCCTTATAGAAAGAGATCTTTAATTAGCTTGATAACTATTTATATTAAGTTTAAAGTTTTATTAGGCATATTTATAAATGAGTAATTAAAATAAAGTAAACTAAGATGTTCATCGTTTAATGTTCAAACTTAATTATAGGAAGGTTATGCTTAAGGAACATTAACTTTTCTGCTGCCACTCTGTTTCTCTTTTCATCATATATTAATCCAGCACTGCTAAATAATCTCTCGCTTGGTACGTTTGTTGGAGGACAGGCTAAATGTTTCCTTGCAAGTTTACTCAAGTATGGATAGATATTCTGCGTATTTTTCCACCATCTAATAGGATTGTCACATGCAGCCAGGCGTTTTTCTTGGTGATAGCTCTCGATCATTTTTACTACATCTTTTGACATCGCGTAGGTCTCGTCATTGCTGCTTGACTCAAGAAACTGAGAGACAGATTCTGTGATAGATTTGCTTGTTGAAGGTGTTAGTTCTGTCACTGAAACTTTTATTCTTTTGGTGGGTGGCGAAGCGACAGATTCAAGAGATTGAAGCTCTTCAACTGCTTTGCCAAGTGATGATTTAACTCGTTCTAATGTACTAGGTGAAAATAACTTAGCTTTGTAACGTGGATCTAAGTAGGTTGCAAGAGAGTAACTTCATACAAGAACAGCCTCTCGTCTTGTCGCTTGCATCACTTTTGCGCACAATGAACTAGTTCTATTAATATAGAATTTGATAATTTCCGCTTATTAATGACATTTTATCTGAACGGTCCACATCCGCACGACATCCGCAGCCCAAAGTGCGGATGCGGGTGCGGATGCGGATGCGAGAAAATGTGCGGATGTTCCGCGGATGCGGATGCGGATGCGGATGTGACCTACATCACTAGCAATTCAAATAAATTAGTAATTAAATATGGCAAAAGTAACTGTCTCGAGTTTTGCAGGCAAACTGGTGGTCATTTTTCTTTTCTTTCGTCTTTCCCACGGTTAATCGTCTCAGCTCACCTTTCTGTGTTTAGTTTTTTGGTGTTTACATTTTCTGATTTAGCGAAAAATGTGATGTTAATTATAATAAAAATAGGAATTAAGTAATATAATAATAATGTAAATGAATTATTTTAGTTGCATAAAGAGATTCTGACATGCATTTTTTCCCGTGGGGCAGGGTTTACACGCTTTATAGATGTACTTTTTTCGTGAGGGAGTGTTTCCACGATTTTTAGATGGACTTTTTCCGTGCGAGTATCCCTACCTCAGATCTACGGTATCGCTGAAGGTCGGGGTGGGATATATATATATATATTAGTGGCAGAAACAAGTAAATTAGAGATGATGCGAAATTTGAGACACAAAATAAGGTAGCAGTAAACAGCGCAAAGGGAATAACGGGACAAATATTGAGTGAGATTTGAACAGAAAGGTGTACAGAGGTCAGCTGAAATACCCATGGGTATACATTTGTTTCCCCATGTCAGAAATTTGCCTTTGTTTATTTAAAAGTTTAAATAATATATATATATATATATATATATATATTATATATATACTGAAATATTCCGTAGGTAGCAGTGAATAAAAATATTTCTCAAAACGCATTTATTGGCAGCGATTACGATCTAGAATGGGGGAGCGGGTCGACCCGGTTCCGATTAACGCTACCGCGCGCGTTACTCCTCAATAACTAAAATTTCTCACTTTTATTTATTTTGCATTGAAAACTTTAATTTACAATAAACATGATATTTTTTATACTTATATTTTCTTTTATGCTGACCGCAATGTGGGGAGGAGGATTTAAAATAAATAGGTCAATAAAAGTAAATTGTTTTTTTTTTTAAATTTCTAAACTTATAGATTTCTAGATAGATATATGTTTCGTTGTTATTACGCTGAGATAAAATACTGTGAATGTAATTCCTTTAAGCCATATATAATGGGTTTAATGTTTCGCGTTTAATTGTAAAAATAACGCAGATAGAGTTAAAACAAATATTATAAATACGTTGAAGTATATGTATATATATATATATATATATATATATATATATATAATGAATTAGGGCTGGAACTTCGCATGCATCAATTTGTGTGGTGGTGGTTGTTCTCGTATAACGAATGTTGGTAATGTGATGCTTTTTTGTGTGGTGGTTGTGTTAGTATGACGAATATTGGTTATGCTTTTGTGTGTGTGTGTGCGAATTGTTCATTCATTATTTTTTTTTTTTTCCTGTACTAATATTATGTTAATACTTTGCTTTGTATGATTATATATTTTCCGTTCTATTATTTGATATATATATATATATGTCCCATTGCATATCCACTAATTCATAATCAGAACGTTGTAGTGGTGTTTTATTTATTCCTTGTACACAATTATATCACTTGTTTGGATTCGGATTTCTGAATAATTAATTAATTGCTACTTATCAAATCGGTCTTCTAAGCCAGTTAATGGATGAATATATGGAATAATTTAGTCATTACGTCGTAGGTATAGGAATGTGCGTTTAAATTCTAATTATTTATTTAATAAACAGAATTTCTTTTAATGTTAAAATAATTATTTCTCAATAACTTTAAGGAGAAATTTCACCTGCTTTGGTAAATCGTGTGAATTAAAATAAATGGTAGTACCTGACAACTATCGTCATATAAATGAAAATATATGGTGGTATTTAGCAACTCTCCCTAATAAGGAATACCTTAACAATTAAAATGCTATCTGGCAAATCAGCAGCCAAATGACTGAATAATATAAGGAATAATTAAATACATATTGCTATCTGGCAACTCAGCCTTCTAGGCTGATGAATATATGGATTAATTTAATATTTAATGCTATCTGGCAACTCAGCAACCAACTGGCTGAATAATAAAGTGAATAATTAAATACATATTGCTATCTGGCAACTCAGCCTTCTAGGCTGGTTAATATATGAATTAAATTAATAAATAACGAATCTGGCAACTCAGCGAACTGGCTGATTAGGGGCACTATGAGAGCGCGGTGGGTGGCTGAAGAACCCCATATGAGCTTGGCAGTCAGCCAAGCAAAGACCCTCCTCTGGGTCTCTCTCCACCTTCCTCTCTCTCTTTCTCTTTCTGCTCCTTTGTGGAGTGAGACCGTCCCATTTTCTCCCCGAAAGAGGCTCCCTTAGGTTAGGTATGCCCTTTTGGGGGTTCAGCTTGGGGGATAACTCCAAGTTGCTTACCCCTTGCAATCCCATTTTGGGGTTGGCAACAAAGGTTGGCACTCCCCTTTGGGGGAATCAGCTTGGGGGATAACTCCAAGTTGAATACCCCTTGCATCCCAATTTTGGGGTTGGTAACAAAGAGGGGTGCCATGCAGCAAAGGGGGTTGGGGGTTGGCACTCTTTCAACAAAGGGGGGGTTGGCACTCTTGCAACAAGGGGGTGTGGGTTGGCAATCTTGCAACATTACGTAACATTTCTGCACTCGTCCCTTTTTCGCCCATGCTACTGACACCCTATCAAATGTTCAATTCGTCGATTTCTCTTCGCATGGAGATGGAGATAGTGGCCCAACCTCAAGGCATGGCATGGCATGGCTTAATTTGTTTTCCTGGCTTCTCCATCCCACATAGCAAGCTACATCAATTTCACCATGGATATATCACAGCCAGGTGTTTAGTCTTCTTTTCTAAACGTCTATAGGAACACCTTTTGTGTGCCTGAAGGCACACTACTGTTATAATATTCTATTATTTGCAATTGTTTTCACTGAATAAATCCTGTCTCCCCAAATAGTCACACATTTTCTCTCAAACTATTCTTTCAGATATCAGTGACATTGTTCTGTAGTTTTTTGACTGAGACCTTCCATTCCTTTGAGGACAATGTTTGCCCTTTTCATGATGCCTTCTCTTATATCCAGAAAATTCCTCCATATCTAGTATGAGGCTGTAGCTATTTCATTTCATAGTTTTTAATCATCAAGGCGTTTTATATATATATATTATATATATATATCATTCAACAATCGATGTTGAAAGCCCTGCATATTAAATGTTTGTATAGGGACTATTCTTGTTCCTCATTCGACTAAGGTTTCCACCTCAAAAATCACTTGGCTCTATTATATATATATATATATGTACAGGGTGGGCGGAAAGTAGCTCCCTAATTTAAATTACATATAAATTATGTATAAATTGTGATTGTATTGTTATATTGTTATGGTGTATTCTCTAAAGTGGTAGAATTGTAACGGTAATCTTTTTTTCTCTAAAGTGTTCTCTTTGTGTTCTCTAAAGTGGTACAATTGTAACGTTCATTTTTTTTTTTCATTTCAGATTGAAGGGTAACATGGCTGAGCGTTTAACACTGCAGGAGCGTGCCCAGTTGGCGGCACGGTACGAAGTTTGGCAATCTGTCGTTCGAGTTCAAAGATGGTGGCGGGCCATTCACGGACCATGTGCCCAAGTGGACCCGAAAACAATCAAGAACTGCCACTCGAAGCTCATGACCACTGGGTCTGTGGCAGATGTTCGAAGATGTGGTCGCCCTTCGACATCCAGGGCCCAGGAGACGGTGCAGGCAGTTCAGGAAATGTTCGCACGGAGTCCACGAAAGTCAACTCGCCAGGCAGCTCGGGAAAGTGGACTCTCCCGCTACTCTTGTTGTCCGTGAGTGGCTGGATGCCCACTTCCCTGGGCGTTGGATGGGTCGTCGTGGTCCACATCAATGGCCAGCCAGGAGCCCCGACTTGACACCGTGCGACTTCTTTCTTTGGGGGTGGGTAAAGGAAGAAGTCTACCGCACCAAACCGAGGACATTGGAAGAACTGGAGGACCGAATTCGGGAAGTCATGTCCTCCATCCCGCCGGAGTTCCTGCTAAAGTCAGTGGACGCCATTCCTGGGCGGCTCCAGAAGCTGGTGGAAAGAGTTGGAGCCCACATTGAATTTTAGAGAAAACCTACCATGTATGCCTACCTTTTCATATTATTTCTTCTGAAATAAATGGATAATATACGTATTTTTTTACCAATCCAAAATAGGGAGCTACTTTCCGCCCACCCATTTATATATATATATATATATATATATACACATGGGATGAATTTCACAATTAATTTCCAAACGCTCGTTTTTTGTTTTTGTTTTTTAACTAATTAAAAGAATGGCACCCCCATCAAGTACTTGCAGTCGCTGTGAAGGGAAATTTGCCGCTTACGCGTTTACAAGGGCAAATAATAATGAACAGTTAGTTTGCAGGTGGTGCTCAAGCATGGAAGTCCTGAGGAACGAGTTAGAACGTGAGAGGGAGGCCAGGGTGAGGCTTGAAGAAAGCGTGTTGCTCCTGACGGCAAAAATAGAATCCCTTGAGACTCCAGTTACGACCCCTCCTGCCTCAGTTTCTACTAATAATATAAATAGTATTAACAGCCCTCTCTCTTCCCCTAGTTCCCAACCCTTCGTAAGAGTGCGTAATGGAGCCCCATTGAGAAAACCTAAGACTTGTCTACCAGTAATAACAAGCAATAAATTTTCTGTTTTAGGTTTCGAAGATGCAGATGAACCGGAAATACGACTCGTTGGCGATTCCATTGTTCGAGGGCAGCTCGAGGAATTCTGTGGGAGAAACCCTCGTCGTAGGCGCCGTTACTGCTACCCTGGTGCAAGGGTGGAGGATATAACTAATAGTGTTGACCAATTTACAGACGGTACCTCCGAGGACACAACGTATGTTATTCATGTCGGTACAAATAACGTTTTAAATTCTAGATCGGAAGAACTGCTGACTAGGTACAGGGACTTACTAGAGCGATTAAAGGAAAAAACTAATAAGATTGTCTTAACAGGTATACTTCCTCGAATTATCCAACGAAACCATTTCTACAGCAAGGCGACCTATATTAACAATAACCTAAAGTCTCTTTGCCAACAGGAAGGAGTGCATTTTGCGAATTTTTGGAACAGTTTCTACGGTAGGAGGGACTTGTTCCTCGAAGATGGACTTCATCTTAATGACGTTGGAGCTGCGCGTTTAGGAAGACTATTTCATAATACTGTCTCTTCTTTTCAGGCTGCCGTAACTCGAACGGTCCCAGCGTAAATTCCACAAATTTCCCCTGCGCTCGCGAAGGTGTCGCAATTACAAACAATTTGAAGGTGCTATCCTTAAATGCTCGTAGCCTACGAAATAAAATAAACGAATCTTTTTCTTTAATTGCTTGTAAAGACTATGATGTAATTGCGATAAGTGAATCGTGGCTTAGCACTGAAACTCGTGACTTTGTAGGGGAGTATCAAATTAAAGGTTATAGACTTTTTGTTAAAAACAGAATAGGTAATCGAGGAGGCGGTGTTATGTTGTATATCAAAGATAATATTGCGAACGTTATAGAAGTAAAGCACTCAATTCCAGAACCGATAGATTCGACTATAGCAGAACTTAAATTGAACGATTTCAAACTTGTTGTTGCGGTTATATATAGGCCCCCTAATCAAACAGCTGATACGGACGAAACGTTATATCGTGAACTAAAGAGAATAATCGGTAGTGAGCAGGCTTTAGTTATGAGTGACTTTAATTGCGCCAACGTGAATTACGCAGTGGTGGGCACCGTTAACCAAAAAGTTAACTTCGTTAACCGCTAATCCGTTAACCAAAAAGTTAACTTCGTTAACCGTTAATCCGTTAATTCGTTAAACATGTAACGGAAGTTACCGATAAACCGTTAACGTTAACTTTTATTATAAAAAAAATGAAAAACACAATATATATATAATTTAATTTTCCCTCTTCTTCTCGTTCTCCATTTTGTCCATGAGATGCATGTTGCCCTTCATGAAAATTAGCAATCATAATTCAAGTTTCATCGACAGGGATGATCTCTTGGCCTCAGGATGTCCTTGCCCATAGAGAACAAAGTGACATGAGAATTGAAATCTTACCTGATCAGTTTTATGGTTCTTGAAATGTATCAAGGAGACTACTAATAAGGTACTCACAGACATATTATAAATATACATGACTTACTTGACAACGATTATTTTTAAATATTCACTAGCACAAACATGTTGCGCAAGAGACAGACTGCAAATGAAACGAATGTAGTTATTTGTTGTAATTGTTACATATATATTATTGAAAGTGCCTTAAGATGCTCGTGATATTTCTTGAAAGAAGTTGAAACATTCAACTCAAATGGCAAATCTTTCCGCCTGATTTTACAGTCGACCATGTTTTGCTCAAACCAATGCCATAAATAACTACCATATTTGGTAAGACACAAATTGTGGCGACGGAAACAAATATATCGCCTGATTTTGCACTGCGGAAATGGAAATTCGTTCATCACTATTAACAGTGGCGGATTAATTGCGCACCTGCTCAGCACTGAAAATAATAGAAACTTTTAAACGTTTATTTATGAATTTTTTGGTTAACGGACTTGAGTTAACGGAAGTTAAATGTAACGGAAGTTAATTAGTCCGATAATGATTTTCAAAGTTAACTTAAAAGTTAAATCGTTAACGAAAAAGTTAACTTCGTTAATTAACGATTAACGGATTAACGGTTTGTGCCCAGCTTTGGAATTACGATACAATGCAGGGAGACGCGGAAGGTAATCGTTTAGTTAATTTTCTCGAGGATAGCTTTCTTATTCAAAAGGTTGGGGAACCTACGAGGTTGGACAGTATTTTAGATTTAGTAATAACTACGGATGATAGGCTAATTACTGATCTTCAAGTAATAGAAACCGTTAAGCAATAGCGATCACAATATGGTAGAGTTTGTCCTCTCAGTAAGTCACTCGAAACCAACTAACTCGACTAAAATTCCTAACTTCCAGCACGCAGACTTTTGTAAATTTCGAAATAAATTGTCACACGTCAATTGGGAAAACGTAATGGGGAACTCCAACGCAAAACTAATGTGGGAATCGTTCGAAACAGTATTTAGGACTATAAATGAGGAATGTGTACCGTACAAAATTAAGCGTGCGAAAGTAAACAACAAGCCCTTGTGGTTTACTTCTAGAGTAGGAGACATTATAAAGAGTAGAGATAGGGCTTATAGGCTACATAAGTGCGATAAATACAATTTGTGGTTACGAAACAACTACATATCTCTAAGGCGTGAAGCGAAAAGTGTAATAAAAAAGTCCAAGCGCGAATTTGAAATCTCCATAGCTCGTGACGGTAAAGAAAACCCCAAGCGATTCTTTCAATACGTCAATAATAGAAATCCAGTAAAAAGTGTCTTGGGGCCTTTGAAAAATGGAAACAGAGATCTAGTTTCTGAAAACAAGGAAATGGCTACCTTGCTAAACGAATTTTTTACGTTAGTTTTTACTATAGAAGATGTAACGAATATCCCTACGGTCATAGACATGATACCTTTTGATAATGGTAATATTTTGGATAATATAGTGGTTAGTGAAGGGGAGTAATGCGCTATATTGATAAAATGAAAACGCGTAAATCATCGGGGCCGGATTCCATATATCCCATACAACTAAAAGAATTAAAAGATAGCATTGTTGTGCCGCCAACGAAGATTTTTAATGCGTCTATTTCTGAGGGGTGCGTACCAGATAATTTCAAGTTAGCAAACGTAACACCTATCTTTAAGAAAGGCGATAAAGGTGCGGCGGGAAATTATAGGCCAATCAGTTTAACGTCTGTTGTAGGTAAGCTACTGGAATCAATAATTAGGGATCGTATAGTCGAACACTTATAATTGCATAAACTAGTTAGAAATACGCAGCACGGTTTTAGGGGAAACAAATCTTGCTTAACTAATCTTTTAGAATTTTTCCAAAGCGTGGTTGACGTTTACGATAGACATCGGGCGGTTGATGTAGTGTATTTAGATTTTCAACAAGCGTTTGACACCGTGCCGCACAAAAGACTCATTGAAAAAACTAAGGCTCATGGAATCAGGGGTGTAGTAACAAATTGGCCAGAAGAGTGGTTGCGAGGTAGGAAACAGAGGGTGGTCGTTGATGGAGCGGAGTCGTGTTGGGCTAATGTAGCGAGTGGCGCTCCTCACGGTTCTGTATTGGGCCCCTTGCTTTTTCTTATATATATTAACGATTTAGATGTCGTCCTAGTCAGTACAGTTTCAAAGTTTGCGGATGACACGAAGCTGGGTGGTAGGGCGATTAATGACGAAGATAGAGGTAAAATTCAGGAAGATCTGAATAAAATCGTTGATTGGTCAGTCACATGGCAAATGAGATTTAACGTCGATAAGTGCAAAATTTTGCATATAGGTTCGCGTAACGGTAATTTTGCGTATAGTATGTCAGGGAAAGAGTTAACAAGCGTAGAGCAGGAAAAAGATTTAGGAGTTATAGTCACTGGTGATTTAAAAGTAGCGAAACAAAGTACAGCAGCGGTCAATAAGGCGAACAAAGTGTTAGGTTTTATAGCTCGTAATTTTGAGTACAAATCGCGCGATATTATAGTTCCTCTTTATAAATCATTAGTTAGACCCCATTTGGAGTACGCGATCCAATTTTGGAATCCGCATATGCGCAAAGATATAGACAAAATCGAAAGAGTTCAAAGACGAGCAACTAAGATGATTCTGTCGCTTAGGTCAAAGTCGTACGAGGATAGGCTTAAGGAGTTAAAATTGACTACACTCGAGACTCGGAGGCTAAGGGGTGATCTAATCCAGGTGTTCAAAATTATGAATGGGTTCGATAACGTAGATAGAGATAGCTTTTTCGAAATATCTCAATATAATAGGACTAGAAATAACGGGTGTAAGTTGACAAGTAGAAGGTTCGATATAACAGTTGCCAAAAACTTTTTTACGCACAGAATAGTAAATAGCTGGAATAGTTTGCCGGTAGAAGTAATTAGTAGCACGTCTATAAACATGTTTAAAAAGGAATTAAGGCTTTGTGGGGATAGATCCCACAGCTCAACACAAGTGTTGTGGGATATAGGGAGGCAGCATCTTGGGTTAGGCGATACTCTCTGTCCTTACACACCCCATTTAAAGAGATTCCTCTGCCGAGCGGTGCCCCCCATAGTACTGTGAGGTATTGAAAAACTCATGATCTTCACTTGCCCCACAAACACCTTGAAATGGGAGACCCAAAATGGGTGCACACACACTTCTACATTACTGTACAGTCTTTACAGCAACACCTACACTTTTCCTCGTAAGTATATATATTGTAATGTATATGGTGGTAAAATTTGACTTGGTCCGCAATCGATATGGATCGTGACTTATTTTTGGTTGGCGAGGTACTAGTTTTGATGGATACCGTAATGAAATTGACTGGATTCTTTGGATCTGATAATTTGCATGTCGGTTATAAATAGATATAGAGTGTAACATATTTGTGGATAGTAGTCTATTATGACTTGATCCTCTGGATCCAGAGATTCTATCTTTAGTTTTAAATCGATAATTAATTAGTTTTAAATTGATAATTACACAGGCCTGCAAAATTGAGGGTCCTAAAAACTTTTTTGAAATTGTATGCTGGTTTTATAGGAATTTGGGGTGCTAAATCCAAAAACGGCCTCAGATTTGCTCCATCACGTATAGTTTTTTCACAATTTGCTATGACGTTTTTATGTTGTAATATGTTAATGAATAAAATAAGTAGTGAAGAATTACCTCATGAAACCTATTTCCTGACCATTTCTGAATATATTTATTTTAAAAAACTATAAAACTTGGATACTTACATTTTACTTAGTGGAATGGCTTAGTAGTCCCGTTTTCTTTTGCCAGTGAAGCTGCGTCTGTTGCATTTCCTTTTGTGCGCTGCTTCCGGATTTTCATGATGCAGCATCCAGCAATAATCCCCCATCATATTAACGTTCCACCGGCCTTGGTATCTCTTTTCCATCTCCTTAATGTCTTGATGGAAACGTTCTCCCTGTTCCTCACTTACTGCACCTAGATTTTCTGGGAAAAAGTCCAAGTGTGCATTCAAGAAATGAATTTTGATAGTCATTGAGCATCCCAAAGCTTTGAATTTCTCCAGCATGTTTTCAACAATGAGTGCATATTCAGGGTCCTTATTATTCCCAAGGAACTTAGTAACCACACTTTTGAAGGAATTCCAAGCCTCTTTTTCTACTTCAGTCATCGTAGACAAGAAGTTTTCACCTGACAGCAGTCTTCTAATGTCTGGGCCTACAAAAATACCTTCTCTTAATTTTGCTTCTGATAGGTTAGGGAACTTCTTGCAGAGGTACTTAAAGCATTCTCCACTTTTTTCTAATGCCTTAACAAACTGTTTCATAAGGCCTAGTTTTACATGAAGAGGTGGTAGAAGTACTTTCTTTGGGTCAAAAAGATTTTTACGCAAAATATTCTTGCTTCCAGGTTCTAGAGATCTTCTTTGTGGCCAGTGTTTTTGCTCCCAGTGTTGACTCTTTGCTCTGCTATCCCATTCACAAAGGAAACATGGGAACTTAGTATATCCTCCCTGCTGCCCCAGAAGCATGCACAATACCTTAAGGTCTCCACAAATCATCCAGTGATGATCATAATATTTTATCTTTGTAAGAACCAATTCCAAATTCTCATAACTTTCTTGGAGATGTACCGAGTGACCAACAGGTACAGAGGCATACTTGTTCCCATTGTGCAAAAGAACAGCTTTTAGACTTCTTTTAGAAGAGTCGATGAAAAGTCTCCATTCATCCGCTTTGTACTCAATGCCAAATGCCTGTACCAAACCATCAATATCACTACAGTAAACTAAATTGCCCTCATGTGAAAAGTAGTGAATAAACTCCTTTTCTCTTCTTCTATACAATATATATATATATATATATATATATATATATATATATATATATATATTATATATATATATGTGTATGTATGTGTGTGTGTGTGTGTGTGTATATATATATATATATATATATATATATATATATATATGTGTGTGTGTGTGTGTGTATATATATATATAATATATATATATGATGAATAAAACCACGAAGGAAAGGAAACACAAAATGGTGCTTGAGCACCATTTTGTGTTTCCTTTCCTTCGTGGTTTTATTCATCATAAATATTCTTCACGTGTTACTTTCATGAAATAATTTTCATATATATATATATATATATGTATGTGTGTGTGTTTGTGTGTGTCAATGTACACCTTGTTAATTATTCAGATAATTGTGTTACTATACTCATAAAACTGCACTACACTCCTGTTCGTGCAATTAAGTGATTAAGAAGAGGAAGGAAACAAGAAAGCCATTTTGGATAAATGCAATGGATTGTAAACATTATTCTGGATTTTTTAAATTATTTTTTGCAAAAATCATATTTATAAATGTATTTGTGTTTTAAATAAAAAATATTAAACCTTTTACTGCGGGTGGACCGTATATGCAGCGGCTTATTAAGGGGGGACATGGGGGGGCCAGGCCCCAGCTGTTTTAGGGGCCGATGTTTATAATGATATCAATGATAAATTTGGAATGCTCAACAATATCTGTCTGTCATTGTTATGCATAGAAAAGAATATTTCGCAGAATTTAAATGCTGAGCTTGTGATTGGAAAATTTAGTGATATGAAGCAGCTCAAAAAACTTTTGTATACTGGTGGTGGATGATTTTGTGACCAACTTTGGTAGATTAGTAGTAGACTTATAGTTGTGTATTTGGTTTGGTGTAATTGTAGCAGCTCGGTATTTGTGTAAAACTTGCATTATTTGATTTAGAAATAAATGGTTTTATTAATTTACGTGACTCGAAGTTTGTCTTGTTGAGGGACCCCAAGAATATTTTGGCCCCAGGGACCAAAAATCCTTAATACGGCACTATATACATGTATTGTTAATAAAAAGCTATAGAAAAGGGCCCCATATTCTTCATTGCCCCGGGGCCCCGAGTTGTCTTAATCCGCCTCTGCGTATACGGTTCGAAAGTTTGGGCCGTATACCGGCTACACAAGGTGAAATGGTTAAAGTTGGAAAATGTGAAAAGTTTTCATAAATCCTTTGATTTGTAGTAATAATAATTACAATTTATAAGAAATATTCTACTATAAAATTTAGGGTCTGTTAAAATTCGTCGAACAAGAGAAAATGGATGATATAATTAAAGTGACGCACCCGCCATAAAAATAGATGTTTATTGATGATATAACTTTCATTGTGTTTCCATTCTGACTAAAAACAAGTAAGAAGGGATAAGAAAGTTACTAAGTTTATGTGTTTGAAATGGAGTCTGTTAATATTAAAGATCAACTCTTGTATAATAATTTTAATTTGTGTATTAAAAGTTTTAAAACACCTAACGACAACGGTGTGAACTTTATAAGAGATAACAACGAAAATATTAAATTTGCAAAAGTTCAAGTAATATTGCCTTGTAATAACTTTTTATGGTCCTTCTAATGGTGAGATCGAAAGGTACAGAAGTATAAGTCTGTTCAATTTAAAAATATAGCTGGATTGAATAAAGAGAAATATGGGTCCGATGGTTAAAGATAAGACGACTTTAACACAAATGATGTAATCTCAACTGTTTACAGTACGACGGCTTACCGTGAAACCAAGTGATAAGGAAAGAGCACCTATGGCATTTATGGATTTAGTGAAAGCTAATTAGGAAGTGGCAAGTGGCTAGTGCTCAGAATGTCTGGTGTCAGTGATAAGCTGTAAGTTGTATTTATTTAGTTAGTATTGAGTATGTAATAGTTAAGAGTGAGTTGTGAGTTGAGTGATTGCATCTGTATTAATATGAAGTACGACATGGTTGCGTGATGGGGTAATGCGTGAGATAAAAACAAGCAAGCTGGAAGAGAAGTAAATCTGAATTCGAAAGAGAATGAGCGACCGTTGTCACATCTAATTATAATGGTGATGTGCTTCTGGGCGAATTTGAAAGTGAATTCAGGGGCAGTGACAAGTTCTACAGATCTACAGAAGCTAAGGCTAACAAAGACACTAACATCTACTTTAAGGTTAGCCTGAGAGAAAGAAGAGAGTAGGGGGTTAAAAGAAGAGAATAGGGAGTTAAAATAAGAGAATAAGAGGTTAAGTAAGTAGCAAAACCTATCATTCGTTGGTTACCATTCATTCAGAAAAAGAGAGAGAAAGACTCACCATCATCATCCGCCGGCCACTGCCGACAAGTCGGAAAAATAGTCGGAGAATAGGGAAGGAGTGAAAGATGAAAAGAAGTAAAATAAGAACGCTTACAAACCATACAAACACAGTCTTAACTCAAAGAAACACTGTCATACTATACAAACTACAGACATGCAAGTAAAGAGAGGATGAGAAAAGAACAAAAAGAAAAAAGTATGAAGAGTATAACAAAAAGTGGGTTAGTTTACGCTACGTGCTACATCTAAGGTCGTGTTAGTCTAATTTTTTTTCATACTATAAATTCAACGCTGGCATATCACACGCTTGCATGTCACAAGCTGGCATCAATCATCAACAGACTCAAACCTCGACTATCACCCCCAGATCTCCTGTTGCTAATTGTTTTATTATTTTAAACGACGTTAATATTTTTAAAATGCCTATCCAAACGGTTTTTAAATATATTAACGCTGGTAAAGTTCACGACGGACGCGGGAAGATTATTTCATTTATCAACTACTTTAAACGTAAAAACGTTTTTAGCGATGTTAGTAATGAAACGTCTAGCATGTAATTTAAATCCGTTACTACAAGTATTGCTATTATCGAAAATGAACAATTTGTCAAACTTTACGTTATCGATTTTATTAACGATTTTGAAAACTTCAATAAGCTCCCCCCCCCTTAATTTGCTAGTCTCGAGTGAATGCAAGTCTAATTTTTTAATCCTATCTTCGTAAGACTTGTTGCGTAATGACGAAATTAGTTTCGTGGCGCGTCGCTGAACCCTTTCCAAACTATCAATATCCTCACGCAAATACGGGCACCAAAACTGAACGGCATATTCTAAGTGCGGCCTCACTAGGGACTTGTAAGGGGCAATATAGTATTCTTCGATTTAAATTCGAAATTACGCGCTATGAAGCCTAACATCCTATTAGCTTTTGTGCAAGACTTCAGGCACTGGTTCCTAATTTTTAAATCCTTAGATACGCGTACGCCTAAATCTACTTCCTCGTCAACGCTCACTAACGGTCTATCGTCCATCGTATATATGCAAAACTTTACATTTGTCTACGTTAAATTGCATCTGCCACTTATCCGTCCACTCCATAATCCTATTTACATCGTCTTGGAGCCTATTTCTATCGTCCACGTTAACAACTTTACCGCCTATTTTAGTATCGTCCGTGAATTTTGACACGTTACTGGTCAAGCCTACATCTATGTCGTTAATGTAGATTACGAATAGCAATAGGCCTAACACTGAACCCTGAGGGACACCGCTACTACATCCAGCCACCCCGATTCCCTACCATTAACAACGACCCTCTATTTCCTCGCACGAAGCCATTCCTCTAACCAGTTAGCTACCTGATCGTGTATACCGTGCGCTTTAACCTTCGCAATTAATCTTCTATGCGGAACTGTATCGAACGCTTTTTTAAGATCTAAATAAATAAGGTCAGTCGCTCTATGTCTATCGTATTTGCGCACTATTTCGTTATAAAACTCTAACAAATTATTTAAACAAGATTTATGGCGTCGAAACTCATGCTGACTACTATTAATCAAATCGGGACTTTCCAAGTGATCGACGATACGATTCCTAACTACGGATTCCAAAAGTTTATCGACACTTGACGTTAAGCTAATAGGCCTATAATTGCTAGCTACTGTGCGGTCGCCTTTTTTAAAAATGGGCGTAACGTTAGCTAATTTGAAGTTTTCAGGAATAACCCCCACTTCCAATGACTTATTAAAAATTGTTGTTAATGGGCCTGTGATAACATCTTTCAAATCTTTCAAATGTCTAGGGTAAAGCGCGTCAGGGCCTGGAGCCTTGCTAATTTTAGCGTATCGATATAATGCGCAATCTCACCCTCGTAAAAATTTATTTCATTGAAAATAGACTCTCTACTAAATGGAACGATATCGTCCACGTCGGGGACATTATTTACGTCTTCTACGGTAAAAACTGTCGCATAAATGTTGTTAAAAATACCCGCCATCGCCTGAGCGTCGTAAGCCAAAGCGCCGTTAGCGTCCACTAGAGGGCCTATGTTATCTTTTATCGGCTTACGATTATTGACGTAGTCAAAAAACTTTTTCATATTATGTTTACTATCCGCAGCTGCAAGTATCTCTAAATTACGCTTAGCATTCCTAACAGATCTTTTAACCTGACATCTAAGCTCGATATATCTATTAAAGTTAGCTACCGTGCCATTCCGTTTAGTAAGTCCATACGCTCTGTTACGCTCGTTTATAAACTTACCTATTTCCATAGTCCACTCATCATTACCAGTAAAAGTCTCGTAATTAACGTTAGGGCAGTTAAAGACCCCGACAATTATACTATCCCGATTATTAATAAAGTTACCAAGAACTGTGTAAACTCTAGTGTCGGTATCGAGGAGGTGAACTGGAGGTCTATAAACAACAACGAAATTAAAGCTAATACTACGCGCACTAACTTCAACGTATATCGCATTAATTGCTGCCGGAAAATCTATCTTAACCTCCATAGCCCTAAGGGAGTTACGAATGTACAACAAAACGCCGCCACCAATCCTATGTAACCTATCATTAGTAAAAAGTTTAAAACCCGCTAGATAAAGTTCCCCCAACAAGTCCCAACTCGTCACTCCCGAGTCACGGTATTTAACCACGTTTCCGTTATAGCAACTATAGCACAATAGTACCAAGAAAAAAAGAATGTTGGCGTTTTATGAGAGGTGTGTAAATGGAGACTGCACCGATACTATGTATCATAACAGGTACCGTAACACTGGATTTCCGAAACCTTATTTCTGGTGGCAATCCTTATGTTTTTTGCGCGCGTTTGATTTGAATGTTCCTGCTTCCCAGTTCAAATGGTGTACCTATCCATGGCGAATGGTATCTGGGTTTTAGAAAATGCGTGTAGAAAATAAAGAATTTATAACCAAATCGGATTTACAATAATCTGTATATCATTTATGTTCACTGTTTATTCTCCAATTAGTGAAAGACATTGGGTCAATCCCAGAATAGGCACCTGATGTACCTCAATCCCAGATGAAGCACCTGCGTTCAACCTCAATCCAAGAATAGGCACCTTGCAAGGAATTAAATAAAAAAAACCTGATGATTACAAAATTTATTGTTTATACAAAGTTTATTACAAATGTAATAAAGGCAAAGTTATAAAAGGTTTAAAGTGGTTTAATGAATAAAGAAAAATTTTAGATATTATAAATTCCTGCAATATGAGCCCGAATGTTTCTGAATCCATCTGAAGCAAATCTATCTTGCCACATAAATTGGTATAGATATAGGTTAGGTTAGGTTAGGTTAGAGTTGATTTTTTCAAATATTGATAAAACAATGAAATTATATCTCTAAAAACTGTTTATATTTTTTTCTCCTCAATCCCAGATTAAGCACCTGTGTTTTGCCTCAATCCCAGATTAAGCACCTAAAAATGATTTCAGGTGCCTATTTTGGGATTGATCCAAGACATTTTCTTTATTTTATAGTATTTGTATGAAAGTGAGTTTAGAGGCTAACAGCAGAACGCCCACCTCAAAACTGTAAAATAAACAAAGCAAAAATACATATAGAAATCATATCAAACATCTTTCAAATAAATCATAACTCCAGAAAAAAAGACACGAGAGGGGAGGTGTTGGTGGGAAAAGAGGCAACTCTTTCAAAAACCGTTTCAGTCTGGAAACACACTTTAAAATATTAATTGTAAAATTACCCACGTAAGAAGAACCTTCATATTTATTTAAATTATTAGTATTATTAATTAAGAGAGCCTCGGTTAATTTGCTTCCTCTCCACTGTTAACCATGACAACAGTTTTTAAATTAATAATAATAGTTTTCAATAATCTTATTTTAAAGGTGTTAACCAGCTGCCCAAGGAACTAAGGAACACGAGTGGTGTGGCGGTGGATATCTTCAAAAGAAGATTAAACGCCTCGTTCAGAACAATCTCAGATAAGCCTGGCTATTTGAGGTGGAGAGTACAAGAAACCAACTATCTACTTCACCAGGCCAACTCTAGAGGACGGGCGACAAATTCGACCTTCATAAGATGAGGAATCATCGCACGGAACATTTGAAAGGTTGAAAGGAAAGGTATGAAAATAGAGTGTTCACATTCGATCAGTAAAATTTATGAAGAGAATTTATTTTTTAAAATATAGGAAAAGAATCGGTATCGGCATTGCCATCGGTATGGACATCGGCATCTGCATCCGCTAAATTTTTGAATCGGTACATCACCAATATATACACTGTATATATATATCTATTGTATATATATATATATATGTAAAAATGAAATGAATCCATATTCATTTTTACATAAGAACCAAAATCGCTTAACGCGAGTTTGGATAATAATTTTACTTGTGGCTTCCTATTTTTGTTCGTGTCAAAACCCTACGATCTACCATACCTATGGTTTAGTCGTATCCATTTTCATTTATTATAGAAGTTATTATAATTAATTATGATTGTCTTGCATCTCACCCTCGACCCTAGATTATCATACGCATTGCATATAAGAGGATTGGAACCAGTAGTTGTGCTTCTTAGTCCTTGATACCCACTCTGTCTTTAATTCGTTTCTTTTAGGTCCTCCCTAATAATGACTTACAGTTATACTGCACGTATGACATAATGTGAATAACTATGAAGTCATAAAGTAACTTAATTCTCTTCACGTTTTCCATACCTTGAACACTGAATCACGTGTTTAGTATTTGGACATCTTCCGTATTGAATGTATGGTAAATTCCTTAATAATAATAATAATAATAATAATAAAAAGAAAAAGAAACCATTCTCTATACATCATTAGTTATGTTGCTTCCTACCTATTGTCTACTGATACCTATCAACCTATCAGTCCATATTTTACGCGTCTATATTACGCACACAACCTATTCTGTTACTTACATGTAAAATACGTCCACATGTATTTTTTTCTTTTAAGTGCGTTCACCCTCAACTCTCATTAGGCTTACAGTAGTTAAATGCTCAAATTCGCGAATCAGCAGAACCGAACGTTTCTAAGATAAACAACATCTTTCGCTTTGATCCAATCTATAACATATAATGTAATATAACATATTATGTATATAAATTATCTTGTCATGTCTCATGTACTTGTGTTGTACTAATAACCATATATATAATAACCATATATAATCTGACCATATAATCTGACCATATAATCTGACCATATAATCTGACCATATAATCTGACCATATAATCTGACCATATAATCTAACCATATAATCTAACCATATATATATATATATAAAAACACTGTAAAAATGGTAACGACGTAATGTACTTCAATGAAACTATAATTGAATGTAATGACTTTATATATAATGTAAGAATGTACTTTAATCGAACTGTAAGGGACAATCATAAGCGAATGGGAAGTAATCCATAATCGCAATCATAATTGTAATAAACCCAAACAAAAATGATATCGCCTTCAGAAATGAAGACGTGACAAAAAAAAAAATAAGATTAGTTTTTATTTTTATTTATTTTTTTTTATTATTTTTATTTGGAAACTTTCAAACACCTGATCGTGTTTAAAAGGGGGGGAAACTTAACCTCCAACTGCCATCCCCCAACATTCAGGCATATTTTATACATGTATTTGTAAAATGAAACACTTGATTACGAGACGCTGCCTTGGGGACTGCTAAGAGACTCCCCTGGTTAGCAGCCTCGCTGCGGGGAGGGAGGTCGAACCTCTACCCCTGTAAATTCAGAGCAGTACCTGTATATTTTTAAGAAGTAAATTTACAGTAAGAGAAACTTTTATTTTCCCCCTCGAGTTGGGCTATCGTCAAAGGAACTTAGTAAAGTCGAAAAGTTATAAAGTATCAGAGAAAGAATTAGAAAAATTATAGAAGAAAAGTATCAGAAGAAATATCCGTTGCTTGCCTCCCTAACTAGAACCCCCTTCGAATCCGAACCGACAAAGGGCCATAAAGGGGGGGGTTAACACAGCTGGCGACCCTATAGCCAGGATAAACACATAGAAGAAGGAAGGGTCTAACAGAGCTGGCGACCCTTTACCAGGATAAGAAGATTTATAAAAGATTTATAAAAGAAGATTTATAAAAGAAGATTTATAAAAGAAGATTTATAAAGAAGATTTATAAAGAAGATTTATAAAGAAGATTTATAAAGAAGATTTATAAAAGAAGATTTATAAAAGAAGATTTATAAAAGAAGATTTATAAAAGAAGATTTATAAAAGAAGATTTATAAAAGGAGATTTATAAAAGAAGATTTATCAGGATAAAACCATTTGACCGGCGTGTCACGACTTCTAGTTCGTAACATCCACCCTTGACCGGTGTGTCACGACTCCAAGTTCTCTACGCCTAGTTTTCATCCAGGAACAAGTAGCCAGCAAGACGTCTTCAGGACACGTCTCTGAGGATTTTGCCAGTAGAACTTTTGTTAAGTACATTTTGTTTTTTTAAGTAATTTATAAACACTTGAAAAAAATCAGTATTATTAACAGTTAATAATGAGTATCAAGTCAGAATTTACACAAAACACAGTGAACATTTCAGACACCAGTGATACATTTTTTTTAGTGAAAACAGTAATTGTAACAGAGTTAAATGTAAAAGAGAGTTAAATGTAAAAGAGAGTTAATTTCAAGAGAGAGTTAATTTCAAGAGAGAGTTAATTTCAAAAGAGAGTTAATTTCAAAAGAGAGTTAATTTCAAAAGAGAGTTAATTTCAAAAGAGAGTTAATTTCAAAAGAGAGTTAATTTCAAAAGAGAGTTTATTGTAACAGAAAGTTTATTGTAACAGAAAGTTTATTGTAACAGAAAGTTTATTGTAACAGAAAGTTTATTGTAACAGAGTTAATTTCAAAAGAGAGTTAATTTCAAAAGAGAGTTAATTTCAAGAGAGAGTTAATTTCAAGAGAGAGTTAATTTCAAGAGAGAGTTAATTTCAAGAGAGAGTTAATTTCAAGAGAGAGTTAATTTCAAGAGAGAGTTAATTCCAAGAGAGAGTTAATTCCAAGAGAGAGTTAATTTCAGAGTTATTGTCACTGTTATATTCAGTATAGAATAATTTTATTTTATGTACCAAACATAATAATACCAGAGTGAAATGTTGTTTACATTTTATATTTTTGTTTGCAAATTTTTTTCAATTACTGAATTGAATTGACTTGCAAATTAAGAGAGAGAGTTTACAGAGAGTTTATAGATTTAGAGAGATATTGAAGTCAGTTTTAGTTGCAAAGAAGTTGCAAGTCAGTTTTAGTTGCAAATAAGTTGCAAGTCAGTTTCCGTTGCAAACAAGTTGCAAGTAAGTTTTCGTTGCAAATAAGTTGCAAGTCAGTTTTCGTTGCAAACAAGTTGCAAGTAAGTTTTCGTTGCAAATAAGTTGCAAGTCAGTTTTGAAGTCAGTTTTCGTTGCAAATAAGTTGCAAGTCAGTTTTGAAGTCAGTTTTCGTTGCAAAGAAGTTGCAAAGAAGTTTTGAAGTCAGTTTTAGTTGCAAATAAGTTGCAAGTCAGTTTTGAAGTCAGTTTTCGTTGCAAATAAGTTGCAAGTCAGTTTTGAAGTCAGTTTTCGTTGCAAACAAGTTGCAAGTCAGTTTCCGTTGCAAACAAGTTGCAAGTCAGTTTCCGTTGCAAACAAGTTGCAAGTCAGTTTTGAAGTCAGTTTCCGTTGCAAACAAGTTGCAAGTCAGTTTTGAAGTCAGTTTTCGTTGCAAACAAGTTGCAAGTCAGTTTTGAAGTCAGTTTTCGTTGCAAACAAGTTGCAAGTCAGTTTTGAAGTTAGTTTTCGTTGCAAACAAGTTGCAAGTCAGTTTTCGTTGCAAACAAGTTGCAAGTAAGTTTTCGTTGCAAACAAGTTGCAAGTAAGTTTTCGTTGCAAACAAGTTGCAAGTCAGTTTTGAAGTCAGTTTTCGTTGCAAATAAGTTGCAAGTCAGTTTTGAAGTCAGTTTTCGTTGCAAACAAGTTGCAAGTCAGTTTTGAAGTCAGTTTTCGTTGCAAACAAGTTGCAAGTCAGTTTTGAAGTCAGTTTTCGTTGCAAATAAGTTGCAAGTCAGTTTTATTTGCAAATAAGTTGCAAATCAGTTTTCAGTTGGTTGCATCCAAAAGGGATAACCAAACCCCAGAGATTTATAAAGATACTTGACAAGCGTTCAAGTTAGACAGTTAAGTTTCAAGATACTTGATAAGAGTTCAAGTTACAGTTCAGAATACTTGACAAGCGTTCAAGTCAGATAGTTTCAGATACTTGGCAAGAGGTCAAGTCAGAAGGTTGCGCCAAGATGGACAACCGCCCCCAGAGACATAGAAATACTTGACAAGAGGTCAAGTCAGAAGGTTGCGCCAAAGGACAACCGCCCCAGAGATTTATAGAAATACTTGACAAGAGGTCAAGTCAGAAGGTTGCGCCAAGATGGACAACCGCCCCAGAGATTTATAGAAATACTTGACAAGAGGTCAAGTCAGAAGGTTGCGCCAAAAGGACAACCGCCCCAGAGATTTATAGAAATACTTGGCAAGAGGTCAAGTCAGAAGGTTGCGCCAAGATGGACAACCGCCCCAGAGATGAAATACTTGAAGAGGTCAAGTCAGAAGGTTGCGCCAAAGGGACAACCGCCCCAGAGATTTATAGAAATACTTGACAAGAGGTCAAGTCAGAAGGTTGCGCCAAGAGGAACAACCGCCCAGTTTTGAAGAGTTAGTTTTGAAGAGTTAGTTTGAAGCAGTTAGTTTTGAAGCAGTTAGTTTTGAAGCAGTTAGTTTTGAAGCAGTTAGTTTTGAAGCAGTTAGTTTTGAAGCAGTTAGTTTTGAAGCAGTTAGTTTTGAAGAAGTTAGTTTTGAAGAAGTTAGTTTTGAAGAAGTTAGTTTTGAAGAAGTTAGTTTTGAAGAAGTTAGTTTTGAAGAAGTTAGTTTTGAAGAAGTTAGTTTTGAAGAAGTTAGTTTTTAAGTCCCAAGTCATTTCAATGCAGTCAATTGAATTCAACTTTTTCTTTGTAAGTTAAGAGAATTTAATTTAAGAAAATGTAATTTAAGAATTTAATTCAACCTTTTTTGTGTTGTAAAGAGAACCTTTCTTTGTTTTGTTGTAAGAGGGAAATGGACCGATTTGTCTTTTCTTTTTTTTGCCATTGTTGCGTATAAAAATATATAGGTAAAATGACATATTTTATTGTTGGCAACCAAAACCGTTTTTACAAATGTTGGTAACGAGTTTTATAATTATTGCGATTATATGATGACAGAAATAGTGTAATAATTAATCGATCATGTACCTAATTTATCTTGCTCTGTATGGTCGGGAAATTTACCCGTAGGACCGCACATGGCCCTAAATTTCAGTTGTGTTTATTCTTTTTTGTCATTTAATTTTAATAAAACTTCTACACAATAAAACATATGTATTTATCATATGCAAACAAGTTTTCAGACTAAAATATCAAATAATTCAAATTCTATCAACATTCAACGAAAGAGTATGATTTTTCTACTTAACATGCAAAAAATTATTAAACCTTTTTAATATTTTTTTTTAGTATATAAAAAATAATTTTTAATGTAAAATTTACCTGAAATTATTAAAAGAAAAGATTGTTCGAAATGCTTTCCTTCCATTTCAATAACACTTTTTATTCTTGGCCGAAACTCATCTAAGGTTCGATTTACTTTTATTTTTAAGAATATTATAAAATTATGTTTAGCTCATTAAAATGCATAAATTTTTAATTTGTATTCTTAACTTTCTTAATTCAATTATCGTACCGATACTTCTGGTTAATGTTTATATAGTTCATATATAGCTAGGAATGTTACTAGTCGAATTTAATTCCATCTTCAAAAATTCAATTTTTAAACCGTGAGATTTACTTTCATCAATTGTAAGTCCTCTAAGTACATTTCTTTGTATTACCTTAATACGTGGAACTGATTTAATTAAATACTTAAATACTACCTTGAACTTAAAGGATTTTATAATAATAATGATAATAATAATAATAACAACAATAATTGACTCAAAAGATTTTATAACCCTAAAACCCATCTTAAATTATTATACATTATTTTTAAACTTTGTTAATTCAAAAACCTTCCAAATCTCTACACATACACACGCATGTATGCGCACTATATATATATATATATATATATATATACACAAACCTTATGCTAAAATCATTGGATGTCACAATAAACTATTTCATAGCGTGAAAGTGCTAACTATGCTATTTATATAGTCCTACGCATTTTTGCTTACTATATATAAATTTTTGCTCAGGCGTTTATTCAGTTAATTTAAGAATCCTCTCCGCTAATCTATCCCTCAAATTTATAAGATACACACTTTGTATCTAATACACACATACACACTAGACCACAGGTCTATACATCATCCATTACGTAATTCGATTTTTACCTACAATAGTCAATAAAATTAGTTATAGACTGCACGATCAGGGTAACTTTGGAAAATAATTTATATTTTTCCCTTTTACCTACTATTCATATGTATAATTTTCCCCACAGAAAATTTTTTAAATTAACAATATCATTCTTTGTCTAGCGTAATTGTTTGTCTAAAATTGAAGTATTAATCTTTGAATTTTTTATATTATATAATAACTCACTTGTTCTGTATAAAAATTTGTAATGTAAAGAAAAAAATTCGTCACCTAACTTGAATTAGTTAGAATGTTATTTTCTCATTTGTATTGTATTAATGATACCCTATTAGATTATTGTATAAATATCGTTTTTTAAAAAAAAGGGGAGAGCAATGTAAAAATGAAATGAATCCATATTCATTTTTACATAAGAACCAAAATCGCTTAACGCGAGTTTGGATAATAATTTTACTTGTGGCTTCCTATTTTTGTTCGTGTCAAAACCCTACGATCTACCATACCTATGGTTTAGTCGTATCCATTTTCATTTATTATAGAAGTTATTATAATTAATTATGATTGTCTTGCATCTCACCCTCGACCCTAGATTATACATACGCATTGCATATAAGAGGATTGGAACCAGTAGTTGTGCTTCTTAGTCCTTGATACCCACTCTGTCTTTAATTCGTTTCTTTTAGGTCCTCCCTAATAATGACTTACAGTTATACTGCACGTATGACATAATGTGAATAACTATGAAGTCATAAAGTAACTTAATTCTCTTCACGTTTTCCATACCTTGAACACTGAATCACGTGTTTAGTATTTGGACATCTTCCGTATTGAATGTATGGTAAATTCCTTAATAATAATAATAATAATAATAATAATAATAAAAAGAAAAGAAACCATTCTCTATACATCATTAGTTATGTTGCTTCCTACCTATTGTCTACTGATACCTATCAACCTATCAGTCCATATTTTACGCGTCTATATTACGCACACAACCTATTCTGTTACTTACATGTAAAATACGTCCACATGTATTTTTTTCTTTTAAGTGCGTTCACCCTCAACTCTCATTAGGCTTACAGTAGTTAAATGCTCAAATTCGCGAATCAGCAGAACCGAACGTTTCTAAGATAAACAACATCTTTCGCTTTGATCCAAATCTATAACATATAATGTAATATAACATATTATGTATATAAATTATCTTGTCATGTCTCATGTACTTGTGTTGTACTAATAACCATATATATAATAACCATATATAATCTGACCATATAATCTGACCATATAATCTGACCATATAATCTGACCATATAATCTGACCATATAATCTAACCATATAATCTAACCATATATAACATATATATATATATAAAAACACTGTAAAAATGGTAACGACGTAATGTACTTCAATGAAACTATAATTGAATGTAATGACTTTATATAATGTAAGAATGTACTTTAATCGAACTGTAAGGGACAATCATAAGCGAATGGGAAGTAATCCATAATCGCAATCATAATTGTAATAAACCCAAACAAAAATGATATCGCCTTCAGAAATGAAGACGTGACAAAAAAAAAATAAGATTAGTTTTTATTTTTATTTATTTTTTTTTTTTATTTTTATTTGGAAACTTTCAAACACCTGATCGTGTTTAAAAGGGGGGAAACTTAACCTCCAACTGCCATCCCCCAACATTCAGGCATATTTTATACATGTATTTGTAAAATGAAGAACACTTCATTACGAGACGCTGCCTTGGTCACTGCTAAGAGACTCCCCTGGTTAGCAGCCTCGCTGCGGGGAGGGAGGTCGAACCTCTACCCCTGTAAATTCAGAGCAGTACCTGTATATTTTTAAGAAGTAAATTTACAGTAAGAGAAACTTTTTATTTTCCCCCTCGAGTTGGGCTATCGTCAAGGAACTTAGTAAAGTCGAAAAGTTATAAAGTATCAGAGAAAGAATTAGAAAATTATAGAAGAAAAGTATCAGAAGAAATATCCGTTGCTTGCCTCCCTAACTAGAACCCCCTTCGAATCCGAACCGACAAAGGGCCATAAAGGGGGGGGTTAACATATATATATGTATAGAAACGACGTAAGTATAGAGGAGTGTTCTGCACACGAGGAAGAGAAATAACGAACAAATGAAAAATAAGGCACCCGCCCGGGAATCGAACACAGGATCTTCCAATTGCCGGTCAAACGTGCTAACCACTACACCACGGAGCCACGATAGTCAGAACTCGCAATTCTCCTACATAAGGCAGAAACCAATGCCTTGTGAGGGCACCCTCGCAAATCGTGAATATGTACATTTAACTGCAATGACCACGCAGTATATTAATGTATAGAAACGACGTAAGTATAGAGGAGTGTTCTGCACACGAGGAAGAGAAATAACGAACAAATGAAAAATAAGGCACCCGCCCGGGAATCGAACCCAGGATCTTCCAATTGCCGGTCAGACGTTTCTATACATTAATATACTGCGTGGTCATTGCAGTTAAATGTACATATTCACGATTTGCGAGGGTGCCCTCACAAGGCATTGGTTTCTGCCCTATGTAGGAGAATTGCGAGTTCTGACTATCGTGGCTCCGTGGTGTAGTGGTTAGCACGTCTGACCGGCAATTGGAAGATCCTGGGTTCGATTCCCGGGCGGGTGCCTTATTTTTCATTTGTTCGTTATTTCTCTTCCTCGTGTGCAGAACACTCCTCTATACTTACGTCGTTTCTATACATTAATATACTGCGTGGTCATTGCAGTTAAATGTACATATTCACGATTTGCGAGGGTGCCCTCACAAGGCATTGGTTTCTGCCCTATGTAGGAGAATTGCGAGTTCTGACTATCGTAGCTCCGTGGTGTAGTGGTTAGCACGTCTGACCGGCAATTGGAAGATCCTGGGTTCGATTCCCGGGCGGGTGTCTTATTTTTCATTTGTTCGTTATTTCTCTTCCTCGTGTGCAGAACACTCCTCTATACTTACGTCGTTTCTATACATTAATATACTGCGTGGTCATTGCAGTTAAATGTACATATTCACGATTTGCGAGGGTGCCCTCACAAGGCATTGGTTTCTGCCCTACGTAGGAGAATTGCGACTTCTGACTATCGTGGCTCCGTGGTGTAGTGGTTAGCACGTCTGACCGGCAATTGGAAGATCCTGGGTTCGATTCCCGGGCGGGTGCCTTATTTTTCATTTGTTCGTTATTTCTCTTCCTCGTGTGCAGAACACTCCTCTATACTTACGTCGTTTCTATACATTAATATACTGCGTGGTCATTGCAGTTAAATGTGTGTATATATATTATATTATATATATATTTCTTTTAATGTAGAAAGGAGGGGAAAAGGGCGGGTGTCTGCAAAAATGTTCCCCCTTTATAAAAAGGATAGAGCCAAAATCAAGGTCTTCGAGGCTCTTTTTTTATTTTGAAAAGATTGTGTGGTGTGTAAAATGCATATAAGTGTAGTGAAGAACAGAGGGAGAAGTGTGTTTTTGAGAGCATGCTGGACTGCTCACAGGGTAGATAAGAAACAGAAAAAGCAGCTAAAGAGGACAGTGACATGAGAAAAGGGAGTTTCACCACTCCGTCTCCTGCCTAACGTCCCCACCTCCCTGGATTACTTCCCTGGTCGATTAGTATCTAAAATCTCCTATTATATATATATATATATATATATGTATAGGGTGTTATCAAATTATGTTTCAGAAATTAGTGCACATTCAGGACGTAAAAGTGAACAAAAAAGTTCCTATGAACATAAATTCCCAATTGTTTCTTTTCCGAGATACATTGCCTTTTTGCCAAGGACGATGCTATTCTCTGTGGACTTGTTATATGCTTTCTAGATATATCAGAGAACATTATTATTATTATTATTATTAAGTTATGAAGAGGATTGCTTCGATCTTTTCTCGTGTATAATGCGTCGTAAATGAGGTGGCTCGTGCGTGTTATAATCGAAATAAAAATCCTGTCGTAATACTAAAGATAATAATAATAATAATTTTATTGTTCTCTGATATATCTAGAAAGCATGCAATAGGTGTACAGAGAAGAGCATCGTACTTGGCAAAAAAAGCAATGTATCTCGGAAAAGAAACGATTGCGAATTTATGTTCATAGGAACTTTTTTGTTCACTTTGACGTCCTGAATGTGTACTAATTTAGGAACATTATTTGATAACACCCTGTACATATATATATATATTATATATATATATATATATATATGTGTGTGTGTGTGTGTGTGTGTGTGTGTGTGTGTGTGTGTGTGTGTGTGTACACAATGCTGTTTAATGTGTATATTGACGGATTAATTGCTTCACTTAATGAGGCAACAGTGGGATGTTGTATAGATAACACAAGGATAAATAGCTTAGTTTATTCCGAGGATAGCGTATGTGTATGGTGTTAATAAGTCCCTCTGTTAAGGTCTGGATCGCTACTAAAAGTCGCGAAGTGTATTCGCAGAAACATGATATTCTTTTTAATGTTACAAAAACTAAGGTTATGCAATTTTATCCTAAAAGCTGTAATCAGCCAGCTGATATAAGGTTTAAAATGAATGGTGAAGTAATTGAGGAAGTACAAGAGTTTAAGTATTTGGGTCAAACTATTACCAGCTCCTTGAGTGATGACTCGGATATAAGTAAACAATCTCGAAGCCTGTGTGCTAAAGCGAATATGACCCTAAGGAACTTTCGATTCTGTACAAGTGAAGCTAAAGACATTCTCTTTCGTACTTTCTGCAGTAATATATACGGACAGCAACTGTGGGTGAATTATAAAAAAAGTTCTGGCAGAACCCTAAATTTGATGTACAACAGGTCTCTTAGACTCTTACATAAATTACCCCCGAGATGCTCAGCTCCGCAAATGTTTGCTACCCGCAATGTCCCGAGCTTCCCGGAGGTAAAAGACGTGCTCAATACAGTCTACTCTAATGCAAAGAATTACAAAATCAACCAACCCGTTTATTCAAGCTATCGATGAGTCCTGCCATTTATCCTCTAAGCAGTGATGCAGAAACCCTGGCCCGCGGGCCAAATGTGGCCCCCACGGGTCTTTTCAGTGGCCCCACGGGTCTTTTCAATTCAATGAAAAAGTGAAAAATCTGAAATATTACCCCTGGTTATAAAAATGCATATTTATAAAAAATAGAATATCTATATATCTGGCCCCTACATATAAAACAGATGGTTGGTTTGGCCCTCACATCAAAAAAGTTTGTGCACCACTGCTCTAAGCTATGGAATGCTTGGTACGAAAACGTCTGTCTGTAGCTCCACTTAACTTGGACATTACAGTATTATTTCTAATATTATTTCTAATATGTATATATATATATATATATATATATAGAGAGAGAGAGAGAGAGAGAGAGGAGAGAGAGAGAGAGAGATATTCGTACAGAGCAGATAAATATGTCAGTTGCTTATACGAGATGAATTTTTACCCTTAAACACGTGCAATGAATAAAAGATGCAAACCCACAAGAAAAGAAAAAATTATTCCAAGAGCTTTCGTGTATTCAGCAATACACGAAAAACTTTGGAATAATTTTTTCTTTTTTCTTGTGTGGGTTGCATCAGTTATATACACAAGGGAATACAAAGGACACCAAACATCAACCAAAAATTTAAAAATTGAAAAGAAAATTTAGAAAAAAATTTCAAAACAAGTGAAAGTTTAAAGCAAAGCAAAGAAGAGAAATTGAAAGGAAGTAAAGAAATTTAAAGATAAAGTGAAATTTTTACGTAAAGAGGAGGAAATCCGAGTGAAACTTCTACAATACTTCTATGCGCTAACAAATGCTTCTAAATGGAGATTTAAGTTAAGATAAGTATATTCGTCCTTTTCTTTTGTACCATACATAATATCGTTGTGAAAAGCTTACCGTTCTTTTGGAAAAATTTAACATAGAAAAATTAATTTAATTCCAACATATAATGTAAAACATTAAAGAATTTGACGAAAATAAAAAAAAGTTAAAATGCAGAAATTTTTGTGTTATTTGATACTTTGTTTGTCCACTTTTTTGGTTGAGTGACTTCAATGATTCGTTTCAGGTACTTTTCTACAAAGTTACGACATATCTCAAAAGAAAATTTAGCACATTTTCCTAAAGAAACTTCTGTGATTCTCCTAAATGCAATTCATTCTTATTTGAAGGCTTTCTCTCGCAGACAGATTTATTCAAATCAAACCATAAATTCTGGATTAAATTGAGATCTGAGCTTTGACTGGTCCGATCACTCAAGAAGCTTGAAATTCTTTTGTTGGAACTATTTCATGGTGCTCTTACTTATATGTTTTGGATTATTACGGTATGTTGTTGCAGTACTCAATTGCGATCCATTCGCAACTCCTGAACTGAACTGAAGGTAATACATTTTCTTCTAAACTTTGCTGATATTTTTTCGAATTCAAGATTCCATGGATGATGACAAGCTTTCCCAAACCAGAAGCACTAAAGAATCCTCAAAGAAGCAAAATACTACCACAATATTTAACCAGAGGAATGGTTTATTTTTTCCTCGAATGCAGTATTTGATTTTTGCTAAACGTTCCGCTGCTGGTTTTTCCTGAATAATTCAATTTTGGTCTCGTCTGTCCTGAGAACTTCCTTCCATCCATCATTTTCATGATCCTTGGCGCACTTCGCAGCGGACATTCTTTCAATCCGTTTAGCTCTTCCTTCTGAAATCTTGGAAAGTGGTCCAAACCGTGTTAAAGTTTCGATTGTTCGAAAGCCTTTCCATTTCTTTATAACCGCAGACACCGTCGTAATGGAATTCGAAGTTCTTCTCCTCTCTTCCTATAACTCTTTCCAGACTTGTATGCGTCAATAAGATCTGTAGACAGTTCTTTACTACGACGATCCCACTTTAACTTTTTTTATTTTCCTCAAATTCTTTGTTGTTATAAATTATATGTTGTATACAAGATAAGGACGAATGTAACAAGTATTTCTGTGTACGCATACTTATGAGCGCCACTATATATATATATATATATATATATATATATATATATATATATATATATATATATATATATGTATGTATGTATGTATGTATGTATGTATGTGTGTGTGTGTGTGTGTGTGTGTGTGCGTGTGTGTGTGTAACTATTTGACAATGCCATTTTCATAGTGTTTCAAAGAAAAAAACCTTTATTTCCGGATGATGTTTTCCTTTCCACAAACCATCATGTTAAATATTTATTCATCGAAGTGTTAATCATACCTTCATTCCTGCAGTTCTTTTCTTGTCCTCAACAGTAAGACTGATTTCCCAAATAAGGTGAGGAACTTCCAAGTCTACGAAGAACCATGGGTTCGATTCTTTTTTTGTGTGAAAAACACTTTTGAAATCTTCATCTATTGCGTATCGAGAATTATATTCTTCACTTCTGTGAATGAATTTTAAAATAGAGTGAATTAGAATAAAATAAATGAATTTCACATTTTCTCAAATAAATAAAGATTAGTTTTTTGTGTTTCCTTTCATTAATTTTGAGCATTTATCGTCAATGGTTGTATTTACTTCTACTCTGGAAATTTAATTAATTTAAGTCACCATTCAAAGATATTACATCACAACAAAGACCCCCAAATTAACTTTGAAAAAAATATTAATAATAATTTTGCGCATCTCTTCACTATTTGTTTATTTCGATTTGTTTCCCCTAATTACCAATGTTCTTCGTTCATCAATTTCTCAACTTGAAATTCTGATACGCGTTTTACTCTATTTATTACACTTTGCTTATTCCATGATACATCCCCATTTCATGTTCAATTTCCTTCAATAACTTTATCCTTTTATAAAATGTTGGGAGCGTTTATTAAGTCAATTGTTTTAATTCAGCGCCCTATAAAGGAAATGAAGGGACCGGGATCAGGGGTTCGAGTCCCGATGACGCTGTTAATAATAATAATAATAATAATAATAGAGGAATTAGAGCAATGGGCCGCATTGGTTGGACTAATCGCTGTACCATTTTCTGTCTCTCCTTCTGTCAATAATTATTATTATTATATTTCCACACAGTTATTTTTCTGTTAACTTCATTACTTGTACAGGGTGTGTATAAAGTAACGCAAGTGTAGAGACAAATCTCATTTGAATTGGTTGATTTGAATGTGATACGCCGTGCAAGAGACTGTACAGAAGTTGATGGTGGACATTTTCAAAACCTCTCATAAACCTGACTATCGAATATACAGTTGTTATAAAGTACATATAATAAATAGTACTTGTCCATGTTCACTTGCCACTTGCGTTACTCTATACACACCCGGTATATGAACTTTACCCATAGGTTTCTTTAACCAAAATATCTCCTCCTCTCATATGTTTATTTACTAAACATATTGTATGCTAAAGGTTCTTTTTATTTTTTCTATTTATAACTCGTAATTATAAATGTCTAAACTCATTTTTTAGAAAAACATCAAAGATATTTAAATATATTAAATTTAATGAGACGTACAGAAAGGAAGACACGTTCGATGGTTTCCTGAGGAAGACATTAAAACTGATTCGTCGGAGATGATGAAAGAGTGGTTTCCCTCCATATTCTTTGATGTCAAAATTTCCCACGGGGCAATTGAGGTCTGGGAAGAAAAAAAAAATCTGTGAATACAATTTTATAATTGTATACTTTGAATATTTAAAGAAAAATTTATGTTGCAACTATACATGTAAATAGGAGGACATTAATTATATTATTTTAATGGGTTATAATGTGTTACTAACCATTTGTCAGTAATCATTTAAATTGTAAGATGTGTTATCCAAAATGTGAATTGGAGATAACACTCATATAAAACTATAAAACTTAACTTAATATACATTACAAAGATGGTGCCTATTTCAAAATTTTTAAAATTAATGAACCTTAATTTTTTAATTAATATCTGTTCTAATAATCTTCAATAATTTTATTTTCATTAAAATAGTAAATTTCTTGTTCAGACAATTTCAGTTTTTTTGTAATTGTGTGTTGAACATTTATTAAAGTTAATTAATGAATTTGATAAAGAGAATGACAACAGTTTAACCTGAAAGAAGTATCGAACAATAATATTTGATAAAATCTAAAATTAAGTTATTCCATTTTTAACTCTTCTTCGGACTGAAAAAGACATCGGTTCCCACGGTCGCTCTTCCCCGAGTGTCCCAGTATGGCTAGCACGTTTACATTGAAAAGACCAGTATTAAAAACAAAAACAAAAGATCGTCTATCATCCAACTAAAAGACTTCGACTGCAAAGATGAAAATCATCGATGGTTTCTGAACAAGTTTTGTTTATTTTAAATTATTTGTGTAGAAAAGTGTTTCTATGAGAAAATAAATTTATGTTAAAATTTAAAAGATATCATTCTGTTTGTATAAATTAACATATTAATCCTTTAAAAGATATTATTCTGTTCAACTAAATTAAAATATGATTCCGTTACATTCTTAATATTTGTATAAATTGCCTCAAGCGCAGATTCTCTGCACCTTCTCGATAAGCCTAACGAAAACAGTGTGCCACGTCTAATTTTAAACAGAGATTTCCAAATTGTAAATGTTCTTTTCACTTATTATAAATCACATGAAACAGTTAAATGTAAAACTACAATTGTATAAATTCTTTTGCTAATATCCAATTATACCAATTCTCTTGTTAATATAATTATTAGAGTAAGATTTTGCAAGTTTAATAGTAACAAGTGGCACCACAGGGTTTCTCAAGGAGGAAATGAGCGCGCCTTGAGGGAGTCATGCCTCAGCTTTGAGACGAGAGTGAGTCTCGCGCCTCGGCCTCGAGTGGGTGTGAGTGTTCCGCCCTTGGGTGGGCCGTTTGGGCTGGACCCCTCAGCTTATTTTGATGTAAGCATTTGCCCGTTAATAACTTCTCTCTAAACCAAGTGTTGTGTTAAGGGTGTTTATTAGTGATTTCGACCTTGTAAAAATAAAAGGACTGATACAGGAAAACTCGTCATTTTATATCCTTCCAACAGAGAGAAGCATGCCCTTCTCTCAACGCACTGAGAGAGAGAGAGAGAGAGAGAGAGAGGACGCCATCAACCGAAGGTATAAGTTGTTATCATCGTAACTCGCAGTCAGATAAAGTAAAGTTGAAAAGAAGAACCGTGGATACCAGATTAATATATTAAAAGTGAACGCGAACACCATCCTTCATTCCCCCCCCCCCCCCGACACTGTCGACCGATGCCAGGATTAGAAGAAAACAGCATCCCATTTTCCACCACCCTCAACGGACGGAGGGAGGGGACGAGAAACGTTTCTTCAAGACGAGGAGCCAGGATTTTGAAAACCTTTTGTTCGGGCAGAACCCCGCTATAAGGACGTCAACGCATCCGAAACGGAGGTCGGATTTCAGAAGGGAATCACGCACTTGTTTAGAGAGAAGCCAGAAATTATTATTATATGGGCACGCGGAGAGGAATTTTACGAATTTAATTTCTCTTGGAACGTCTATGCGATGCATAGCATTGACGTAAATTTCCCACAACGAAGAGTGATGGAATCATCGAATTTGGAGAAGATTTTTAAAGACTTTGATCGTCAACGAAAAACGGACGAACCGCATTGGAATTGATTACGAAAATTGGACGTCTCTGCGACGCATAGCATTGGCGTAAATTTCTACAACGAAGACAGAAGTTAGGCGTGTTCGATTCGGTGAGGGCACCTCATGCGAAAACGGCTTCGCCTTCGTAGATAAGCGCGGAGAGTCGAACGCATCGACTCTGCCGAACGAAATATCGGAATCTGAGAGGACTCAGAAACGAAAACAAACGTTCTTCAAAATTCTGCCCAACGGAATAGTCGGCATTGAAGAGGAAAGAAAAACGAAAAGCTTACAAGACGGAATAAAAAGGAAATCAGGTTGCTTTTGACAAGTAAGGTTAACTCTTGTATCAAGAAATAAATTAAGTACGTGAAAAAAAAAAAAAAGGTGTATCCCAGTGTTAACGTATCGGGTTGAAGATTTGTTTTTCCATTATTATTCTTCTTTTGTTGATAGAAGATTTGTGGTTTTTTTTTTTGCATGCAGCAGTTTTACGTATATCGATAAATTACAGTATATGTTTATTGTTTGTAAACAATTTAAAATTTTCATTGGTGAGTTGAAAACGATTTTTTTTTGTTTGTCGGTGTTTACAATCAATTGAATCAAATTTTTCTTTCTTTTTTTTGGGTTGTGGTAAAAAGGAAAAATTTAAAGGTTTGTTTTTTGCATGCAGAAATTGGGTATTTAAATATATAAGGATTTATATGTTTTATTGTTTGTAATAAAACGATTTCTGCAAAGTATACGGTAAATTTACGGAATTTGAGAAAAAATTTAAAGTGAATATTTAATTTTTTTAATTGGAATTATCCCACATTGGGTTAAGGAAAACGGAATTTTGGAGTTGAGTTTCATGTTTTGTTTTGTGTTTTGGCTCGTTTCACGCGCGCGCGGATTGGCGCGTTTCGGCCATTTAGATATAGTAAAAAGGATTTTCTTTCCTTTTTTCTCTTGCTTTTCGCGTCGGTGCGCGAACTGTTCATTTTGTTTTTAAGTGGAATTTTGCGTTGGAGCGCAAATAGTTGTTTGTTTTTGTGCTTTTTTTGGGTTTAAATTAGAATGAATTAGTACATTTTGAGTAATGTATCGAAATCGACAGGCAAGTTTTTCATCTTCGTTGGGATGAGTTTATTGTTTGTTTAAACCAAAAATAGCTAATCTCAAGTTTAAGTTTTTCCGCTTAAATTCTGTAGTATATACGATATTAAATTAGGGATAAGTTTTTTTGTTTCGCTTCGCCTTCCTCGTTTGGAAGTCCATTTTTTCTTTTGTCGTTTTCGAAGAAAAATGGATAGATGTAATTATCGGACGAGTAATATCCCTACGGTTCCAATTTTTACGTGGACGAATGCGGTAACGTGGTACCCCCATACGTGGACGAATGGTTGGACGCATTAGAGGGATATTATGTTCATCATAAGTCATAACGTTCGCGGTGATATCGCGAAGAATCAGATGGTTATTCACTTCTTACACGATGAAGACGGAAGCGGAAGCGCCCTATGAAGAGACTGTCCCAGACATCACGAGGGAAGTTCTCGATGAGGGAAATTTTCCGGGGGAAGTGGTCTGTGACGAGATCGTCCCAGATGAAGTCCAAAATCACTGTAAATTTACGTGAGGTCACGGAGAACTCGCCTATGTTCCTCGGACATGATGCAAGCTCGGTTTATGACCTCGACGAACTCGAAAGAAAATTGCCACTCTTTTTCGTCCTATCAAAGGGAGTGATGCATCTCTGCATCGCTCTACAGGACAACGTTCATTCGATTCTGTTCTTTCTAATCAGAAGGTTTGGAAATCGAAACTGGAGCCATCGGCCACTTTGATTTCACTGCAAAAGGACCAACTACACGAAACGAAGAACAGTAATCATAACGTCGGTTTATCCCATTTACAAATTGTTTATTACCCTATTTCCAGTTCAAGTGCTACCACACGTACCCCCTATACCCGTTTAGGCTATAATCGTGCATTCATGCACTACGTACTAAATTATTGAAAGACGCTCGAGACGTGGAATGATTGATGTCAGAGGCAATTAGCCACCAACGCGTACATCCAGAAACTTGAGCAATGTCCACACATAACCTTTAAAATTTTATACCTTCCAAGCTATAGAGTTTAGTCAATTCCAAAGTTCTCAGAAAAGGGTTCTCAAAACGACAATATAACCTTGCAGAATTCGTATCAATTTCACCTAAGTACTTTGTCTAAGAGTTCATTGAAGTTCATTTCTCTAAATTTTTGTTCTTTTAACGTTTAATAAGACAATCGCGTATGATTTAAAAGTGTATGCACACGGTGAACTTAGACCAGTGTAAAAAAGTGGACCTAAAGAAATCAGACTCCAAGTGCTCAAAGGACACGCAAGTGACCGTTAATTATAAGTGTTCATTAGTGCATAAGTATTAATTTTAATGTAAAATTTAACTGATGAGTAGAGTGGATTAACTACTCAGTAAATGTATTTTTGTTTAACTATTCCTTTGTCTCTATGTACATATAAGTGTTCATTAATCCCTATCGATTTTATTGTAAAATTTAACTGATGAGTAGAGTGGATTAACTACTAAGTAGCTGTGTTTTGTTTAACTATTTCTTTTGTCTTTATGTAACATTACATCCAACTACTTCTTCAATAATATCTTTGTCTTTATAAAACCCTACATCCAACTGCTTTTGTTTGAGAGGATTTTTGCAAACGAACCCCCGAGTACCAACTCTGGGAGGGGAGCCATGTAGAAAAGTGTTTCTACGAGAAAATAAATTTATGTTAAAATTTAAAAGATATCATTCTGTTTGTATAAATTAACATATTACTCCTTTAAAAGATATTATTCTGTTCAACTAAATTAAAATATGATTCCGTTACATTCTTAATATTTGTATAAATTGCCTCAAGCGCAGATTCTCTGCACCTTCTCGATAAGCCTAACGAAAACAGTGTGCCACGTCTAATTTTAAACAGAGATTTCCAAATTGTAAATATTCTTTTCACTTATTATAAATCACATGAAACAGTTAAGTGTAAAACTACAATTGTATAAATTCTTTTGCTAATATCCAATTATACCAATTCTCTTGTTAATATAATTATTAGAGTAAGATTTTGCAAGTTTAATAGTCTTCTGTAACACGTGGCACCACAGGGTTTCTCAAGGAGGAAATGAGCGCGCCTTGAGGGAGTCATGCCTCAGCTTTGAGACGAGAGTGAGTCTCGCGCCTCGGCCTCGAGTGGGTGTGAGTGTTCCGCCCTTGGCTTGGGTGGGCCGTTTGGGCTGGACCCCTCAGCTTATTTTGATGTAAGCATTTGCTCGTTAATAACTTCTCTCTAAACCAAGTGTTGTGTTAAGGGTGTTTATTAGTGATTTCGACCTTGTAAAAATAAAAGGACTGATACAGGAAAACTCGTCATTTTATATCCTTCCAACAGAGAGAAGCATTCCCTTCTCTCAACGCACTGAGAGAGAGAGAGAGAGGACGCCATCAACCGAAGGTATAAATTGTTTTCATCGAAATTCGCAACCAGTGTTAAATTAATTACACGGCGGATAAACGTCCTCGTTGGTCCGAGAGAAGAAATATCACCTTATCCTACATTGGCGGACCTATACCAGGATTCAAAGAAGAAATCATTCACCCGCCATTTTGCGACATTTGTAACGAATGCAAACAAATAAAAAAATGAATACTTATACAACAATAAATTTATGATTTAGTTTACAGTTCACAGAAGAGATATTAAAAATATTATTTAACGTTTTAAATTCAAGGTTAATATAAACCGAATGAATTTCAGTTACATGTTGCCATGAGTTGTCTAACTTCATAGCCATTAAAAGCCGACTTCAGTCATTCCTACAAACCTGTTTGAGTTTCAAGCTCCTCAGGAACAGAAGTATAATCTAACTGTTGAATTCTTTGTTCCAGCTCTTTAATTGTTGACATCTCCTTTTTAAAGGAGTTCTGCAGATCTTCAACTTCGGAACGAATCTCAGAAATCAAAGCAAACGTATTTCCTGTAACAAATTTGCACTGATTACACTGGTCTGCATGAAAATAGATTTCTTTATTTTGAGTTGTGATTCTGAAGCACTTCGCTGCGCTGAATTAAAAAATGCTACCAATTTTTTTCTATCACCCACAGTTTTAAAGTTATTAGCAAAACAATTTTGGGGCGTTTTGTAATTTTTTACCTTTTTTTATCTTTAATTAATTTCGTTTTTTCATATTTTTTAGATAGATAATTCTAACATTACGTCTTTAAAATTTTAATAATGGCTTCTACAGGATGTACCCATAGTCCAGACATATTTTGTTATATTTGTGGTCGGTATGTTGTTGTAAAACAAAGGACAAATGTAACGACCTTCATTAAGAGAGCTTATCATGCTTATTTTGGAATTAAATTAGGAGATCAAGACAAAAGTTGTGCTCCACACAAGGTTTGTCTTACGTGTGTTGCGGCACTAAAGAATTGGAGCAAAGGTAAAAAGAAAAATTTGCCATTTGGGATCCCTATGGTATGGCGCGAGCCTAGAAACCATACCGACGACTGCTACTTCTGTTCTTGCAATGTTAAAGGTTATAATGCAAAGAATAAAGAGAGCATTCAATACCCAAGTTCTTCCATCTGCAATAAGGCCGGTACCCCATGGTCCAGAAGTTCCTATTCCCCGCCCACCCGAGAGTCTGGATCAATACAATTCAGATTCTGATTCAGCTCCAAGTCCAGACAATGATGATGTTTATGAACAGCCAACAGCTGACCGAGATCCTCCTAAACCATTAACCCAAGCCAAACTAAATGATTTAGTCAGGGATTTGAATCTGCCTAAGGACTCTGCAGAACTTTTGGGGTCTAGATTGCAGGAGAACAATTTATTGGCATCCGACACATACTTCGCTTGGTACAGAAATCGTGAGAAAGACTTCGTGCCTTTTTTCGAAGAAAATGGTCCCTTGGTATTTTGCAAGGACATCACAGGATTAGTGTGCAAGCTAGGCATCGAATACCAAACCAATGACTGGAGGTTGTTTATAGATTCCTCTAAAACCAGTCTAAAAGGAGTGTTACTGCACACCGTAACAAATATGCATCAATCCCAGTGGCCCATTCTACTCATTTAAAAGAGACCTATGATAACATGAAACTGCTTCTGGAAAAAATTCAGTATCAAAATCACAGATGGGAATGGGATAGTCGAGCACGTGACCAGCACTGGAAGAGGAAAACTTGGCCTCCTAGAAAGAATCTTACCCCAGGATCAAAGAACATTTTACATGAACATCTAGTTGAACCAAATAAAATCCTCCTACCACCCTTGCACGTTAAGTTAGGCTTGATGAAGCAGTATGTCAAAGCATTGAATAGAGAAGGTGTGTTTCAAGTACATTTGTTCAAAATATCCAAAGATTAGCTTCGAGAAAATAAAGGAAGGTGTTTTTATAGGTCCTCAGATTAGAAAGTTATTGACAGACGATCATTTCCTGAATACAATGACCAATAAAGAAAAAGAAGCATGGCTTGGTTTCAAAGATGTTGTTGAAAACTTCTTGGGAAACTACAAAAGCCAAAATTATGAAAGACTGGTAGAAAATATTCTTAAAGTTTTGCGCCTTAGGCTGCAACATGAGCCTGAAAGTTCACTTCTTATTTTCGCATCTTGACCGTTTTTCCGAAAATCTCGGAGATGTCAGTGAGGAGCAAGGGGAACGATTTCACCAGGACATCAAAACCATGGAAAGAAGATATCAAGGAAGATGGCATACAAATATGATGGCGGATTACTGCTGGTGTCTGCAACGAGATCAACCTAACGCACAGCATAAGAAAACATCAAAGAAGCACCGGTTTAGTCGTCATTAGTCAGATCTACCTTCGTAGTCTTAAGTCTTTGGAATAAGTCCTGAAATGTTTGCAAGTAAAGAAGGTAAATATATTTTGTTTCTTTCAGTTATTTTTTTATTCTTTCATAAACAATCAGTATGCTTGTCCAAGAGCTAGGAGCTATTTAATTCTGCTTTAATTAGGTTTTACTCTATCACCTAAAGATTTCGTGCTACAAGGGGTGTTGTAATACCTCATCTGTCCCCAAATGTTAACCACCCATTGATGGGAGGGGAGAGAGTATTTTGCTGGGAACAGGACTGGTTGTCATATATATTTACCCTACATTATTATGTAAGCGTTACTGTAGTCTATAACAACAAAATTTATGGTTTAGCATGTGCAATCCAATGTTGGTCTCGATAAGATGGTTCACATTTGGGGATAAATGTGGGATTTATGACACCCTGTAGAAGAAAACCATACGTGATAGGGAAAAACTAACTATATTTTTTAGATCAGCGCACTCAAATTATATAGAATCATCAACTAGTTTGTAAAAATCGATCGACAAGTTTTCAAATGTGTACTGGTGTTTTCTAAGGCAACAGTGCGAAGTAACACACACACACACACACACACACAGTAGGAGAGCGGTATGTGCTCATCAATATTCGTGCAGAGAAATATTAGTTAAATCCGTTCTTTTCTTTTGTACCATACATAATATAGTTATGAAAAGTTCACCGTTCGTTTGGAAAAAATTAACATAAAAAATTGAAACTTAATAATATGTATATTTATATGCAGAGATTGGATTAAGAACGGAATGGAGAAATGGGTATAAGATCATACAGTACTGTAAATAATTTGTACTGTATTTGTATCATATGAGCACCCTGTAGATCAGTAGCTAAGGTGGCAGGCTGTGAGCGGTAAGACTCTGATTCGCTCTAGTCTGCTGACTTCTAGGTTCGGTTGTGTTGTCCGCTTAATCTGTCCGCTTAATCTACCCTTGGGGCACATTCACCCTCACATCGTACAAAAATAAGCATCCTCGTTGTTGTTTTAATATTTATTTGTATAATATCTATAATAATGATTCTTAAATATTTACCGTAATTTACAGAATTAATTTCTAATTTCCAACTATTCGTTCGTTTATGTATTGTAAATTAATTAATACTTATTATTCATCATTTTTATATCTTAATTATAATTACGTATGAAATGGTATGTTTTATCTTTAATTAATCTGCGAGTCCAGTAAAGCCCAAGATTAAGAGACGAATTAAATAAAATTAAGTAAAATTGACAGTAGCTCATTGTATTATTGTAACGCAGCAGAACTTGTAATATTGTAATTATTTTATAAATAAAGAATTTTGATATTGATGGTGAATGTTGAGACAATCCTTTAAAAGACGAAAAATCTGACGTGATTTCGTGCATACTTTTCTTTTTATGAGAATTGGCAAGAAATATCGTCATCATGAAACAGGAAGTGAAAATAATATTACCTGAAGGCGCATTTGTTGACAACAATGAAGCTGATGATTTCAAAGCATCTATTTCGTTCTCTGTTGAATCATCAAGTAAATTAATATCAATGATTATATTTGAAAGGCTTCACGCATAAATCCATTCTACTAACATCACTTATAAATATACCACATTTCAAATCATTTCACGTGAATAAATTATACTCATCACTATACATTATGTTATGATGACTTTATACGTTATAAGGTACACTTACCCATTTCAATCACTCTTGAACTTAAAGAACAAATAAGACTTTCTGTCTTCGGTTCGAATATTTGGTTTTTTGAGTTCTTGTTTTGAGATGCGGTCAAAAGCGAGTCTACTTTAGAATCCACATTGGTTATCTTGGTAGACAAAATTTCTAGCAACGATTTTGAATTAACTGGAATGTAACATCGGTACTTCGTATAACACAAATGTAACAAAATAAATAGTTTATAATTTAATCGAAAAATTGGCTTCTTATTTACGTTAGTTTTACTTTGTAGACTAAACAACTGTGAATCTCAAACGCGTTTCACAACTTTGAAATGAAATAATTCATAGTACAACTGAGTTTTAAATATATATTATTGTAATTGAATGTAATTAGTTTTAACTTTTTAAAATAAAAATTCTTATGTGAACAGCTATTGAAAATAAATACACCCTAATTTGTATATGCAATTACCTGTCGCTGAGTTTCCATTGCTTTCGACGACCGTGATGACAAACAGCAGAAACACAACAACAGAAATTATATGAAATGAAAGTGAGAGATTGTAAATTGGCATTTTAAAGCTTTGAATAACGATAATTAAAAGTTTATTAACTATAACACTACCCAACAAAAAAAACATTTTTCCTGGTGATTTAATTCTAAGACCTGTTTCTGGATAATATTGATGTGCTGATTTCAAAAATGACCTTAGATTTTGTCCATCACATCAGGTTTTCGTGCGATGTGCAATGCAATATGCCTATTTTGGGTGATCCATGAAGGGCACTTATCAACATTGATGATTTTTAAGACCTGTTAACAGGTGTTAGAATTAAATCAGCAAAATTGGTGTTGGGCAGTGTAATTATAGAAGCACTTTACAATTAAGGACACAAATATTAAATTCAAATATGAAAAGTTCCCAATATTTTCTTCTTTGAAGTGAGTAAATCAAAGCATATGCTAACAATTAACGAGAGCCTATTTGTGCCTCGTCTTTATATTACCCCCTCAAACCCCATCCCCTATTTCCGTCCTCTAATGCTCCCCTAATATATGAGTGTAGTTGAACTTATCATTAGTTTGGAGTAGAGTCGAGGACAAACGCTTTACCCTTGACCAAAAACTGTGAAGATAAACATTTGAAATCACGTATTTTCCTTTGATTCAATTAAACATTTAAAATGACGACGAGATTTCATGCTTCAACTCTGTACGAATGATATCGTAAATGTATGGGCCTGATTTCCCTTAAAATGAGAAAACATTTGTTGTGACTAAATTTTTAAAATATTTGTGACTAAATCTTCGGGAGAAGTCAATTCACACAGTTTCGGAAAATAGTTCCCCGAGAAACATACAATATCTAAAGAGCATAAAAGCTGCTAATTGGGAGTGGACCGTAATAAATATTTAATTTATAAAAAAAATATTTTTAGCCTTATTTACTGTATTTGGGTGCAACCATTTTATATTAGGAGCTTCAGTAGTGTGGGCGCAAAAAGAGGAGTGCAATGCAATTGCAAATGTTGATCAGTGTTGCAATGAGTGCCAATGCCAGCACCAGTGCCACCCCCTTGTTGCAATGCACCGCCAGTGCCAAACCCAGGGTCCCAAAAAAGGAGGGAGGGGAACTTCCCCAGCAAGCTGGAGGAGTCCACCTGACCATTTTGGGGGAGAAAGTGGGACAGCCTCCCCCCAAAGGGGTATACCTAACCTAAGAGAGAGAGAGAGAGGAGAGGAAGAGAGGTGTTCGTTTGGCAGGAGCCAAGCGCATATTAAGATTTCATCCCAACGCTTGCTCTCTTATAAGCCCTAATCAGCCAGTTGGCACAGTGCATACAACGTTTGGACATATGCACGCACACCCCCATAAAATATTACGCACAGAACTATATGCGTGATTATATGCGCCGGGTTCGAGACCCCGTGACGGCGCGTCCTTCCACGGTTGGTCGATAAATGCAAAACCAGGTTATCCTAGTGGCTCGTGTTAAACTGTAGGTCTAAGGTGGAGTATAAACATCCTTCCACGATTGGTAGATAAATGGGTAACCAGGGTATCCTAGGAGGGGGTCCCTCTCTTTCTCTCTCTCTCTCTCTCTCGCGCGCGCGCTCTCACTCTCTCTCTTGTATATATATATACCTATATATATATATATATATATCTCCCGTTAAAAAGTAGGTCTAAGGTGGAGTGTAAAGCTTGACCTTCACCAGAATTAACAATTCGGGCCGAAGCCATCGAAAGCAAAGGTGAGCCTCTATATGTACAAAGCTCTCTCTCTCTCTCTCTCTCTCTCTCTCTCTCTCTTATATATATATATTACAGGGCGTCCCAAAAAAAATGTATACACACTTTAACAGCTGATAGCTCAACTGATGTTTCTTTCTTTCCAAGTTAAACCCATTAGAATTAATAATGGTAGTCAGACTAAGCTTTGAACAAAGGAAATTCATTCTAAAATGCTACTGGAAGTGTGAAAACGCAGTTGAAGTGCAAAGACAGTTTAGGAGGGAGTTTCAAACAGATCCACCACGCGACTTACCATCACTCGAATTAGAGATAAGTTTTGAAGCCGATGGAACTGTTCAGAATGTCCACAAGAAGCGTTCCGGAAGACCACGGACATCGACAAGCCCCACAAAGCAAAGAAGAGTACTGGAAACGTATCACCAAAGTCCAAGAAAATCTGTGCGGCAAGCGGTCGTGAGGTAGGACTTTCAGAATCGTCTGTCCAACGCATTTTGAAGCACTGTCAATGGAAAAGTTACATTCCAAGATTAGTCCATGCTATTAATGAAGATGATCCGGACCGAAGAGTGGAGTATTGCGATGGTACTTGCACGATGTGGATGTGGATTGGACGAAGGGTTTCGTAGAATACCCTCCGCGTTCACCAGACCTCACACCACTAGACTTTTTTTATGGGGATACTTAAAAGACAAAGTCTACGCTATAAAACCTGCAACAGTCGCTGAATTGAGAGCAGCCATTGAACGAGAATGCACACAAATACCAAACGAAATGTTTCGTGATGTTTGCGATTCCATTGCTTCGCGTTATCAGCAGTGCCTGGACCAGAACGGACGTCAGTTTGAAAACAGGCGTTGACAAACAATTAAATAATGTCTGTAGATTCTATTACATTTTTGAAAATGAAATGTATTTTAATAAACACTGCCTTTATAAGTATTTAAAGTGCGTATACATTTTTTTGGGACGACGCCCTGTATATATATATATATAATAATATATATATATATTATATATTATATTCCCGTTAAAAACGAGGTCTAAGGCGGAGTGTAAGCTTGACATTCGCCAGAATGAACAACTCGGGCCGAAGCCATCGAAAGCAAAGGTGAGCCTATATATATATAGATATATAATATATATATTATATATATATATATATTATATAACTATATATACAATTCCGGAAAAAAGTTCATCTATAAATTCTGAAAATTGGTACAAGAAACGTACACAAAATTTATAATCACGTCAAATTGCGTTAATATTTATGGAATATATATATATATATATATATATATTTACATATATATATATACACAATTATATTAAATATCGTTCTAAAAATTGTGGAGTTTGACGAATGCGATAGATAAACTTCTTTCCGCTAAGTTCATGATCTCGAAATAAACTTTGGGGCTTAATGACCCGCATCCACCACACATCTCTGTCAATTTTTTAAATTTATTTATTGTTTCGTACGATAACGCATGGACACCAACAAAGTTTTACAGCCACGAGAATTGTCTTGAAGTGCTGTAGAACTTTGCGCACTGATGATTTTTCCTTTTTTCCTTCACGGATAAGTGACTTTAATAGTTACTTCCAGTTTCTGACGTTTTATTTTTCAGGGGAAATGATAATTTTCCGAACCTATTTTAGATGGGGTACAATAAACCGTTTACAAATTTATCTTCCAACCTCGTTAAGCACTTCATATAATTGGATGCCTATCATACATTCAAATCACCCTTCCCCCGTCAAATCATCGGAAACCCAGAATACAATATCAAAAACAACACATTTCTCTCTCTCTACGAATAGGTATATCTGACACGCCCCAGATTTCACGGAACAGCCAATCACAACGCTGTGGGCGGAGCCCAGAACCTCTGGTTGGAGGATAGGCGGGCCTATGCTTTAAGCCCCACCCAAATTTCACTGATAGCCAATAGGAAGCTCGCGAATCGGGTATTGTGGGATGTTCACAATTATGATCCCATTTATAAAAGGGGGCACTTTCATCTCAGAGCCCCAAATTCAGTCGTTTTTTGGGAACAGTGCTTTTGAAATACCTCGCCATGAGTCAGCTCAACAACTCTCCGGATTTGTTGGAAGTTGAAGATTTCTATACTGAGTACTGAGGCAACGCGTCTAATTTTCAACGCTGCAGACAGGAACGCCCTACTTTCAACGCAGTCCATTGCAGAAATTTGCGATGGATTGCAAGAACCAACGGATACTTCATTTGAAATGTAAGTAATTAATTTGTGATTAAATACGTAGTTTCGTTCAGTGTTAGTTAATTTATAAAAAGACAATAAATGCGTTTTGAAAAACTAGTTTGTGGTTTATTCTCGGTCTATATACGTTTCATTCAGTGTTAAATAATTCATAAAAAGCTGTAAAACGAAGTGAAAGGATATCTCCCCAGAGGTCGAGGCCGGTCTCTAGTCATATATATATATATATATATATATATATTATATATATATATATATATATATTCCTCTGTGTGTATTTTGGTGAAAAACAATAGGTTTTTAATTATTGTCCAATGTGCATATGGTGTGGTTTTAATAATACATTTCTTGATAACTTAAAAATTTATAGACAGCTCTGCAGTAGGATTTTAGAAATATTAAAAACTTTTAAGAATTGCCTGCGGGCTCGGGTTCAAGACCCGTGCCACCAGACGAAGCAAAGCACACCCAGCTGATCATCCTTTTGAACTGTAAATTAGTGTACTTGTTTTAATTATTGCCCATTCTCTGTTTCCTTCGCGGTTATTTCGGCATATATATATATATATATATATATATATATATATATATGGTGTGGTTTTAATAATAAATTTCCCGATAACTTAAAAATTTATAGACAGCTCTGCAGTAGGATTTAAGAAATATTAGAAACTTTTAAGAATTGCCTGCATGCCCAGGCTCGAGATCCGGTGTCGGAAGACGAAGCGTAGCACACCCAGCTAATCATCCTTTTGAGCTGGAAATTAGTGTACTTGTTTTTAATTATTGCCTATTCTCTGAGTCCTTCGCCGTTATTTCGGTATATATATATATATATATATATATATATATATATATATATAATATATATATATATATATGGTGTGGTTTTAATAATATATTTCTCGATAACTTAAAAATTTATAGGATTTTAGAAATATTAAAAACTTTTAAGAATTGCCTGCGGGCCCGGGTTCAAGACCCGGTGCCGGCAGACGATGTCTTTACACTCTTACTCTTGAAAACTGTAAGGATATCTGCTTTGTGATTATAATTTGCCAGGCGTCCTTTTAAGCTGTAAATTAGTGTACTTGTTTTTAATTATTACCCATTCTCTGAGGCCTTCGCCGTTATTTCTGTATATATATATATATATAATATATATATATATATATATATATATATATGGTGTGGTTTTAATAATATATTTCTCGATAACTTAAAAATTTATAGGAGTTTAGAAATATTAAAAACTTTTAAGAATTGCCTGCGGGCCCGGGTTCAAGACCCGGTGCCGGCAGACGATGTCTTTACACTCTTACTCTTGAAAACTGTCAGGATATCTGATTTGTGATTATAAATTGCCAGGCGTCCTAATCGGCATTTTCTCTTATTGTAACTCTTTGATCAAACTTTAATTTTACTTAACTTTACTTGATTCAGTATGAACTACTCATGTTAACTTCTTTAAGGAGCGAAACGGAACTTGAACGTGTTAGAGCTACTTTTCGTTTTGATGAAGGGGGAATAAATCATATGGAGGCTTTACCGCACAGCCAACCCAGCGAATGCCAGGTCATCAAGGAAGTAATATAAGTATTTTTGGGGGTTAAGAACAAAACACATTGTATTTTCATTTAATTTATTAAATGGTAGAAAACATGTACAAAGCGGAACCAGCGTCGTTAAATAAGGCTTAATTGCGACATTTTACAAATACGCCCTTACACAATATAGATACACACACCTTAACACAATACAGCGGGTGCTAACATATGGGAACCTTTTTTTATTTGTCTGCATACCGTTTCATCATTCATTTCAGTGTCGCACAAATCGAATAATTTAAAAAAATGTATAAATCCATTCCCACGTGAAATGTGCAGGAGAAATGAAAGACTATACATGCCACAAGTGTTACTAAAATATCCTTAGAAACGATAAGGATTCCATACAATTTCAGGGACATGTATCTGCTCGATAAATTTTACTATAACAGGGTCATTCCAGGGCTGAGTGCCGAGTGAATCAAAATAGTACATTCTTTCTCTATTTTTAAAATAGATTGCAAACCAATGAATCCCCTCACCCCCCACAATGTCGGTGTTCACGATAATCCCGTACCAGTCTCTCGTACTTGACAATTTCAATATTTCATTCTTCGCAAACACGCCGATAAATTTGGAGCGTGTGATTCGGTCACTTTTCATTACTCTCTGGAGTGTATAGGTGTCCATTTTAAAAGTCAGTGACCACGTTCCTAAAACGATCAACTTCTATCAGAGCTTGTGATTCGATGTACACGAGTACACTAATAGGCGCGTCTACAGAGTTGGCAAATTCCAACCTGACTGAGATGTTCCCACTTTGTTGTTGACTTAAGTGTGTTTATACTAGCAGACAAGTCAGGGGTAATATCAAATGAATAAATGTTAAATTCTTCCACAAATTCTTTCTGCGTTACGCCAAACCCAAGATCGTCACAGACACCTGCATTATGAGCCAGGTTACTATAAGCTTTCGCGCAGAGCGGGAACACAGCGTCTGATGAGTAATCACCAATCATAGGCCCACCCAATGCGACACCATTTACGAATAGAGTTATATTTTTAAGGCCGAAATTCTTGAATTTAAAGGTGCTCTTTTTATATTTTCCATTCGTTGAAGCGTGATCCTGCCACGTTTTCTAGCTGCTTCGAGACCAACCCGGCGGGCACCGTGTATAGTTTGATCTGTACTCTGTTAATTGGGTATTTTACTGTGGCGTGTATTAAATTTTTCTCAATTTCTATTTGTTTTAGTGAACTTAATTTCACTCGGCGTACACGTAAATGTTTCCATGATGTGATCACAACGGGGTTTGCCTCCTCTGATTGATCAGACACCAGATTTATGCAGATCTCAGGACTCGTGCGGTGAGCTTTAATTTCAGATCGACGCCGTTCATAAGCAGTTTCACCTGGAACGTGAAGTCTGTATGAAGACGGCCAAAACACTCGTATATTATCTTTGTTTTAGAATTTTTAAATTTATCCTTTATATACTTTCATCTTTAGTCTGATAATAGCCCTCGGCGGTTAAAAATGTGTCCTTCGCTTCTTTTGAAAAGTTGAGAACATTCTTCAGATATGCTCGTAGTAGTGGAAGAATTTTAGGATAAATATATTCAATCGACCTATCAAATTAGCAGGAAGTCGAAACTTGGTACACTTGTGAACTGAACCCTACTGATGACTATATTAAAAGTCCCAACAAATCCAAGTTGTGCTCCAGCCGCCATCTTGGAAAATGGCGGCCGAATTTCGGTTTTTTGGAAATAACTTCAGACCCGTAAAAGATACGAAACTTTATCAAGAGATCAAAATCATTCTACATAAAAAGGCAAACATTTTCTGTTCCTAACTTTGTTTTGTACGATGAAAAATAAAAAAGTTACGCAAAATAAAAAATTCCTTTATTCTATGAATCAGTGCAGACATGACGTTCAAACTTGGTTAATGGGTAGAAATTCGAATATTTTGTTGCAATTTATTATTTCAGAACCATGACAGTTTGTTTTTTATAGGTAGTTTGGTAAAAAAGTAAAGCACAACAGAAAGAGCTAGAGAAAAATACTGTAATGTAATTTTTTTGATGACGGGTAGGAGCTAAGTTATCGGTTTGGAGTAACATTATTTAAAACAGTTATTTTATTCCTTCATTAGACATCTAAGTATTGAAAATGGAAATAATTATGAATGCTATTCTCAATACATACATTACTAATATATTTTATGTAAAATATAACATGCATTTTTCCTTATCTTGTATACTGAAGAAAAATGTAACATAGGAAGAATTTTCATGTATTGATGATGACCATGATGTTCAGACAGGTTTTATGGATTGAACATAAAATAACATCTTATTGAATGGTCACAGTAATCCTTAGACACTTGGGAACATCACTATAGCTAACTATAATCGTCTGTTGTTACCTAAAATGAAAATGTAGTAATCTAAGTCTTGGAGTGCAACGCAGTAATACAGTATATAGCTTTAACACTAAGGCACTGTGTGACATCTCTAATGTTGAATAAAGTCATCTAACATGAGCTAGGAAATAAAATGTAATTGTGTCTCCCTGTTTTAAGTATAATTTTCTAATTACTACGCAAAAATAAGCTAGATTGTACATTTATTGCATTATGTGTAGTGTCATATTGCAACACACTCAGTTATCAGTTGTCTAGTAGCGTTTCAACATAAGAGTTCTCGCAGGTAGTTCCTTCACATCCTCCACACATCGCTGAGCACAGCAAACCAAACTGTATGCACTTGCATCTCTTGGTGCATCCTAGCTTGCAGTTACATGAAATGAGGTTAAGAAGTTGTGATGGAGCGGCTTCCTTGGTAGTAGGGACAGGCCTCAGTGATTTCCCTGTCATGGACCATCCCCACTCTGTTGGCTCCAGGCAGTTTCCTAACCATTCTTGGACCTGCAAGTACACTCTGTATGAGTGTTGCTCTGCTGCTGCACTGGTCGGAGGTAGGGATGCTAGTTGAAAAGATGTATCTAACTTCTTTTTTGCTACTATGCGATTATACATGAAGTATCTTAGCTCATCCAAGGACTTTGATTTTGATCCGTACATTTTTAAGAGGAACTTTTCCCCAGCAGCTTTGATATCTTCTTTACTGGCATCCTTTTGGTTAAATATTTTCATTTCTTCTCTCATTTCTGTATGGTTCTGTAGAAGTTGGAGACCTCTAACTTTTCCTTTTTTATACAAAGCTGATGTGGTATCGCATCCAGTCATGGCGTGAGCAGATAGCAAAACTTCACAAGCCTTCCCCATGTTTTTTTTCTCACTTTGGATGCTGAAAATACGGGGTGTGCTGTTTGATTTCCCTGGTTTGAGAAACCAAATTTCAAAGTCTTCATGGGCTAGAGCAGTTAGAAGCACTAGAAGATCCGTATCCTGGCCAACAACTACTGTTTGATTTTTGTGTTTAGCTTGATCTAGAGCAGCCTTAACAATAACAGTATCTGCATCACTCTCCGCCTGAACAACAGAATAACCTTTGATCTTCATACTAGACACAAGAGATGCAATCAGGGCCCGTTTGTTGTTTCTGTTAGCAAGAAAATCTGATTGTGGTATAGTGGTTGGTGTATTCTCATTAAATATGATATCTCTAGAAGTTCTTTTTGCTGCTCGTCGCTCTTGCTCGGCTGTCTTAGTGGTTTCTCTGTCAGGATAACCATCAAACACCACTGTACAGTTTTTACCGTAATTGCTCTCTACAGAGGTTGTATACAAGTCAAACAGCTGACCAAATGTAGCGGGTTTTGGCCAAACAACGCAATGAAGAAGGTTTCCTCCATCTAAAATGTAGTGAGGATTGGCTGGTAAAGCTAACATCTCGTTGTGCGACTGAAAAGCATTGATCAGAGAAGACTTTGTGCCTTTTCTTAACAATGTTGAGTCAAATAATGATGGAGGCACACTTGCCAGCTCATACTGAAAGTACCCTTTAACTTCTGTTTTGCTTATGTCCAAACATATCATTCTGTGGAAGAGTTCTTGTGGGGAATGCAGGATTACAGTTTTTTCTTTCATCTTTATTGTGCCAGATGACAGGTTAGACAAAGGAACTACTTTCTTCTTCCTTTGCAGTCGAATATCAGAGAAGCTATGACTTGAGAGTGCTTTCATTGTTTCTGTACCAATCTCTAGTGCCCTATCACATGTTATTGATGAATCTGCTATCAACCCATTTGAGAGGTTTACCAACTGTCCTGATAATTGACCAAATGGGTTATGTTCTTTTAGCCAGCAAACAAATGTCACAAAGTCGTTTAAATCTCTTGTTTGACGAGATGTTCCAGATTCTATGTTCTGATGACTAATTGTTACACTTATTCCTGCGAACTCTGATAACGTTCCAGTTATTTCACCACAAGCTGGAGCAGACAACACCCATCTCTGTAAAGTTGAATCTGTGATTCCCCGACCATGTGTAAGTCCACCTATTGCTTTAAAGCTACGCATTAAAACTTGCTCAATGCACATATCTGTTGACACACCAGACCAGAATCTGTCACTGCGCCTGATTGTGAAGTAACCATCTTTCGTGAATCTTTGGAAGTCCTCAGATGACATTTTGTTGGGCAAATCCTCCATCAAAGTTAGATACAGATGGGCACATTTTGCATAGTGTATATGACCTGCACTATGAAAGTAAGGAAGCATATATTTGACAGTTTCAATATGCAAATTCCAGTCTGCTGTTCGTTCTGCTCTTATAAACTGAAGGATAAGCATGACTTGCTGAAAATACTGAAGCCATAACTTAGGTGTTTTGCCTGAATTCTGCATATCTTTTTTGACTTTCTCAAACAGATTTATGTAATTCTCAATAGCAACACACTCAAAAACATCTTCAGAAGTTAGTGCCTTTGCTGAATACTGTTTTGATATTTCACACAGTATGTTTTGTGATTCTTCAGCTTTTGAAGCCAATTCGTCATGAATGAGAGTAAAGAGTGCTGCAGCTGTTAGAATATGAGCACGTACGGCTCTGGCATATGAATGATGAATGGCCTTTCATCATGTGGGGTACAGTCGCTTTTCCATAAACAGTTTGCCACAACTCCTCAATCCCACTACAACTCTTTATATGTCCTACTGCTCCCATGTATGACATCAACAAATGAAAACCTCCTAAGCGAACAACTATTGAAGATACAAGACTAGCAACTGGTTCTGACTCAACAATATCTACAGACTTCAAGAACAAGGGTTGGTCAAAAGTAACTACACATGCCTGATTATGACTTTGGCTTTCTTTTGCGGCAAACATCAAAGCTGAGTAAAGGGTTGTCAGATTTCCTGGTTCTAGATTTATGAAAGGCACTGCCAGCACACGACTTACATTCCATGTTCCATTTGTAACTGCATATTTCATATAGCCATTCCAGCTTGGTAATTTATTTTGAACTTCACTAAATCCAGCCAACCACAGAACATCAAGTTTGAAACCTCTGCAAACTACATCTCCATCTTCATGTGTTATGTCACTTAAGATTATGCTCTTCAAACCTGATGTGGGAGGTTTTTTGTAAGGGATAATGGGTATTTGATTTGAAGTAGTGTCACATTTTTCACCAATATTACGTGCTAAAGGAGGGCATTTCGAGACAGAGTTTCCTGGAGTAACACACTTTATTCCTCCAAGTGCATGAAAGGTACCCAAACCATCCAGGGTTCTTGTGTTCACATCAGCATTATCAAAGACAAACTGTATAAATACATCTGGTTGTACTGTTGACCGGGCTATTAACAGCACAATTTAGGAAGTTTGTGGCTTCTTTGTATGAAGAGCATGCACCCACAGCATGCAAAATGTCTATTAGATGTCTTGATCCATAATTGCGATATAGGTGTACAGAAAGTCCCAAATGCAGTGGAGATAGGAATGAACGTGGCCTCATAGCAGAAATTATCGAATGGTTGATAAAAGTTCTCTTGCGATCTATACTTTCAGGTGTAGGTTGAGTTTTAGTTGAAATAAGAATCTCAGTGAAAGCTGTAAGTGTCGGGGGAACTAAAGTCTGACCCTCAGCCTTCATGTCATCAATGTCTGGGTACATGCTACAATCATACACTGTTTTACAAATGTCTTCTTTGATGATTTTTGCAGCTGTTTCAACAATACGTAATCGTTCACTAGTCTCATCTGTCTTCTTGTTTTCATACCATTGTTCTGTTAAAATCCTCCGTCCTGTGTGAGTGAAGCTAAATATGTTATGTCGGGAATGCAGATCTGTACAGATTATGCTTGACTTGTAGTGTGAAAGGAACTTACACTTAAGCCAGTGGTCACTGTAAAGGTCTTCTTTTTGTGCACCAGAAACTTCCATCATAATATCTTTCAGCTCACTCAAACTGTACTGACACTCATCATTACTTTCAATGTATTCCAAAAGTTTTTTGAAAGCAGACGAAGCTACTGATTCTTCTGGACGTCCTGCTGAATCTCTTTGTGCAATGCGCTTGAATGTGCTGTAACATACAAAGTGATAACGACCTTCTTCTGCTACTAAATCAATGGAATTTGCAATACGTGAATATACTTCCTGCCCCCAACTATCACTGCGCTGTTCACAAATTGAAATAATTTTTTCTCGAAATTCAAGAGTAGCCACATTATATACAGTGAGGCGTCTATTTTTTTAATGTTTTGTGTCAGGTAAACTTGCTTTCTCTCCACAAAATATACAGTCACTTAGAAAGTTAAATGTCTTTATTTCTGAACGAAGAACTGTTGGCTTGTGAAGTTGATTGTTCTGAAGGTTCCTTATTGACAGCAGCTATACTGTGCTTTCTTGTGTAGTTTCTCCGACAGATTTTGTGTACTGGTACACTCTTCAGTTCCTGAAATGTCTTGTATTTATCATCTCCTCTATCTTTGCTTGCTTGAATCAGAGTCTTGATCCCTCTTTCCACAAATACCCCGCTTCCCACATCGATCTCTTCTGCACATATCAAGCACTTCATCTTAACTCATCAATAGCGTCCATTACCTGAAAAGAAAAGAAAAATATTAGTTCGTCTGTCATTCACTTTGAACTATTACTTCGGTATATTAACTCATAACCTCCGATTGAGTGAATAAATGTTACAGATGAATCCGTAGATATAATCATAATTAAGAGTATTTATTAGGAGTAGAATATAGGAAATTAGGGACAGAGTTGCCCATATCTGCTAGAAACAAGAAAATGTATTGGTATAAATATTTAGAAAACCAGGTACTGTCACAATTTATATTTCTACTAGCTCGTTCCTGTGAAATATTTTTTCACAAAATCACCCATACAAAGTAAGAGAGGTTTCTGAAAATAGGCAGTCATAACAAAACATTCGCTTTTTTACCTACAAACCCAGTTTGAACGTCGTGTCCGCATTGATTCATAGAATGAAAAATCTTTGGTTTTGCATAACTTTTTTATTTTTCATCGTACAAAACAAAGTTAGGAACAGAAAATGTTTGCCTTTTTATGAAAAATGATATTGCTCTCTTGGTACATTTTCGTATCTTTTACGGTTCTAAAGTTATTTCCAAAAAACCGAAATTCGGCCGCCATTTTCCAAGATGGCGGCTGGAGCACAACTTGGATTTGTTGGGACTTTTAATATATTTATCAGTAGGGTTCAGTTTACAAGTGTACCAAGTTTCGACTTCCTGCTAATTTGTTAGGTCGATTTTCCTAAAATTCCTCTACTATAGGTGATAATACCCGTTCCTGCCGAGATGTTAACCTGATTTAAATACACCTCACACTGGCTGAAAATGGAGTGTAGAAAGTTGGTTTCAGGGTATGCAGAGTAACTATTATCGCAGTCCTTTCCATCTGAATGGGTTATACGCAGTTTAGCGTGCATGTGCATTAGGGCGGCTCGATTTTACACTTTTTTCGATATTTGATTGGGGGTAGTGCGGAAAAGTTGCGATTTGGAGAGAAAATAAAGTGTAAAATTTTTTTGATCTACGTCAATACCTTCCGGTGGGCGAGTCCTTAAAAATCGAAAATAGGCCTAAAAACACATAAAAATTTTATATCTTTTATTAATTTTTATATAATTTCATTGTTCAATGACTGCTATTAATTTATTCAAGCCTATAATAGTGTTCTCAGGGTTGTTTGCACAGAAATATACCGGAATTAACATTTGTATAACATCTTGTTAAAACTTGCTTTAAATCAATATTTTGGATATTTTAACGGCTAAGACGCCACCGGAAGTTATTAACAGATTGTGCTGAAATTTTTATTGTTTATTTTGTAAGTCTTTAAAACCATTTTCCAATCTACCCCGTTAGGCCTATTTTTCGATTTTTAAGGACTCGCCGCCACCGGAAGGTATTGACGTAGATCAAAAAAATTTTACATACTTTATTTTCTCTCCAAATCGCAACTTTTCCGCACTACCCCAATCAAATATCGAAAAAAGTGTAAAAACGAGCCGCCCTAATGTGCATGCAGCTCGGGTGAAAAAAAGTAAGGACCTGAGCCGGGTATCACGAATTCTATAAGGGCAATTGGTGAACTAATTGTGTTTAATGGGTTAATTGTAATAAAGTCGCTATGCTCAATAGAGAACTGAGTGGGGGGGCATATCAAAGAAGGACAGTTCCGATTTACAGCATTGTGAACTACACGGATGGATGAAACGCGCCATAACGAGTCAGAAATAATACCACCTCTCTCGACAACTAATATTCAGCTTATGATTCGTGAGAGTAGTGGCCTCAGCTTATTCAGTTAAAAAAATTATCAGCCATAGGCTTCATACGCTTAGAACACTTTTTAACCCCTTCTTCCTGGAAGCTCTCTTCTTTCCGCCACGACGCATTTTTCTCTTTGCGACTTTGATGATTTCGTCCCGTGTACGTTTTAAATGTTTTTTAGAGCTTCTTTAGTTTAGTTCCACCCATTATGTCTTCTACCGCGTTAAAACCTGATTGTAACGCCTTCCTCCCGAGGTATCTAGCACCCCTCTTCAACAGTGGGACAGCGGTGCGTAGTATGGTTGAAAAAATGGATCCAAACCCACTCCCACGCTGATATCTCACCCCTCGATAGACTGTGAATGGCCTTCGGGTCATTATAACTGAATGCGACGAAAGTGTAGCTTCACTGTTAAGCTCCCATCACCGAGTGGGAAATTTTTTCTGTCAATCATTCTTATATATACACACTAAGATATTAGTTAATAGATTAGTCGCAACATTCACATAATGGGGCTTGTCATGTGTAATGCTCAAACTTTTCCCTCTATGGTTGGGGATGTGAGCAATGCGCAGCAGGCGCGCCTGGGTGTCCCCAACTAATTGATGCTCCACGATATTGCTGTAAATATAGCTCATGTCTGGGGATGGACAGCTTTCACCCAATTTCTCCATCTTCAACTGATACATTAAACTGGACAACTCATGCTGTGCCTCGTGAAAGGTATCTCTTTGGAGAGCTGCGGTATATCGGTCCTCAGCCACAATTGTGAACAGCTCTTTATCTTTAATATTTCTACTAAGCGTTGATTTTAACTTCAATGTGTATGCAGGCGTGTCTATGTTTACGACTTCAAAAAGTAAATCGTTTGTCAGGTACGACTTTTCAAGACTCTTGTTTAACCCCGTCACAATGTCCATGGCTGTGTCATAATGACCGATTCCTAGCGTTACATTTGTACTATAGTACTGTACCTCTCCGAACAGGAATGATCGCATAGTACTGTCTAAGGTTAAGTCTAATTTTTCGCACTCATCGGTTCTTCTAAGGATCAGAAATATGATTTGCTCATTTTCAAGAGTTAAAAATTTGGTAGCTAACTGAAGTTCACATAAACCCACCTCAGACGAATCACGCTCCAATTCAATGGGTCCGTGGAGTTCTGTCACAAAGTTGGCCAGAATGTTGTTAGGATGTACAGACAGAGAAGAAGAGGAAGGGAGTGTGACATAGAAGTGGCTAGGAGCCATGTTGCATACTATTTAAGCTTCATTATTTCACCAGCTTTTATATAGGTGTTGAAGCTTTCTGGGTAACCCAGCCATTTCACCAGGTACATTTTTCTCTTTCTTGAACCTTTGCTGCCTAAAATTTTAAAAATTTTAAACACATTTTCCTGAAGTAAATGTCACTTTCTGCAACTCCTCGCGGTAAAAGCCTCTAGCGATCTCTTCCCCATTCAAATCTTCAACGTAATACATCATTATCTCGCCTTTAGGTCTCATAGCACTAACTTTAAATATCTCACGTGTCCATCCTTTTTCAAATCCCTTCGCGAATTTATTTTCCGAACGTGATAGCCTTACATAATTATTGATTTTAAAATGTGTAGAATGTGGTGGCGGTGCTCTATCTCTTCTCCCCTCTTGGCGCGCACCTCTTTCTAAAACTTCGTTAGGTGTTGTGCCAATCGTACGGTGATGTGAACGGTTGTATGACGAGGCCAATGACCCCACAATGTTTATATATCTGTATGTGTTTTTATGGGTAAAATAGCGATGCATGCGTTCCTTTATGGTACGTTGAACTCTTTCAGCTAAAGAGGCCTTATGTATAGAACTGCTAGTGTAGTAACTGGTATTAAACGTTTTCAGCATGTTCTGAAAAGACGTGGCCTATAAATTCTTTCCCCATATCCGTACAAAAATAGCCAGGAACCCTATCTTCTTTTAACATCAGCGTTTTGGTCGCTTTAGCAACTGTTTCAGACGATTTATTTTTCAGTGGAATTAACCACAGATATCTAGAGAATACATATATTATGAATAGGATGTAGCTGTAGCCATCATTATATACTGAATATCTTTGCATGTCTGTTAAATCCGCTTGCCAAATAGAGTCAATCGAAGTCGCTGTTGTCTTGGCCGTTTTAAACCTTTTTCTCACCGGTTTATGAAGTGTATAAGCATCCTGTTCCCGCAAAAACCTCTCAACATCTTTTTTCCCTACTCCGTAAACACTGTACAATCTATTAACACCGCCATAGGAGGCGGGGTTAGAAATCTCATAATAGCATTTACTTAATATGTTAGCCATTTGCGTATTTTAGAGAAACGTGGATAAGGTTGGCCGTTTTTCTCTTCTTTCTCCTCTTCAGAGACGCTACTGGTGGGGGCGATGGCGTACTCAGTTGTCTTTTAACCTATTCAGATTACCTATCAATGTTTTGGGGACGTTTATTTGTTGTAGTCTTGCTTTAATATGCTTCCATCCTGTTGGTGAGGGCCTGTCCCACTTTCTCACTAGATCATGGACAATGTCAACGATGTTTGATCGTTGTACCCTTGTTCCTTCAACAATGACCTCGCCTGTATCGGCCCACTGTATGATGGGGTCCTCACTCAATAGATTATAAAGATTTAAGCTTTTTTGCCTCGATGTAAATGGGAGACTGCTTTTTAATACATGCTTGATGTGCTGCGTTCCGTTATTCTTTGGTTGGTCATCTCTAACGTCGGGCCCTGTTCCTATGTCGCCATGCTCAGCGTTGCTCGCGCTCTGCCTAATAACCACGGGGAGCTGTGTCGGATTCTTATAATCTTCATACTCGTAAGAAATTTCTGCAAAGCCTCTTGGTTTAACATCTTTTTCTTATCAGGTGACTTTTCACTGTTTAATAGGGCAAGCAACTCGTTTTCCATTCTTTTAAGCCTACTTTTACGGGGCTTTAGAGCCGTGTCTGGAATCTTTGAACTTTGCAATGAAGCATACACCTCATGCGGGATCACTACCACCTTCTTCATTATATTAATCTAGTCAGTAAAGGTTCCAAAACTGAAAATAAGATGGGGAGGAATGATCCCCCTCTTTGTACAATAATTCGCTTTTTTCTTCCCCACAGTTTGACTTTTACGAGCGAGTGCACGTATTATGTTCTTGTAACGACGTAAGCGAGCCTTCTGAGGGGGTTTCATTGGTACATTACATTTTATAACGTTAAGGCAGATTTCACAGATGCATTTTAAAAAGTCTGAGTCGATATTTTTAAAAAACATCTGTTGCAGCGCCCGGGGCAATCGTTAATAGATTTTTATTAATTCACGATATTTCTTCAGTCTGTTTGTCATTCTGGAATAAGGTAGGTTGATTTTCCGCATTTTTTTAGATATCGACTTTGGACTAGTCGAGATAGTCAGGGCTTAATATGATAAGAACTGACAAAAAAATTTCAGATCCCTAGCTTTAACCGTTTTTTGAGGAAACCGTTTCAAAAATCGTCAAAAAATCCTACTGAAAAATACCACATTTTCGCAATTTTCGGCCGAAAAAAACATGCTATTTTCCTAAAAAAATCCTGACAAAAGTTACAATTTTATTGAAAAAAAGTAAAAAAAACATGTACAGAGTCAAATAGACATATTTAGATGGCAAGATCATCATAATTTTCACTGTAAGATCCCTTAGAAGCAAAGAAAGGCCTCATCTGGCGGCTTAGGGCTTTGGCCAGAATGTGTTTGTGCCTTGATTCGAGTGCATAAACAGTATGGGAAGCTTCAGATGTCAGCTTCACGGCTCTTTCAACACTCTGAGAATGTGAAGGCAGATCAGGCAGATCAGGCAGTTCCAGCTTGGTGCCATTCAGCAATGCTTCTTGAAGCTCCTGGTCAGAAAAGTCTTCTGTGAGAGCAGTTTCACAGATGCCACTTTGAGAAAGGTTGATTAGTTCTGATCAGTGGGTAGCTTCAATGTTGATGGCTGTGATCTTCTTCAGCCTCTTGTTGGCTGGCTTCCCACTTCTGAAAGAATAATTAATTTATTTTTTATTCCAGTTTAAGATTTAATCCCTATTAGTCTCAGAATTGCTGATTTAAATTAAACTTAAATAAAAAAAAAAACCCGAGTTCTATAAATCCCCATAATCGAATTTTTTTTCAGAAAGAAGGTATCAGAGGGGAAGGGGGGAATTGGGATAAGAAAATGTGAAAAAAAATTCGATTATGGGGATTTATAGAACTCGGGCCTTTTTTTTATTAAATAAATCCCCATAATCAAATTTTTTTTTCACATTTTTTTAAATTAATAAATGCTTACCTGATGGACAGAATTTTCTTGAGAGCAGCTTCTCTCACTTCCAAGTCATCAGAATTCATCATGAAGTACAGCACATTCTCGGGCAGCAAGGCAAAAGCATTGTACTTTAGGTTCTTGAAAGCAACACCCTGGATTTCTTCAGACTGCTGCTTCATCCTCTGGATCATGTTGAAGATGTACAGCTGCTGATTGTGGAACTTGCTGTCCCTTTTGATCTCAAACCAACTGACTGCATACACTTCCACAATGAACTTGATGGCCTGGTAAAGCTTATCCTGTAGTTCTGGAGGGTAAGCACCTCTGGTCCACAGACACATCAATCTAATTGCCAAAGTCAACCATCTTGCATGGTTTAATGGTCCAATTTTTTAGGCAGCAAATCTTGGGTTGACTTTGCCCCTGTAAATTCCAAGCACATACTCCAAAAGAAGCCTCTGGTCGCTACTAAGATCATTCAGTGTCTCCTCAGCAAATTCCATGTCATCCAGGGGGCCACTGAGTTTGGTGAATTCCACTTGTGGCAGATCTTGGTAGTCAATTTCACAGAGTTTTCCCAGCGGACGAGTGAAAGCAGTGGGACTTTTGGTACTGCCCTCAAGATGCTTGAAAACAGCTCTGAAAGGAAGCTCATTCTGATGGAGTGAACAGCCACTGGTGTGCAATTTCCGCTCAATTTTATTTTCCAGAGCTGTTACAAGGCCTCCCTCCCAGCCAGTGTTTGTATTTGTGTTGTCAAGGAGGACAGCTTTCAGGGTATGAACACTGTTAAACTCCTCCAAGACACTAGCAACTTCTTCACCAAGAAGAACTCCAGTCGCACCTTTAATTGGGATGACTCTGTGAGTAAGATATGTTCCACTTTCAGTTCCCGGCTCCTTTGTGAAAGTCAAATGGTGCTCTTGTCCCTTTCCTTTCTTCAGCTTAGTCTCCCCATTTTCATCCTTAACTTCTCTGTACAGCAAAGTGTCCTTGTCAACTTTCCCATCAACCCCAATACAGACTAACTTTTCCAGATCCTCATTGTGCTTTTCATCAATTTTCACTTTCATTCTAGCTTTTTCCCTGTCCGTTTTCGATTTATCAACTATTATCTGTTTCACATCAAGGTCAGGCTTAAGGAGGTCCATAGCTTATAAGTCCAGGAGGAAGGCATTAGCAAGACTTGCCCCAAGATTGGTAGAAACATCAGCCCTGATCAGTTCCATGGCATATCTGGGGGTTTTCAAAAAGCTGTAACCTACACTTGGGTGCCTCCTTTGCTTGAACTCTTCAGCTTCACCACCAGCTTCACAGCAGCTTTATCCACATATCCCAGCTGGAAAGAGCCCTTGGGTCCTATTTTGGCCCTCTGATCTCTCAAGTATTCCCTCTCCTCTACTGGAACCTGAAATATTAAAGTATATTAAATAGCGTATCTAAATAAGATAAAATCCTGAAAAAAAATTGATTATTAATTTCTATTACCAGGGGGTGGGGGGAAAGGAAGATTACAGGAGGAAAATGCGGATATTTTTCAATTACAAGCATTGAATTTCCTTCCATTTAAAAGGCACCTAATCGCACTAAGTTAGGCCAGTTAAAAGTTAAAAAAATAATAGCATTACCTTCTTACTGGGAGGACAAGTGCAGATTATGTGCTGTGTTTGACAATTTTCTTTCTTGCACTTCACAGCATTGTCATCACAGGGACGAACAGGCAGCTTACAGGTGCAAGCAGAAATGTCAAAAAGTTTATCCAGCTTTTCCTCCAGATTCTGCTCCTGGACTGTAGAAAGAGATTTCCTGTTTATCTCTTTTGCTTTCTTGAAGCACACTTTATCCACCAATTTCACTACATAATATTCCTCATACAGGGGCAGCCGCGGGTTCACTGCCTGCCAGATCTCAATCACATCCTTTGCTATCATTTTAGCAATATTATAGTCTTTCAAGTCTGGGTGGCTGTTTTGGAGGAAATAACTGTACTGAATAACTTGGCGGAGGGTAGGAGGTTCTGTTTTATCCAAAGGGGAAGGCTGGCCACTGAATTTTTGGCGCTATCACTTCGAGTTAACACTGCAGACTTCCGTTTTTTACCCATTTTTATGAAATATCTGAAAATAAACACAATTAAATGAACGCATCATAAAATAACTTAATTTAATACACATTTTATAGGTAAATATCATTAAAAAATACAAAATAATACACTAATAAACATCTATATGCATTTACAATAAGTTTCAAGCATCGTTTTTTGAAAAAAGCCGAATTTTAATTGATTATTTTGATGAAATAAGGTCCGATATTTTGTTTGTTTACATTGCGCGAATGCCGCGCGCGCGATTTTACGCGTAAAATTCGTCAATTTTACAACTTAAAAATAATTAACAATCCTCAAAAAATACAATCATTTTCACAAATATGAGTTGGTGCAACGTTTTTTATACATTAATACCTTACCTTTCTATCTAGACTAGTCCAAGATCACAGTTCCAAAATCAACCTACCCTATTCTGGAATATACACCGTTTCAGGTTCGTTTGGGAATATATTCGTTCTTAGAAGCACCCTAAACGTGTTTCGCGGGTGAAGGTCACAAAGCAAATATCCATAACGCTGACTTGTGGCTTCTTTTTAAACCTCCAAAAACTCCTTACGTTGATTCGGGAACATTTGATTGGCTAATACCTAATCTCTACGTTGTGAGAATAAGAGGGGATATTATGTATTTAACGACACATCGCGCATGTATCTATTTTTGAAAAACAGATTCTGATTGATGAAGAATACGCTTATGTTAAGATGGTGGGAGAACACTGTAAATGTCTCGGCAAACGTTTTATCCATTCCCAACATGAGATCGTCCATTACAATGACCGTATGCTCATTACCCTTTAACGAATTAACGTCATGTACACCTTTGTGGAACAAAATTTCATCTTGGTACTCGTTGAACACTGATGATACATCGAACAGCACCATATTACTTTATGCACAAATTTTGAGAACATCTCCTCCTTATCTTTAATGATTTTAAGCATAAATACAGTTTTACCACATTCTGTAGGGCCAGATATAATACATGTGGATGGGCTTGTGAACCTGAATTTTTCTACAGATTCCATCTCTAACACGTCACACCCCTAAATGGGTCACTTACAAAATGTTACAAAATTTAAGTGCTAGCTCCTTATATTTTTGTTTTTCTTCTTCCACAGAACCGTGAATGACGACAATGTACAGCCCCCCCATCATCGATAACACAGATGACCCCGATGACCGTCTAGCTACAGAATCCTTCCCCATTGACGAACCCTCACCAGCGACACCTGTAGCATGCGACAATTCAAAGCGGAAGCATGATGAAGAACTCTCCACGTCAGGTATAAAGCGTGCCAGAATTGCGCCGGTTGTTAGAACCCCAGAAATAGAACCCCAACCCTTTACGTATTACGACACAACCCCCACAATAGTACCTTCCTCAAATATACCCCCTTATTCCCGCTCAGTTCCGGGTACTTCCTCCACAGCAGCAGCAGCTTCTCATACTGTGGAGGATGGTATAACATTCGAGTTGGTTCGCACCGCTACCTCCACCCCTGCCCTGACTAGAAATCGGTACGTGATCAGGGTTGACCCTGGAGCCCTGTATACCAACGGTGTTGGACTGCGACGCGTAGTTGAACGTATTGTGGTGTTTGCTCTTCAGAACAGCGACGAACATAAAGTCCGGACGAGGTTGTCCTTTAGGTTGGGGTCAGATGACGGGGACGTAGATGATTTTCGGGTAGTAATACCGTTCAGAAGTTTGGTGGCTGTAGATATAGAATATATCTTGGGCCGTATAATGCAGGCCTCTCAGAGTAGTACAGCCTTCAATATGGACAACTTCATGGTAGATATTGACAGAGTATTCCGGGTTGCGGGTCATAGTGCCACACCTTATACTCTTCATTTCATTTCTCCGGTTATTTACAGAAAGCATTTAAACGTCGATCGTGGTTGTGGCTTTATAGCAATAGTTTTAGCTCATATGTCACTGTGCTAAATACATGGACGCAAAAAATTTGGCTGCCTACGGTTGTGCAGTGTGCCCGTAAACTGGCTTTAGATTGTAAGCTTGAGTTTGAGTATAATATGGGTCCTGAAGAACTGAGAAGGGCCGTGCAGGAAATGAATGCACGTATAGTCGTATTTGGAATGAATGATCGTCATCGGACTGTGTATGTTTTTAAAAGCTGTGTGAGAGATCGTACAAGACCTCCCCATCCGTAACATAAGGGCTCTCTACGTTAGTTATGATAAAAGTCGAAAATATGGAAGGCATCATGATTTGTGCAGAGCTGGGCATTTGCGGCATATTTTGCGGTACTGCGGTACTGCGGTACTACCAAACTACCAAACCGGCACCAAACCGGTACGCGGAAATTTGAATGCGGTAGCGGTACTGCGGTACTTTCAGCGATCCTTTGCGGTACTGCGTTATGCGGTTCCGGTTTGCGGTTTGCGGTAGTACCGCAGTACCACAGTACCGCAAAATATGCCGCAAATGCCCAGCTCTGGATTTGTGTAAGGGCAGTCTCGAGTTTGCTGATGATATAGTGAAACATTGTAAGGATTGCTACATGGTATGTGAGCAGTGTAAAAGCCCCAAATGTGAAAGCCGTGTAGTTCAAACCGAGAAGAGGGAATGTAATGTGTGTAGACGTACATTTTTCAATAATAAATGCTTTGAACTCCATAAATCAATTGGCACTTGCAGGAAAATGAGGATTTGTAAGTGCGGTATGTTTCACATGATGGATAATTGGAGGAATTTTCAAACATAAATAAGATGAAATTCACTGTTCTACGTCATGAAAAATATAAGGCAGACGGAGTGAAGCACGTATGTTGTAGGAAAGATGCTAAGCCTAAAAATAGCCCTTGTATAACCGTGTACTACGATATAGAAACTTACACGAACGCTGAAACCAAGAAGGTTATTCCACATTTACCATTTACTCGTAAGTCAGACTATCTGTGATGAGTGCATGGAGATCGAGTGTGACGAGTGTCACAAATGTGGAAAACGGACAGACGTTTTAAAAACGATCGCACACGGCAGCCCTGTGAAACTCTTTGTATCCAATATTGTCAAATTAGCGGACAAGTTCAAAGAAATGACTGTGTATTTTCTTGCCCATAACGGGGCAAAATTTGACACGCAGTTCCTTTATAAAGAGTTGCTTGAACACGAGTCGTCTGCGATATTTAAAGGTGATCCCTTGAAAAGAGGCAACAAACTATTATAGATGCAGATAAGAGGTAATGTACAGTTTAAAGGCACCCTGCTGTTCACACCTTGTAAATTAGCAAAGCTACCCAAGGTCATGGGGTAGCCGCTGAAGTTTCAAAATGGTATTTCCCTTACACATTCCTCACTAACGAAACTTTAAATTATGTAGAACTAACTTCACCCAAACATTACTTACCTACACCAAAATGAGTGATAGTGAGCGTGAAGATTTTGACCGCTACTACAACAGTTTTAATGAAGCTACTCCATACAATATAGCTGATGAATGTGAACGTTATTGCGTGAATGATGTCCGTGTGCTTAGGATATGTTACCAGGCCTATAGAAGGATGTACATTTGGGTGGATCACTTTTCACTTTTTTTTAAAATTATAGCTGGTCAAAGTTTTTCCCATGATTTGGTTCAGTGGAAGTACACTGACACCATTTTTACCAAAATCGATCAATATTTAGGGGTCGCGCATCGACCTTGAAAATTTCAATTTTGGAAATTTGGCCAAATTGACAATTTTTTACTGAATAAAGATAAATCATCAAATGACCATATTTTCTGAATCCTCTCAGTGAAAGAAATCCTCTCAGATACTTACCAAGTTGATCGGACAAGTGGTTTAGAAGTTACACTCACCTAGAAATAACATTAAAATTTAAAATACCGTATTTGTCCCCCGTTATGGACGTAATCATAGCATCAGTAGCTGGCGCATCCTAAAATCCCAATTACACACACACGCTATGTCTATGACCAATATTTTTACTAATCACAGTTTGCTTTTTACAGATCAACTGTGTCAATTGATTCTTGTTTGATAAGTCTAGACTTTAGTACAATGGATAAACTGTTAACAACCAGGAGTGGGAAGACTCTGAAAGTTACTTATTCTGGAAAAGAGAAAGCAGCAACAACAGCACCACCTTCTCTAAGGTCAGCCACGGACGTCTTCTTAATTGGTCAGCCATCTTCCTCGATCGGTGGTGCCAAATTGCCAACCACCCATCAAGTTCTCCAGTACTTCTTCTATGCCAAGCAGGAAACTACTGACAGGAAGGCCGCCGTAAAAGACACGGTGGCCAATGTTCTGGCATTTTGGAACATGGCACGTATAAAGACGATCACGAGGCGTAACTGCGAAAGAAAACTGGAGTTACTGTGGGAAGAGTGGCGCTCGCTGCAGAAGAGCAAGATGAGAGACAGTGACGCGGGAAAAGGCAGGGAGAAGTTTTCAGAAAATCTGAACAAGCTCTGGGACATCGGAGCTCCCGATGCTATTGAAGAGATACAGAAAAGTCGACTGCTCTCAGACAACAACAAACAAGAAGATATTAAATTTTATGAGGATCAACGGGGCCTGCGCCAGGCAACAATGAGTGGGAATGATAAAGTGTTCGTTGTCAAGAGAAAACGGCAACTCTCAAGACAACAATCTCGTGATGAGCCAGGCACCTCAAAAACGAAATTAGGAACCGAAGCTGAGAGCGACGATGAATCTATAGAAAGCAGATCATCGAGCAACTCCGAATCACAGCTAGAACCACCATACCGACAGCCGAGAGAATCAACTGTATCAATCAGCCTTCCTCACCGCATCCTCAATGCACCGGCTGTTATTGAAGTGGCTGATCGCTTCCGGATGTCCAATAATCAGGTGTGTATATATCAGTAATGATCTTTCCTTGACAAAGATATAATAGACGTAACGACGGAAAATTTAGTGATTATTTTGTCACATAAAAACCATACGCATCCTTGTCAATTTCCTTTCAATTTCGCACATAGGTGGCAAGTGTCGTGGCGGCAGTCCTACGTTCGGCAGATCCGCCCGCAGACCTGGACAAATTCAGTATCTCGAAGGACACGTCTCGCCGTGGAAGAGTGGCACATCGTTGTGAAGTGTCGACAGCTGTGCAGAAATCCTTCGTATCTCCGAGGCATGCTGTCGTCCACTGGGACGGTAAAGTAATCAAGGTCAGTTTTGCCCTCACCGTGGACGACAGTGAATTAACATGTTCCAGTGACGACAGTGGATTGACATATTCCAGTGGACGATAATGGATTGGCATGTATGACATACGTTTCAGGACTCTCTTGGATCATTGGAGCACCGCCAGGCGATTCTCATCTCCGGAGCTCCCCAATGCACAGAAGGAAAGTTGCTGGCCGTTCCGACTGTTGCTGACGGCACCGGTCTGTCCCAGGCCCAGGCGACCTTTCGTGCTCTCAAAGACTGGGGATGCGAGAACAACGTGATTGGACTGTGCTTCGACACAACTTCCTCCAATACGGGGAGGGTGCAGGGTGCGGTGGTCCGGCTGGAGAACATGCTTGGTAAACCGCTCTTCCAGCTGGGCTGTCGCCATCACGTTATGGAGCTCATCGTGGGGGCAGTGGTCATCACCGCGTTTGGAAGAACCACAGCACCAACTGAACCTTTGTTCCAGTATCTGAGGAGAAGGTGAATTTCAAGTCTAAGGCGCATTTGTTTTCTCCAATGATTTTTTGCCTTCAGAGCAATTGAGATATCAGCGTCCTTCTACTAATGATGTTAATAGCAGTCGAAAAGGGAAACTTCAGTCGTTTTCATGCAATATTTTCATAACTCCCCTTTCAGGTGGGACAAGCTCGACCTCTCGACTTATCGCGAGCTGGAGATCGAGCATTTGGCGGAGGTGACGTGGCTGATGGAGCTCCGAGATGAGGCAGTCAAGTTCCTCGGCACCGCTTCTGGTCTTGTCAGAGAAGACTACCGAGAAGTGGCGGAGATTACACTCCTGGTACTCGGGGCCCAGCCACGTCGTGGCACACACTTCATGCGCCCAGGAGCCTACCATCATGCGAGGTGGATGGCCAAGGTTGGTATTTTGAATTAGAAGTTAAATATTGTATTGCCTTCTGCAAACAGCCATTTGAAGTCCCTACCAGAAAAAAATAAGATAAATAATTTACCATTAAACAAACTTATATGGAGTGGTATCGGTATTTATACATCACAGTGCGTATTCGTTTCAGATCATCTACTACACGAAGCTCCTGATGTTCAGCGGTCAGCTGGAGTTCGACGACGAGCTGGTACAGAAACTTCAGAGAGTGGTACTATTTACTGCACTCCTCTACGCACCTGCCTGGCTGGCGGCTCCTGTCGCAGCTGATGCCCCGCTGAATGACCTTGTGTTGTACCAGCGTCTTCTGCAGTACAGGGCTGTGGATCGCGAGATTGCAGAGGCTTCACTGGCAGTGATCAGGCGGCACTTGTGGTATCTGAGGCCTCAGACCGTCGTTTTCGCCCTCTGCAGTGACAAAGTGGAAGACACTGTGAAGCACGAGATGGCAAAGAAGCTGTGCCGCCTCGCTGTGCCCGAGGACTTCACGTATGACAACGTCTCGGTTGATGACACGACGCGCCTTCCGGACCTGATCGATGAGTCATCGTGGTTCGTGTTCACAGGCCTGCAGGTGTGCGCGTCTACGTGGCTCACTCTGCCGGTGAATAAGTGGGATCAAGATAAGAACTACTGTGATCTGAAGAATGTCATCTCGCATCTGAAAGTTACCAACGACGTGGCAGAGAGAGGGATAAAACTGATAGAAGATTACGCGAACACTGTCACAAAAGACGAGTCACAGCTGCAGGGTCTTCTTCAGCTCGTGGAAAAGAGCCGGAAAGAACTCGGTGACTTCAAGAAGTCGTCACTTGCCAAGATGACGTAGCGCAGAGGGAAAGGGAGTTAGCAGAGAGAGTACATGGCGCACGCCTTAAGATGACGTGTGTTCTAACCACGATTCATACAGTTTTTGAACCTAGTTAGGGGCACCGGAGTAAGTGCCTTTAGTGATATCGGTAAACCGTTTTAATACAAAATACATTTGATCTTTCCTTATTCGTTTTATCTTATCCTAAAAAGCAGACAATGGCAGACAGCATATGGAGGTACGGGGACAAATACGGTATTTTAAATTTTAATGCTATTTCAAGGTGAGTATAACTTCTAAACCACTTGTCCTATCAACTTGGTAAGTATCTAAGAGGATTTCTTTCACTGAGAGGATTCAGAAAATATGGTCATTTGATGATTTATCTTTATTCAGTAAAAAATTGTCAATTTTGCCAAATTTCCAAAATTGAAATTTTCAAGGTCGTTGCGCGACCCCTAAATATTGATCAATTTTGGTAAAAATGGTGTCAGTGTACTTCCACTGAACCAAATCCTGGGAAAAACGTTGACCAGCTATAATTTTTAAAAAAAAAGTGAAAAGTGATCCACCCTAATGTACATAGCCTGTTTCAAATGCTATCCGCTGCAAGTCGCGACCACGATCGCCTCATTACGTTTTACAGTGTTCAAGAATAACTTCATGCCTAAAGACACCTTAGCAATCATTCACAGAAACAACCCCCGCAGTTATGGGCACAAGGCTATTTACTGGCTCATACACCTACAGCAACAGACCGGGGTATACATAAAACATGCCCGCAACACGTGTGAAGTAACCGTTAAGGTCAATGGTCGTGTTTTTTGGGTTGATGGCCAAAGTGAGGATCCAACCACTGGTGAGAAGACTGTGTATTCCTTTAACGGCTGCTGGTGGCATGGTTGCCCGTGTGCTGAGTGTGCCGTCACAGGGGACCTCCATGGATGATCCCACGCCGACAGCCTCGCATGGACCCGAAACCGCGATCAACTTATAGGCTCCCAGTTCACTCACAAGATCGTGTGGGAGCATGAGTATGATGGACGGATGGAAACAAGGGACATCAAACGTTCAATGGTGCTGGACCCCCCTCAAATGCGGTGGCAGCTTGTTTGGAGGGCGTACAAACCCATTCAAGCTATACTTTCCGCCTACGGAGGGCGTGAAACTCCATCACTACGACTTCTGCTCTTTATACCCCTACGTAATGAAGAATAATCCGTATCCCGTAGGTGCGCCTGAAAAACTGGTTGGCCCCGCCATGCCAATCATGGAGGAGTTCTCAGTTGACTTCAGTGAGCGCTACTTTGGACTCTCTTTCGTAGACGTGCTCCTCCCTCGCGATTTATGGATGCCGATCTTACCCGTCGTTATGGATCACAAGCTCATGTTTCCCCTGTGCGTGAAGTGCGGAGAGGAGAACGATGGGGATTGTAATCATACAACCAACCAGCGTAAGATCAGAGGTGTATATACAAGCCCTGAGCCGGCCCTAGCCGTCCTCCATGGGTACAGAATATTGAAGATTCATGAAGTGTGGAGGTTTCAGAAGCTACCCAACCTTTTCACACCATATATAAACACTTTTTTGAAGGATAAGGTAGAAGCATCGGGATATCCGCGAGGGGTTGATACCGAAGATGGAAAAACGGCTTATATTCAGCGTTACCGTGCCCATGAAGGTATACAGCTTGACCGTTCCCAAATTGTTAAGAATCCTGGCAAGCGCTTTAGTGCAAAGTTGTGTCTAAACAGTTTTTGGGGTAAATTTGCACAGAATACTGGCAAAGGGAACGTTCATTTGGCACAAAGTTATAGTGAAGTCTGGGATTATGCCAACGCCCCCGATAAAGAAGTTATGGAGATCGTGAATGTAAGTAATACTTACATAATAAAGTACAACATCACCGAACTGGCCGCAGATACCTCACGGGTTACAAACATACCTGTAGACAGCTTCACAACGGCCTACGTCCGCATCAAGCTTTGGGGACTACTACACTCTCTTGGATGGAGGGTGCTGTACGCTGATAGCGTGATATTCACAGCGAGGGAGGGTGAATACATGCCTGCTATTGGGGAATTCCTCGGAGAACTAACTGACGAGATCAAGGATGAGTATGGTGATGGTGCATACGTAGACTCATTTGTATCAACAGGGCCAAAAACCTATAGGGTACGGGTGAGGGTCGGGGATGATATGAAGTATATCGTGAAGGCTAAGGGTATCACGCTTAACCATGCGAACCGTCGAGTCGTTAACTTTGACTCGTTGAAGGATCTAGTGTGCTTGGAAGATGAGGGCGACCAGCCACCCCAACTGACGATGGGGACCCACACTATTCGGGCGCAGAAACTGGGGTGTGTGAAGGAGCTTAGGGGCACGAAGGTATGCCGTAACACCTATAGGAAGCATTACCAGGTGCACGGTACCTATGATACCGTATCCTTTGGATACCTTAATCCTTGCTTGTACTTATATATATATGTGTGTATTTTTAACGATATGTTTATTTACTACGTATATTTGCTTCAATTAAGGTTTCATTTTCTCCTTTGCGTGCGTGCGTGTGTACATTACTAAGCTCCGCTCACTGTAAGATCGGTCACGTGACTCCTGTCACTACCTGAGCGTATCCCTACCCCTGCGTGCTCAGTTGACCTCTACAAACCCTTGAGCTCAGATGTGTATTTTCTCGCGTAGACGAAAAATAGTAATAGATACCTTTGATATTGCGTGATCAACGTTTATGAAGTGGTATTCAGCAAAGTGCGAAAATGTGGTGAATACTGAAAAACTCCCTATTCTACCCTCTTTTGACACTTTTAAGGCTACATTGAACCGTGCGATGGAACAAGATGTTCAAATACTCTATCGCGAAGTAGAAGAAACAACACGTTCAAAAGATAAACAACAGTTATGGTTAGTGAGTCTTGTTGATGAATGGTATGACAAGCGATATTATGTCATGCTACATCATACCGACTACTCGTACCCTACGGTTGAGAAAGTAAATCTTGTCATCATGGAGAATCTTAAGTATTTCTACCACTCTATTAATATATATCATGACGAGGTTTGTAGTGAGGTTGTGGCTAATGACCTGTGCGAGTTTTTAACAGACTTCAGAGACGAGTATCGTATGTTAAACAAAAAGAAAAAATATGAGCATATGTTTCTCTCAAATAGTGCACCGGATTGTGAATAAGATTTGTTTAGTTTGCGGAAATGAATGTCTGGTGAGCATTCCGATAAAACATTAAAACCGGTATTGCTTCAAGTAGCTGAAAATTCTCTTTGCCCAGTATAATGAGGCACAAGTAATCACATGGCTCTTTCATGTTGGAACAAACCCGTCCAGGCTTCAGCAGTTTATGTTGTGACTCGCTCCCCCCATCGACCCGCCTACTCGTGTACCTCACCCCTCCGAAACACACGAGTTCGAACAAACCCGTACACGTTTCATCGGCGTGACTCACTCCGCCCGTCGAGCCGATCCGCCCACCTGTGGCCCATAGTCATCTCAGAGCTTGAACTGACTGGACGTGCGAATACGATGGAACTTCCTTTGAGAAACATTCTCAACGCCGTGCACGATGTGTCCGTGACGAAGTCATTGCGCGTGTTCAGGCACGAAACCGGTGCCATTAACTATGTACTTGAAACGACTTGTAGGCAAGCAAACTCTGGTAAACGTAATGTTATTTATTTAAGTGTTGGGGAGATGAATAGAGTCTTCGTGATAGTTGAGAAGTGGGGAGAGGACCGTTATAAAATACCTGCAGGTGTAGGTACATGAAGAGAACAGATTAGTGATGCCCCCTCATATGCCGTTGTTTGCACGTTCTGTATAAATAACGATCAGCCATGCATTGATATACGCCTGATGTGGAAGAATGCATCTGATAATAACGTTCTTGTCCCTACGCGAAACCGTTTCATCCTCGACAGAATGTTTGAAATCGTCGGATTCCGCAAGCTGAAGCCTATATTAGACGCTCGTGTAACGGATATGATTTATTTTGACACGGTTCTTGAATACGCATACACCGCTCTGCACGACGGATTTATCGAATGTAGGAATGAACACGGCGAGAATGGTCTAGACATGGATGCATATTTAAAAGGTTTAAACTCTTCGAAGTATCCCGAACTTTGGTACAAAGCACTTGAGCGGTACAGAGCAGGGCTCGCCTACACTGTTCACCTTGAAGAGCTGTATATCTATATAATGAGTAGCTGTCGTTACGATTTGGAAGATTATTTCAATTGCCGCTATGCACAGTGAAGAAGAGTTCATGATTGAAAAGCTCGGGACGGTAAGAAAAAAAACCCTCGATTGGAAAGGAGTGTTTATAAACTTGTATTTAATAATGATGTTGTGGCTAACGATGACCTCTTTGTGCGTGCTTTTGATTGTATTCTAACCGTGTTTAAAGATAACTTGCCAACCGAATGTAAAGTGGGCACAAAAATAGTATTGAATGATATGAAAGGCATTTATATCGAGTATAGGCGCCCGCACACCTTCAACAGTGAAATAATGCTTGGCCGTATTTACCGTGTAGTGCAAAATAATAATGATGTGACTGTAGACTCGATCACATATGAGTTTAGTGTTTTGCGCCGTAGAACATAAAGTATGTTGATTATATTTATTTTCAATATATTTAATTATTTAATATAATTGTGTGTGCGCAAAACACTAAACTCATATGTGATCGAGTCTACAGTCACATCATTATTATTTTGCACTACACGGTAAATACGGCCAAGCATTATTTCACTGTTGAAGGTGTGCGGGCGCCTATACTCGATATAAATGCCTTTCATATCATTCAATACTATTTTTGTGCCCACTTTACATTCGGTTGGCAAGTTATCTTTAAACACGGTTAGAATACAATCAAAAGCACGCACAAAGAGGTCATCGTTAGCCACAACATCATTTGATTGTATATTTATTTTCTATTTTGATTATATATATATATATATATATATATATATATATATATATTCCTCGTTCGTATTTCTTATGTTATTATTAATTTTTATTTTGATCATATATATTCCATTGTTTGATTGTATATTAATTTTCTATATATTTCGTGAAATTGAATCCATTAATTTGTCTAAATAACCAGAATGATGTAATGGTGTTTTATTTAATTCTTTTGGTTGTAAACGACATTATTATTATTTAATTATATCAAATGGCTGCCTTCTAAAACACTCAACCATAATAATGTACACCTGAACAAGCCATTTACCCCTTCTAAGTCAACTGGCTGGTTAAGCCAGAATATATGCTTTAATTAAATAAATAGTCCAATCTGGCAATTCAACCCTAATAATGTACACCTGCACAAGCCATTTACGCCTTCCAAGTCAACTGGCCGATTAAGCCAGAATATATGCTTTAATTAAATAAATTGCGCAATCTGGCAACTCAGCCAGTTAAGTCAACTGGCTGATTAGGAACTTATAAGACAGCGGCCGCTTGGCTGAAGTCTTAATAAGCGCTTGGCTCCTGCCAAGCGAAAACTCCTCTCTTCCTCTCCTCTCTCTCTCTTAGGTTAGGTATACCCCTTTGGGGGGTGAGGCCGTCCCACTTTCCTCCCCCAAAGAGGTTTCCCCCAGCGGCAGTTGATTGCAACTTGGGGGATAACTCCGCTCCCAAGTTTCATAACCCCTTGTTACATAACATCTTGCAACAATCCCCTTGTTGCATAACCTTTTGCAATATTGATCAACATTTACAATTGCATTGCACTCTCTCCTATTGCGCCCATACTACTGTTTCTAAAACTTTAAAGAGAAATGAGAGTAAACGACACAGTGAAGGAAGGGATTTATATTTTTTCTTATCTTTTACCTTTACTAAAACCCAAAGATAAAGGTAACAAATAAATATATTAAAGAGATGAATATTAGTTCACTTAAATGTTATGTTAAAATTCTTAAAGAATATTAAACAAATTAAGAGGAATACTGAAACGAAATACGATGTAATTTCTTATTCCGTATATAATATACGACTTCGTGGTCGATGTGCAAGGCCGCCCTGAACGTTCTATGTCGGCGATACCTTTTGACCTACCCTCGTATGCTATACATATTTTTTAAGTGAACGAAAATTTTGGTTCCATATATGAGATTTACTAATTCAGTGAATGTTCCAACTGCAGTTCGTGATAATTTACCGAACTCATTTCAAATTTTCCTTTGATGTGTAATCAACCATTTCCCCACTGTTCGTCTATAAGAATTGAATCGGAATATCAGTTATACCTTTCATGTCGCAACTTTGGTCACTCCATATACTCCTTACCAATATTATAAGCTAAATTAAAAATGGAGACTAAAGTCGACACGTATGCTCATTGAGGAAGAAAATCCAAAAGAGTTAGATTATTGCCGACCATGACTGAGGTCTGTAGAACCATAATCACAGTGGCCCACTAAAGATTTATTGACCGCGTAAAGCTACAGATAATCCTATGGCTGAAAAGGGCAAATTACGAGCGACAGTGACTTTAGGCCTGTTCAAAAATCAACTTTTTCTTAGTTTCATAGGTTTCTGTACATTTTCCCATGCTTTTTGACCTGACAAAGCCGAAAATCACAACTATTTTGACCTAGGATGTTGGGAAGCATTGCCGCATGGAGCTTTAAATTTTCTGCCTTGAAATCGGCCAAAGCGCCAATTCCGGGGTCCCTTGAATTATGTTTTGCACTTTAACTTTTGATCTAAACAAGATAGAGCAACAAATTAGGTATCAAATGAAAGAGCATAAAATTAATAAATAATAATAATAATAATAATAATAATAATAATAATAATAAATAATAATTAATAATTAATAATAATAATAATAATAATAATTATCTATCATTTTTCAGGAAACAACAGAAACTCAATCAGAATCTAGAAAACCATCTACAAGTTACAACTTCACAATGGCATTAAGCAAGGAGCTGAGGGAGCTCCGTGGGCGCACAGTTGATATCTCAGAACCTCCACGTACTGTCCACAGGCAGGTGTCAACTGGGCCATCTACCAGATCTCTCACTGAAACTTTCCTGGTTGGATACCCTTCAGCTTTTATCAGTGGTTCCCAGCTTCCCACCAACAGACAGGCGTTCCAGTATTTCCTTAATCTTCAGAATTTACCGGAAAATGCAGGGAAGCCCATGCTTCAAGACCTTGCATATGAAACAGTTGAATCTATCATCCCATTCTGGCAGATGGCTAGGATCAAGACAATGACCAAGTACAACGCAATGAAGCTCTTCATGAAACTACATGAGAAACATCGTGCTCTGGTGAAAAGCAAAGGAAGAGCAAGTAACCCTGGAGGAAAAAGAGGAGCATTTGTCTTTGGAATTAGACAGCCTGTTCGATATAGGAGCTCCAGATGCAATCCAGGAAATACAGAACAACAGACTGTTATCCAGAGAGAAGAAGATGAGGATATCAGGTTCTACGAAGACCAAAAGACTGAGAGGAAAGGTCATATGTCTGGTCATGACAAGATTTTTGAGACAAGATCCCTGCAGCAAGCAGCGAGGAATGAAAGACTGCAGCATAGACAAGAACAAGGTAAAACTAATTACTTTGAACGTTACAAAAAGTTTTAAGTTTTACTCCATTGCGATATTTAGCATGTACTTAACAATTACTGTCTTAACATGTTGTACTATTTTACAGCTGCAGCAGAACAAGAGGCAGTTGTTCATGTGGATGACATTACCTGGGGTGACTCAACTGACAACGACGCTAACACAGAGGACATGGATTACCATCAGCCTCGTCCTGGATGTTCTCACCATCAAGACACTGTGACTAGTGTGACTTTGACGTTTCCAAGGAAGGTCATGGAATGTGATGTCATCTGCAATACAGCTGATCGTCTTGGTTTATCAGACAATCAAGTTACTGCCATGGTTTCTGCCACCTTGAAAGCTGGAGGGGCTGATCTGGATAACTTCGTCATCTCAACCTCAACAACACGTCGCAACAGAATGCTGTCCAGGTATAATATCAGCCAGAGTCACATGTCCAAGTTTTGTGAAAACCCCCCACAGTACGCTGCCTTACACTGGGATGGAATGTTGCTCAAAGATGTCTTGGGCAGTGAACCTGGAAGTACCTCAGAGACTTTAGCTGTGCTAGTGTCTGGTCCACCTTCATACACTGAAGGAAAGTTATTGGGAGTACCTGTCATCGACAATTCTTCTGGCACAGCTCAGGCTGAGGCTTCAATGGATTTACTGGAGACATGGGAACTTACGGATAATGTTACTGCCCTTATTTTTGACACTACATCCAGTAACAGTGGAGTTCACAGAGGAGCTGCCAAACTGCTGGAGAAAATGCTGAACAAAAAGGTGTTTTATCTGGCCTGTCGACATCACATCCTGGAAATCCTAGTAGGAGCAGTTTGGGAGAAGCTGTTTGGGAAGGTGAAGGGGCCAGATAATCCCTGGTTTGAGCATCTGAAGGATGTTTGGACGGACTTGTCCAAGGAAAACCCAAAGATGCTGGCTATCAACAGCAAATGGCTGAAGGAAAAGAAGAAGAACAGTGAAGAAATACTCCAAGACATTCTAACAGCAGAAAGGCTTCCAAGAGCCGACTACAGGGAAATGGCTGAACTGACAGTCATTGTTCTTGGAGAACGCCTCCTCGAGGTATTCACTGGAGTCGACCAGGCGCCATTCATCAGGCCAGATGGATGGCCAGAAACCTGTACTCCATGAAAATGCTGATGTTTGTAGATCAACTTGAGTACGACGAAGACACTGTATCAAAGCTGGAAAGACTCAACACCTTCCTTGCGCTGTTCTACACTCCTGTATGGATGATGTCAATGTCTGCTGCAGATGCTCCCGTGAATGATCTAAGTCTAATCCAGGACATGTTGAAGTACAAGAAAACTGACCCAGAGCTTGCTGATGCAGTACTTAATAAGATGGAAAACCACAAATGGTACCTGACGCAGGAAGTCGTGCCATTTGCCCTGTTCAGCAGTAGATTGAGTGACACATTGAAGCACGACATTGCTGCCCAGTTACATGCCACTGAGAAGCCAGACAGCTTCAGAACAGGAAAGCCTCTATTCCAGAGAGTCACAGCTAAGACCACCCTGGTTGATCTCATTGGCCCAGAATCACATTTCCTGCTGGACACACTGAACATTGGATCCGAGTGGCTTCTGGAACCTGTCACGTCTTGGCCACAGAATGAGGACTACAGAAAAGCGTTGGACTATGTTAAGAATCTGAAAGCGGTGAATGACATTGCTGAACGTGGTGTCAAGATGATGAGCGACTTTGCAAATGTCATAACAACAGATGCCAAGCAAAGAGACTATCTCCTTCAAGCTGTGGAGTTCAACAGACGCCGCTTTGACAGCTTCAAGAAACAAACTCTCAACAACTGACTGTGTAAATGTCATTATGAAATTAATCATCATGTAATGCTTTCACTTCTTGATCGATTAGACTTGTGACAAAATGTTAATCTCAAATTTGTTTCATGAATAAGGCGCCTTGTCTGCCTTGAGTGTGAGAAAACGAATTTTGTGATATTTCTGAAATCTTTGTATGTACCAATGTGCCATTTCTTGTTCCAAGACTATCATAATTGTATAAGTTAGAAAGAGGATTAAAAACACTTTAATTTGGTGCCTATTTTGTTGCTCTATCTTGTTTAGATAAAAGGTTATAGTGCAAAACATGATTCAAGGGACCCCGGAACTGGTGCTTTTGGCCGATTTCAAGGCAGAAAACTTAAAGCTCCATGCGGCAATGCTTCCCAACAACCTAGGTCAAAATGGTTGTGATTTGCGGCCTTTTCAGGTCAAAAAGCATGGGAAAAAGTACAGAAACCTATGAAAATAAGAAAAAGTTGATTTTTGAACAGGGCTACAGTGACTTATTTCTATTGTTCCTTATTGTTTCCATATTATACCCTTAGCAGTATGGATTGCTTTTACAAAGGATAAAATAATGGAACCTTTACGTTTGGTTTTATTTACTTTAAAATAAGAAAAACCCTTAACTTTCATATTTTTTCCTTAAAAGAAAAAGAGATTCATGGGAGAAAAGGAACATGAAGATTATTATAATCAGAAACATATTTCTTTACATTTAATATAAAATATGCTTTACCATTTACTCGTCAGTGACTCTGGGACCGGATCTCTATAGTAAAATATGGCTGGAAAATATTTATTAACAATATGTATATCCGTTAAAAACGAAGCAAATGGTGTAACATTGTCACTGTGCCAATAATACTAAAACATTTCACTTATTATAACAAAATGTCTCTAAAGTTATTGAATGTAAAGTTCGGTTAATTGCTTTTATTTTTAAGTTTTTCTTTTAATGTTTTATATTTCTTTATATTTGTACTTGATTTATGTACGGAAATTTTCAACAAATATTTCGAGGATAATCCCTAATCTAAGTAGTAATGACGAATTGCCTAAAATTTTAAACAATAAAAAAATGTATTTGCATTCTCCATGGACGTGGCTAAAGATGACTAAAGCTTTTTTTTTACTCAATACAAAATTTAATCGTGTCACAAAAATATTAATTTTATGAAGAGGCATGCAAGTTGGGTGGTTGGAATCCTATTTAAGTATAAGAAAACAATATATCAGACTAAACGAGCATGAAATCAGACTTTCATTAAGTCACATGTAAGGTATACCAAACAGTTTAATAATGGGATCCCTGTTCTTTCTGTACTATATAAATATTAATAATGAAAATAATGAGAATAATGATAATGATAATATTAATAATAAACGTAACAGATTACACAACGCTCCTTAGCAAATTAGCAACTTCAGAAGAAACAAGAAGGAGTTCAATAGTATGGGAACAAATTTATGCCGGAAGGGGGAGCCAAAGTCGAATGCCGGCGAAAGCGCACCCCTATAGAAAAAGAAGAAAGTCAAATTCAAACTCCAGGGTTTTAGAGATGCCTGAACACTCTGTGTTTGAAAGAGTGAAAGTCATTGACAGCGGCAAAGATGGATTGAGGACAATTATTTCAGAGTTGACCAGAGTTGAATAAATGAAGGACTGAAAATGCCGATTGACCCTTGCGTTAGAGAGTTGTACAGAAGAGAAATGCGAATGTGTCAAAAGTCTTGTACTGCGTGCTCGCCTTAAAGAAGGAGGCATGCAGTTAGAGAGTTCAGAAGAACAGTGTCCGTTATCATAGCGATAATAAAGAGCGAGTGAGGCAACATTACTGCGAAGAGAGAGGGATTGAAGATAGTCAGTAAGAGGTGGAGAATTGATTAAACGAAAAGCGTTTGATTCCACCTGGTCAAGTAGTGATCTGTGGGTTGAGCCACCCACACATGAGAAGAGTACTCCGTAAACGGGCGGACAGCACTCCTGTACAGTGAGAGCAACTGAGTGGGGATCAAGAAATTGTGGAGCCGGTACAACACACCTAACCTCTTAGAAGCTCTTTTGGAAAGAGAGCACATGTGATCTTTTCAGAAAAGGTTACGACAGAGGGAAACGCCAAGAATGTTAAGAGAAGAGGAAGGATTGCGTTGTGTGTTGTTGAAGGAAAGGGGACAGTAGTGTGGAAGAGTATGACGAGTAGACAGATGGAGGAATTCAGTTTTTGAGGCATTGAAAGATAAGGTTTTCTCTTCCTCACTCAGAAATGGCAGAAAGATCAGAGGTCAGGTGTACCATAGCCGTTCCACGCGAATCATAGAGTGACTGTTGAGAGGGACGTTTTGTGAAGCGGGTGGGGAAGTGAAGAGTGGAATCATCGGTATTAGAGTGGATAGCACAGATCAACACTTTAAATACTCTCAATACTGCAAGTGAAATTATTGAATCTGAAAACGTAGTCAACTCTGACTATATCTCAGTGGACAACTTCTTAAACAAGAAATACAACAATGGCAACCTGTCTTTCCTAAACTTAAACATTCGCAGTCTCCCATGCCACTTTGACGAATTGACAGCTAACCTAAAATTATTGCAACGCAAATTTACGTGCATTATATTAACTGAAACCTGGTAAAGATAAGATCTTTTTTAACATTCCAGGGTACACAAGCTACCATGTATGCAGGACTAACAATAGGGGAGGAACTATAAGTATATTTGTTGACTCAAACTACAAGAGTAAAAGTATCGAAGAACTGACAAGCATAAACAATACCTCAGAAACACTTGCAAATGAAAATATGTTTATTCATAACACCCAGTATTCAATTTTAGGCATTTACCGACCACCAACTACTAACGTACCAACTTTTATTACAAATATCGTTAGAATTCTAACCTCCAATTATATTGGTAAAAATTGTGTTATTGCAGGAGATTTAAATATTGATCACACAAAAGTACATTCAGTTAATAAAGCAAGTTTCCTTCACAACATCATGACTGCAAGTGGTTTTAAATTATCAATTACAAAGCCAGCTAGACTTCCCAATGACATTAGAAATTCGACTCAACTGGATCATATCCGTGTGCGGTCCCCGCTTCAATGTATCTCGGGTATAAATATATTAAATATCACAGATCACTTGCCGACATACACCATGCTAATCAACCATTTATCAGAAAACTAGGTGATCTTACAACTATGATAACAAATTAAAGTTCCTGAGAGAAATAACAGCTTTTGACTGAACAAGAATAACCGAAAGTAACTATGACAGTGGAACAAAATTTCAAGTATTATCAGGCACACTAATGGATATATTCCACATGAAATTTCCTCTTAAATCAAAACTAATATCTAAAACTAAATACAGCGTGGTCGAAAATTTCCTATCTATCATATTTTGCTGAAATAATAGTATTTTATAATAAAAATGTAGTAACATAATTAGATATATATATTTATTTATCAAGCTTAGGCCTAAAATTCGACGTGAGGACCCTTGGTATCTCTGCAGATCTCACATCTGTCCACTGCATTGCGGAACACATTCTCAAACATCTCTGGGGTTATTTTAGCGACTGCCACGACAATGCGGGTTCGCAGATCCTGCAGGTCCGTAACTCTTGTTTTGTAAACCTCAGACTTTATAAAGCCACACACAAAGAAGTCTAATGGTGTTTAATCCGGAGATCGTGCTACTCATGGCCTGTTTCCAACACGTCCAATCCAGCGATTTGGTAAGAGCTCATCAAGGTACGCCCGAACGATGTTTGCATAGTGACATGGAGCTCCATCTTGTTGACATAATGCCATCTGAACGAAGCTGGGGTTCAAGAAACTGCTGAAGCATGTCGAGTAAATTGGCCCTGTTACCGTAGCTTCTGCAAAGGAAAAAGGCCCGTAAATTTTTTATCTTGTCATACTCAACCAGACATTAACTTTAGGAGAATCTTTCCCATTCGGAGAACTCGGGTGTTTTTCACTAGCCCAGATACGTTAACTATGTACAATTTAGGATGGTCCATAATTTCACTTTTTAAAATTTTTAATGGTCTAACATGCTAATGTTATTGGCATTGGTGCAAGAAACAACATGTTACAAGTTTTTGGAGTTCGGTAATATCAGACCCCCCCCCCCAATTTATATTGCATAGTAAAAAACTGAGTAAAAACGACATCTTTTAAGCATTTTTTTAAGATTAATCGGATCAAGTAAAGATAAGCACCCCCAGCCTTCTTTAATTAGCCTTATAACTGCAGTGGCGGCTCGTCGGTAGGCACTGCGGAACTGCAGTACCCCTAAATTTTTTATTTACAATTGAAATAATCAAGAACAATATAAGGATGAGCTCACTGAATAACTTTTTCAATAACTTTTGAAACGTTTATTCATTGCTCAATGCTCATCCTTTTATTTCAGTAATTATTTCAACCCATTCTTAGAGACAGCACCCCTAGAATTTTTAGTCACGAGCCGCCACTGCAGTTATAAGGCTAACTAACGAAAATATCACGACCTAACCTAACCAATCGTCAAGGACGTACAGTTGACTTAACGATTGGTTAGGTTAGGTCGTGATATTTTCGTTAGTTAGCCTTATAAGGCTAATTAAAGAAGGCTGGGGGTGCTTATCTTTACTTGATCCGATTAATCATATTTAATCTTAAATAAAAGCATACATATTGCATATCAATTTATTCAGAAATCAACTTTGCACATTTTGGTGTATAATTGATTATTTATTCGTAATAGTAGACATAGAAATGTTCTATAACAGCTGATTAAGCCAATATTTTATGTTTTTCAGATATCCAATGATGTATATAGTATATGATGCATTTTTCACTTGGTTGATTCTAATCTTATTTTAAATGAATATCATGGCTACTCCTAAGAAATTAAATATAAAGTTAAGAAAAAGCAGTTATGATCCAATTATTGGTAATCTTAAAGATGAACTGATTCCTACAGGACTATTCCAGCTACCATCCCAATCAGATGCACTTCAGCATTTCTATCATTTAAAAGGAAATGATATGGTTATGAACAATAAAGAAGAGGCTGCAACAGTTGTACTTAATAAAGTTAAAAAATTCTGGGACTTAGCTGGCATTAAAACGCAAGATATTTCCAAAAGCAGAAGACCAAAAGAAAAGATTCTGACTTTAGTTAATGAGTATGAAACACTGAAAAAACACAAAAACAGGAATACTTTCGACGATAAAAAGGATATTTTTTGTAAAAAATTAGACATGCTATTGGATATATCGGCAGCAGATGCTACTGAAACAATAGTGAAAGACAATGAGAACAACAAGAAACAAAAACGAAGATATAAAATTCCTTGACGATCAAAGAACTATTCGGAATATGTACGTCTCCAGCCTTGATAAGTCTTATGTAACTCGGACAGAAAGACGAAACCAAAGAATTCGACATGACGTAGAGAGAAAAGAAAAACTCTTAGCAGACATGGATGCAGGACCCAGTGGTGAACAAGGTGAACAAATGAATATCCCACCTGATGATGACATTCCTATAGATAATGATGAATCAAGTAATGAATCAAATGATTCCGACTTTCAACCTTCGGCTCAAAGAAATCCTAAAAAATGAATTCGCATTTTCGATTCTCAAATGGTTTCTGACACGGCTGATAGGCTGAATCTCTCGCATAGCCAAAGAACAGTTTACGCTGCAGCAGTTGCCTCAGAATTAAATATAAATATACATGGCATGAGCCTGTCAAAGTCTACTTCTAAACGTTCATGTAAAAATACAAGAGCATCGAGTGCAAAACAACTTACGGCATCATTCAATCCTCCAGAGCATTGCATTGTTCACTGGGACAGTAAATTAATATTGAAAACTACAACTGACAAAAAGGAAGAAAGAATAGCAATCATTGTTTCTGGTTCTCCGGGTTTAAAAGAAGGTAAAATTTTATCAATCCCAACTATAGATAATAGCAAGGGCAAGACACAGACCGAATGTGTATTCAGAACTATCTCTGAATGGAATATTGATAAAAATATTCGCGGTATGGTTTTTGATACAAGAGCATCGAATTCTGGATGGAGACAGGGAGCGTGTAAGATCCGAGAAGAAATGATTGGGATTCAATTACTGTGGCTAGCATGTAGACATCATCTATACGAGCGCATTTTGTGCTCAGTCTATACAAGTCTCTTCGGAAGTACAACGTCCCCTGAAAATGAAATGTTTAAAAGCTTCAGATTAAATATTTGGCCAAAACTGGACATAACACTACCAATAAAAACACTAAAGTTTAAAAATCGCCAATTGAGAGCCAAAGCTTCTGAGGTAAAAGATTTTCTAAAAGATGCACTTAATTCAGCCAGTTCACCTCTATTTCCCAGAGGCGACTACAGAGAATGTGCCGAGGTTGCTCTATTACTTCTTGGGGAAAACGTCTCAAACACTGGTGTGAGATGGGCTAAGCCTGGGGCAGTACACTATGCGAGGTGGATGCCATCTGTATTGTATCCAGCAAAGATGTACGCATTCTCTGATCAAGCTGGGTATGATTCATATATGATAGCAAAACTAGAGAGAATGTACATATTCAACTACCTCTACTATATAAAACCTTGGTTGCTTGCTTCCGTCGCCTGTGATGCACCTGTCAACGATTTAAATCTTTTTAATGAACTCATTGAATATAAAAATTATGATCACGATGTAGCAACCAGTGCTCTTAAGGGATTAAATGGTCAGCTATGGTATCTGACTGAGGAACTAGTACCACTTGCTTTGTTTTCCCGGCAAATATCAGATGCAGAAAAAAGTCTGATTGCAAAGTCATTGAAGAAAGTCTGTCAAATCAACCCGCAACACCCTCCTCCCAAAGGTCAGCCAATCTTCCCTAAGTTAACAAATACAACTAAGCTGTGTCAGTTAGTTGGTAAGGGTTCTTCAATTGTTTTCCAATGCTTGGGTACTAGTGGTGACTGGCTAAATGAACCTGTTACTTCTTGGAAAAATTGCAAATCTTTCCAAGTTATGGAGAACTTTGTCAAAAATATGAAAGTTGTGAATGATCCTGCCGAGAGAGCAATCAAGCTGATTGAAGATTTCAAAGACAGAATTGTTAATGATGAATCACAAAAACAATTTCTGGTAAAAGTTATAGAGCAACATCGACGCCTTCTTCCAGACTTCAAGAAAAAATCTTTGGCTGAAATATTAATTATATTAAGTGAGCGTTTATTGTGTAATGTAATGCAGAAGTATTTATCTTTTTAATTAAACTTTGGTATAATTTTTTAATTATTGTAAAAGGAATTAATTTTTGTTTAAAAATAAATGCAAAAAAAAAAACGATGGGGACCTGGAATCAGGTTTGTTCCCACTCGAAATATACTGTAGCTGACTTGATAAGCTGGTCTAATTTCGAGCTCATCGCCGCGAAGCTGCCTGGGATGATGCTTCAGGGTGGCGGTACCACCCCTAGAATACATATATAATTAATTAAAATAATATATTATTATCAAGAAAAAATAATATAGTCATATGTTTATTCACAGAGAAGCGGAAAAACTCGTTTTCTCAGTCAAATTTTTAGGTCCTATATAAATTGGGGGTGGGGGGGTCTGATATTACCGGAACTCCAAAAACTGGTAACCATGTTGTTTCTTGCACCAATGCCCACAACATTAGCCCGTTGGACCATTAAAAATTTTAAAAAGTAAAATTATGGACCACCCTAATGTACATGGTATTTCAGGTCGACCCTAGAAATATGGAAATTGGCGGAATTACTATGAGAAACTTCAAATACCAAATATCAAATACAAATTTATTACCAAATACCAATACCAATTTCCATATTTCTAGGGTCGACCTGAAACACCCTGTAGATTGACATTTTCGCATGTGTGAAATGTCGCCTCATCACTAAAGAGAACTTGGTTTAATAAGTTTTAGGTATGAATTTTTTCAATCAATTCTGTGCACAGGGCGGCTCGTCTTGGGTAATCCACTTCGTGTAATTCATGTAGCACTTTAATTTGGTAACTTTTTTAAATGTTGATTTTAAAATCTTTCGAATAGTCGTCTTTGGTATGCTCGGTCTACGTGATTCTGTGAAAGCTGACATTCTAGGATTTGTTTCAAAGGCATCTCTTACCAATTCGACATTTTCTTCAGAGGACGTCCAGATCTACAGAAGCTAAGGCTAACAAAGACTCTAAGATCCACTTTTAGGTTAGCCGGAGAGAAAGGAAAGAGTAGGGGGTTAAGAGAAGAGAATAAGGGGTTAAGTAAGTAGCAACACCAATCACTCGTGGGTTAACATTCACTGAAAAAAAGAGAAAAAAGACTCACCATCGGAGAAATAGTCGGAGAGAATAGGAGAGGGGTGAAAGATGAAAAGAAGTAAAATAAGAACGCTTACAAACCATGCAAACACAGTCTTAACTCACTGTCATACCATGCAAACTACAGACATGCAAGTAAAGAGAGTTACAGACATGCAAGTAAGGAGAGGATAAGAGAAAAAAGTAGGTAAAGTTAAACAAAAAGTGGGTTAGTTTACTCTACAAGCTACATCTACGTTCGTGTTAGTTTAATTTTTTTTTGGGGGGGGGGCAGGCATATATCACGCTGGCATGTCACAAGCTGGCATTAGACCTCAACAGACTCATCCCTGATTACGACTCCCAGAGCTCCTGTTGCCAATTGTTTTTTTTATTTTAAACACGTTAATATTTTTAAAATGCCTATCTAAACGGTTCTTAAACAAGTATTAACGCTGGTAGAGTTAACGACTGATGCGGGAAGATTATTCCATTTATCAATTACTTTAAACGTAAAGAAGTTTTTAGAGATATTAGTAATGAAACGTCTGCCACGCAACTTAAATCCGTTATTACAAGTATTGCTATTATCGAAAGTGAACAGTTTGTCAAAATTTACGTTATCGATGTTATTAACGATTTTGAAAACTTCAATAAGCTCCACCGTTAATCTTCTAGTTTCTAGTGAATGCAAGTCTAACTCTTTTATCCTATCTTCATAAGGTTTGTTGCGCAATGACGGAATTAGTTTCGTGGTACGACGCTGAACCCTTTCTAACCTATCAATATCCTCACGCAAATACGGGCACCAAAACTGAACGGCATATTCCAAATGATGCTTGACTAGGGACTTGTGAAGGGGCAATATAATATCCTTCGATTTAAATCCGAAATTATGCACTATGAAGCCTAACATCCTATTAGCTTTTGCGCAAGACTCCAGGCACTGGTTCCTAACTTTTAAATCCTTAGATACGCGTACGCCTAAATCTACTTCCTCGTCAACGCTCGCGAATTTTGACACGTTAGTAGTCAATCCTACATCTATGTCGTTAATGTAAATTACAAATAGCAATGGGCCTAACACTGAACCATGTGGGACACCGCTACCTACATCCAACCACCCCGATTCACTACCATTAGCAACGACCCTCTGTCTCCTAGCACGAAGCCATTCCTCTAACCAGTTAGTTACCTGACCGCGTATACCGTGCGCTTTAACCTTCGCAATTAATCTTCTATGCGGAACTGTATCGAACGCCTTTTTAAGATCTAAATAAATAAAGTCAGCCGCTCTATGCCTATCGTATTCGCGTACTATTTCGTTATAAAATTCTAACAAATTAGTTAAACAAGATCTATGGTGTCGAAACCCATGCTGACTACTATTAATCAAATCTCTACTTTCTAGGTGATTGATGATACGATCCCAAACTACCGATTCTAAAAGTTTACCGACAATTGACGTTAAGCTAATGGGCCTATAATTGCTAGCTACCGTGCGGTCGCCTTTTTTTAAAAATTGGCGTGACGTTGGCTAATTTGAAGTCTTCAGGAATAATCCCCGTTTCGAGTGACTGATTAAAAATCTTTCAAATGTCTGGGATAAAAAGCGTCAGGGCCTGGAGCCTTGCTAACTTTTAGCCTATCGATATAATGCGCAATCTCACCCTCGTAAACAGTTATTTCATCCAAAATAGTCTCGCTACTAAATGGAACGATATCGTCCGCGTCGGGGACATTATTTACGTCTTCTACAGTAAAAACTGCCGCAAAAAAAGTTATTGAAAATACCCGCCATCGCCTGAGCGTCAGAAGCCAAAGCTCCATTAACATCCACTAGAGGGCCTACGTCATCTTTTATCTGCTTACGATTATTGACGTATTCAAAAAACCTTTTTGAATTATGTTTACTATCCGCAGCTAAAAGTATCTCTAAATTACGCTTAGCATTCCTAACTGATCTTTTAACCTGACGTCTAAGCTCGATATATCTATTAAAGTTAGCTGCCGTGCCATTGCGCTTATTAAGTCTATACGCTCTATTACGCTCGTTTATGAACTCGCCTATTTCCCTAGTCCACCACTTCGGCCTCCCATGACTTCTAGCGCGCTTGAGCTTACGAGGAATAAACTTCCTTTCAATATTCATAAAACTTTCTTTAAACGCCTCCCAATGCAAATTTGTGCCATTACCCATAAATAAGTTATCCCAGTCCACTACTCTCATCCTATCCGCAAAACTATCAAAATTAGCCCTACGAAAATCAGGGACTTCTATTACGTTACTCTCCTTAGTGTTTTCTATCACTAACTTAAACCTAAGAATTTGATGATCACTACATCCTAAACTCTCGCCTGCTTCTTCTAAACTATCGACTATATTTTCGCCGTTCTTCATCACCAAATCTAAAATATTGTCACCGCGCGTTGGTTCGGTAACTATCTGTCATAAAAAATTATCCTCCATGAACTCAATCAATCTCAAACCCTCCTCATTACCAGTAAAAGTCTCGTAATTAACACTATGGCGGTTAAAGTCTCCGACAATTATACTATTCCGATTGTCAATAAAGTTACCAAGAAGTGAGTAAAATCTAGTATGTATCGGTATCGAAGGGTTGAACGGTAGATCTTACCTCATCACGAACAGATCCTGTTCTTTTAAATTTATTGACCAGTTCGTGAATTGATTTGTCTACAGTTTCTGGTTTGTGAATTCTTCTTTCGAATTTTTCTCGAATTCCTTTGCACTTCTTCCGTTAGATACGTAGTGGCGCTACCATCACACGTTCTTGTACATCCATCATCATCTATGGCCTGTAGAAAATAAAATAGAAATATCATTACTTTTGCAAAATAGATAGGGACTTTTGGGTCACCCTGTACAGCAACCGATAGATCACCCCCAACACTCACTGGGTATTAAACGCAAGTATACACTCTTTAAATTTTGGAAAACTTATATTATTACCGAACAGACAAAAATTACTGTAACAGATTTAATGCAGTCTTTAAAAAAGCAAAAGCAAATCATTATTATTAAAAAATTAATTAACAAAAATCCACTTCAAAAGGGCTATGGGACACTCCGAAAGAGGTAATTAACACAAAGAAGGTTGAAACAAAGCTCTTGTTCTCCCTCACACAAGGCGGAAATTCTTACAGTGACCCCAAAGACAGTCAATTTATTAAACAACCTTTTTCCAAATATCGGCTCCAATAATGCAGCATCGATCCCAACTACAGACACTCACTACCGACAATACATGCCACAACCAAATCCGAACTCATTTTTCTTGGATTCAATCCTGTCATGCGATATCTCTTTGGTCATAAAAAATCTAAAAACTAAAGATTCTTACAACAATACGATCCCGGTAAAAATATACAAATTAATATCCGATGAAACTGCAATAAGCTAATAAATGAATCGGTAACACAAGGCATATTCCCCGACAGTCTAAAGCAGTGGTACTCATTGGGCGGCTCGCGAGCCAAATATATATAGCGCATTTGGCTCGCGAGCCGCGCAATGAGTACCACTGCTCTAGACTCAGTAGAATCTGTGGCAGTGGTACTCATTGCGCGGCTCGCGAGCCAAATGCGCTATATATATATTGGGCTCGCGAGCCACCCAATGAGTACCACTGGTCTAAAGGAATCTAGAATATGCCCTGTATTTAAGTCGGGGAAACCCAAACACTCCATCTGGTTGTTGCCCCATGTTCAATAAACTTACTAAATTCTTAATCAAATACGATATTTTAACTAAAACAATTTGGTTTTGAGGTGGACAAACAACGGAGAATGCCATAAACATGCTATAAGAAAATGTGACTCAGCATTTAAACAGCGAAAAATACACTGCCTTGATCTTCCTCAACTTGTCAGAAGCATTTGAGACACTTTCTCATGAAATTTTATTGAATAAATTTCACACACAGAGTTGTCAGAAAAATCCTTCACAAGTTTAAAATGTTACTTGGACAATATGTAAGTTAGATAAGTGAATTATTACTCATTTGAAAGAAGATATCTTTACTTTTTTCTATTGATATATAATATTTCTGCTTTGCAGGTTAGATAACAATGTCACAGCTCACTCCTGAGCAGAGAGCAGAACTGGTGAAGCTGTACCATGAGCATGGCAAGTCTCTGACAAGGGTACAATGTGCACACAAACATGCACACAATTGCAAGACAGCTCCATCAAGGCACACAATTGCAAGACAGCTCCATCAAGGCACACAATACTGCGAGCCATACGTGACTTTCAGCAGGAAACTGGTGGAGTCAAAAACAGAAACAAAGGCAGAAATGGACGCTCTAAAGTCGCTTCAACAAACGAAAATGCTGAACAGATTAGGTCCCTTCAGCAAAATCCACGAAAATCGTCACGCCGACTATCTGCTGAACTTGGCATCATTAGAGGCTCTGTGTTGCAAATTTTCACAATGATCTTAAATTATGCCCCTATAAGATTCAGGTTCTTCAATTACAACCTCATTAAAACAAGCAGCTCGACTGCACTTTGGAGAAGGAACGTCAGAGTTGGTGGAGCAAAATCCAGGAATCACACAGCGAATTCAGTTCATGGATGAGGCTCATTTTAATCTTTCTGTCCACGGAAACAAGCAAAATTTCCGAATATGGGCTTGTGAGCAGCCACATGAAACTGAGGAGCGTCTTCTCAGTGTGAAAAAGTTAAATGTGTGGTGTGCTATAAGATATGGATGCATCATCGGTTCATTCTTTTTTGAAGGCGAAAATGGTGATACTGTGACCGTCAACGCTACCAGTTACCTTAAGATGCTCAGAAGGAAATACTGGCCAGCAATTTAGAGACGTAATAATATCACTCAAAACGATCTCTGGTTTATGCATGATGATGCTCCTACTCACAGCTAACGTGGTGCTAGACTGGCTGAGGGAGAAGCTGCAAGACAGGATCCTATTGGGACGCACAGAGCGACAATGGCCATCACACAGCCCCGACCTGAATCCATGCGACTGCTTCCTCTGGGGTTATCTTAAGAATTAGATGTACAAAAATCCAAAGCCAGGAATTTAAATACCCTCAACGCTAACATTCGGCCAGAAGTGAAACGAATTCAGCAAGACACAATCATAGCTGTGGTGGACAATTTCCTCACCAGATTGCAGTGGGTACGAGGACAGAGAGAACGCTGGGTTGAGCATATCATGCACTTCTTGATTTTTATGACTGTATAGAAATGTTTATATTAACACAAAATTAAACGTCTGTAATTTCCATTTGATTTTATTTTGTCTCAGTACTCGTTCTTTTCTGAAATACATGTTCTTAAAGTTGTGAAGGTTTTTTCTGACCACTCTGTATACGGAATAAGAGGAAATATCCTCGATTGGTTTAAATCATATCTGTCAAATCGTCATCAGTATATCAGATTAAAAGACAACTCATCCAACAAGGCGATGCTAACTAGTGGAGTCCCACAAGGATATATTCTTGGCCCATTACTATTTCTAATTCACGTCAACGATTTTCATCTCTCAACCACATCAAAGTGAATACAATACGCAGATGATACCATACTTACTTCTTCCTATCATAACTCAGAATTTCTGATTAATGAAACGATCAGGCAATTAGAAAATGTGTATAAAAGGATGTGTGCTAATAAACTTTTATTGAACCTGACAAAATCATCTTATATGAGTATTACCACAAAACATTAATATTTTGGGGTCTCTTTGCTTGTGACCCACTGCACATGTTGGGCTTCTATAATGAAAAATAAAAACTTTTGTATTTGCCATTTACTATTACTTATTCGGACCATAGTGGATTTAATATCCCAGAAAAGTTCCACGTCCCATACCCAGTCTGTGTGTAACATAAAGGTTATCTCAGGGGACCATTCTGAGTTATATCAGATTAAACAGACGTGTTAAGTGCTTCGAAATGTGGACGCTCAAAGTTTCCGGTTGAGTTTAAGTTTTGGATTTGGATTAAAAATACAAAAATACAACAGTTACCCTTTTTCTTTAATGTCAAATCAGTCCAACGTAAATTCAACGAGTTTCTTGCGTATGTTGAGGTTTTGAATGTAATTGTCTACGTTAGCTTTAAACCCTAGACCCTGTTCCAAAGCTGGGTCATATTTGTTTAGCAGACGCTATATTTTGGTACCCTTTTGCTTGTGACCGGTTGCGCAAGTTGGCCTTCCATCATGAAAAAAATTGTATTTCCCATTTACTATTACTTATTCAGACCATAGTGCCAACCCCCTCCCCCCTTGTTGCAAGAAGCCCTCCCCCAGTGCCAACCCCCCAAAGGGGGGACTCCCCCAGCTTGCTGGCGGAGTCCACCTAACCTCTTTGGGGAGAAGTGGGACGGCCTCACCCCCCAAAAGGGGTATACCTAACATAAGAAAGAGAGGAGGAGAGAGAGGAAGAAAGCATCCAGCTTCTGCGAGAGGCAGAAGCTCAATGAGAGTTCAAGGTAGCAACACTTGACATGGAACTCTAAATCCGCCAGTTGGCGTAGAAGCCAGTTGGATTAGTCCGCCAGTTGACTTAGAAGACCTAGAAGTCAGGTGAGTAGTATGCTCGCAAAATGGGAGAGAGCAATGTAATTGCAAATGTTGCATAGTATTGCAAGAGTGCCACCCCACCCCGTTTTGAAAGGCACCCCCATAGTACCAACCCCACCCCCTTTTGTTGCAAAGAGGGTTATGCAACTTGGAGGCGGAGTTATCCCCAAGCTGCAATGAACCCTGTGGGGGTATGCAACTTGGAGTTATCCCCCAAGCTGCATTGATCCCCCCAAAGGGGGAGACCTATCCTAAGAGAGAGGAGAGGTGTTCACCCGGCAGGAGCCAGGCGCATATGAAGACTTCAGCCAAGTGGCCGCTGTCTTATAGGACCCCTAATCAGCCAGTTGGCTTAATCAGTCAGTGCCTCCGGGCATCATCAGCCAGTTGGTTTAATCAGCCAGTGCCCTGGGCACCATCAGCCAGTTCGGACAGTGCACACACCCACAAGTTTACATACACATTACGTTTATGTGCGTCGCGCACTAAAATGAGGTGGGCTCGAGACCCGTCGCGGCCTTCCACGGCTGCTACCCAGGGTGCCCTAATGATCAGAAAAAAAAATTTGGGTTCGATACCAGGCCCGGTCTTCCACGGTTGCTACCCAGGGTGCCCTAATCAGAAAAAAATAGGTTCGAGACTCGGCCCAGTCTTCCACGGTTGCTACCCAGGGTGCCCTAATCAGAAAAAAATTGGGTTCGAGACTCGGTCCGGCCTTCCACGGTTGCTACCCATGGTGCCCTAATGATCAGAAAAAAATCGGGTTCGAACCCCGGAGCGGCTGATAGTCAGGGTGACCTAATGATCCATGTTAAACTAAGGTGGAGTGTAAGCATCTTTCAACGGCTCGTAGGGGCAGGCCCCCGTTATTGCAACACTCATCAGCGTTAAACTGTAAGGTGGAGGCAGGTTCGATACCCGGCGTGGACGATAGACAGGGGGACCTAATGATCCGTAGGTCTAAGGTGGGGCGTAAATCTTCGAACAATTCGCACGGAGGGCAAAGGCGAGCCTATATATGCAAATTTCCGGAAAAAAGTTCATCTAAAAATTCGTGTAAGCACTTCCCCGTTATTGCAACACTCGATCATGATGTTTATTTCTCTCTCTCACCACCAGCTGGCGTATCTGGTTGAGTTGCCAGTTTGCACTATTTATTTAATTAAAGCATATCTTCTGACATAATCCGATTTAGAAACCAACCAATTGATATAATTAAATACCGTGTACAAACAAAAAGGAATAAATAAAACGCCAATACATCATTCTGTTTATTTAGGCAAATTAATATAAATAAATATAGTTATATTAAACGATTAAATATATTGAAAATAATACTGTACATTTCTATACTAGCCATTTGGTCTAATTAAATAATAATAATTTAAATTCAATTAATTTCAATATCCTTGCTTAATAATAACGTTTATAAATTTCCAAAAAATAATTTCACAGCAATTAAAACACTCCAGAATCCAAGCTTCCATGTAATTTATCCACTTCAATTCAATTAATTTCAATATCCTTGCTTAATAATAACGTTTATAAATTTCCAAAAAATAATTTCACAGCAATTAAATTTCCAAAAAATAATTTCACGGCAATTAAAACACTCCAGAATCCAAGCTTCGATTATATGAAATACTTATTTCGACGCATCCCGAATCTATTTGAATGTTTATTTATTCCAGTATCAAGACGAAAAGGAAATAACTCGAATTCTGACTCAGATAAATTTTGAGTCAATGCGGTTTGAAGAAAAAAAAAATTCGCACGCAAAAACGCTCGCTGAGGCGAAATTTGATGGGCGCCATCTTGAAAGACTGATACAATGACTTGATAAAGAATTGAGTTTGCATGCAAATGCCACCAAAATGTAGTAATTAAGCCCTTCTCATGCTGCTTTTTATACTATTTTCTCTATGTTTATTCCATTTCTCTCTATCCTTCATCATTCTATTTACACACGCTTCGCTGTACTTTATAAATACGTGGCTGAGTGGTAACCGTTATAATTTGAAATGGGCATGGGAGGAATAATATGCAACCGTTTAACATTCTACTAACTTCATTTATACCGAAAGCACTTTTAGATATAACGGGTAATGCGAAGGGCAGTAACGTAACACTATTTTAAATTTACTACAACACACACACACAAATCACCTCAGCTCCACGACTTCTTAGTTCCAAGGCCGACCGTTGACTGAAAGGGTATTTCTAACCAAACAAACGTTTTCACGAGGCAAACACAATGCGGCTAATTCTGCATATTGTTAAAAGCGTAGAAGCTTGGAACTTATCCATCAATAAAGAATTATGAATTGCTTCGATATATATATATATATATATATATATATATATATATATATTATTATATATATATATATATATTTATACATATCTATATATATATATTTATACATATCTATATTTATTTATATTTTATACATATATATATTTATATATATATTTATACATATATATATTTATATATATATATTTATATACATATATATATTTATATATATATTTATACATATAATATTTTTTTATATATATATTTAATATTATATATATATTTATTTATATATATATAAATATATTTATATATATATATATATATATTTATATATATATATATTTTATATATATATATATTTATATATATATATATATATATATATATAATATATATATAATTATATATATATTATATATCGTAACCGGAAATTCGCCGTAAACATTTTCGCCGTAGGAAAATTCGCCGTAAACATTTTCGCCGTAAACATTTTCGCCGTAAGTCTAATCCGCCATAAGGAAAATTCGCTGTAAATAAAATAAATTAAAATTTAAAAAAAGTTTAACTGAACCCTTATAATACCGGTAGCCTGCATACCTTTTATATATAAATGTTTTTTATTAGAGACACTTGGCAACTTTATCAACCAATCAACCATTGGCCGTAAATAAAATAAATTAAAAGTTAAAACAAAAGTTTAATACTGAGCCCTTATAATGGCCTACATTCCTTATATATATATAATATATAATATATATTTTTATATATATATATGTTAACCTCCGTCTATGGCCCTGGGGTGGTTCGGAGTCGACGGGGGTTCTGGTTAGGAGGCAGCAACGGATATTTCTTCTATAACACTCTAATTCTTTTCCGCCGGTCAAATGGTGGGTCGCCACTTGTTGAACTCTTGGCTACAGACTCGCCAGACTATGCCAATATCTTCTATGGTGCTTGGGTTGTCCCTTTCTTAATTTGGGCAAAGGGTTGCCAGTTGTTAATTCTTCTCTTTTTATAATACTCTGATACTTTCTCTGATACTAAAATTATCGACTTTTCTTTTATAACTTATCGACTTAACTGACTAAGTTCTTCTGAAGAGAGCACGGCTCGAAGGGGAAAATAAAAAGTGTTTCTCACTGTAGTTTACTTCTAAAAATGTACAGGTAGTGCTCTGAATTTACAGGGGTAGAGGTTCGACCTCTTTCGACCATGGCTCAGGCCGGAATCTAAAAAGTTAAGGAGGCAAGGGGCCTCTGCCCCCTCCTCGCAGCGAGGCTGCTAACAAGGGAGGCTCGTAGCAGTGACCAAAGCAGAGTCTCGTAATGAAGTGCTGTTCATTTTACAAATACATGTATAATATAAGCCTAAATGTTGGGGGACGGCAGTTGAAGGTTAAGTTCCCCCCTTTTAAACACATGATCAGATGTTTGAAAGATTCCAAATAAAAATTTAAAAAAAAAAAAAAAATAATCGTATATTTTTGCCGAATCTTCATTTCTGAAGGCGATATCATATCATAGTAGTACATAAGTACAATTTAAGTACACGACTGAGTATGTATTAATTTTGGTTTATTACAATTACGATTACAATTACCAATTAATTCATATTCACTTATTATTGTTTAATTACACTTCTATTAAAGTACATTCTAAATTATATATTAAATCATTACATTTAATTACAGTTTCATTGAAGTACATTACATCGTTTACCATTCTTACAGTGTTTTTATATATTTATATATGGCTATAATATATGGTTATAATATATGGTTATAATATATGGTTATTATATATGGTTATTATATATATGGTTATTATATATGGTTATTAGTACAACACAAGTACATGAGACATGACACACATAATATAACATAACGCATGATAATGTTATAAATTCGAATCAGAGCGAAAGGAGATTTTTATCTTTGAAGCGTTCAATTTTGCCATAGTTAGCGGAATTTGATAACTTAACTAAGCATTTTCGAGTTCAATGCGGGAGGTGATATAATAAAAAATAATAAAAATAATACGAGAACGTATTTGTGCGTTTTCGAACGAATGCCTAAAGTTTTGCTTTTCATAGACTGACACGAGTAAAAATGAATATTTAATAAAATTTATATAGGGTAATGGTCAAGTTAAGATATGGACGTATAGTTGAATAGGGTTGAATAATAATATTTATACTACATAGCATATAAATAATGACTTCTATAGAGTGTACACTTTTTATTATGATGTTAAAGAATTTTCATACATTTAATACTGGAGATATGATGAAGGGAAATTAATGACGGGAAAATGTGACGTCATAGTTATTGAATTTGTACGTATAGTACAAATCATTATTAGGAAGATTTACAAGAACGAATTAGAGACAAAGAGTGGGTATTAATGAATAAGAAGTACAAATCGAAATTCTATCCAAAACTCGCTTTGGCGATTTTGGTTTCTCATGTAAAAATGAATATGGATTATTCATTGTTCATTTTTACATATATTATATATATATATATATTATATATATGTTTTAATAGAGACTCTTGGTAACTTTATAAACCAATCAACCATTTAGAGAGAGTTAATGTCTTTAAAATTAAGCTATCTAGTTCACATTCTGCTTGTTGGCTCCTTTGATAAACATTTGCATTAACTAAACCCTTATAATGGTCTATACCGTGAAAACTAGCCGCGGCGGTGTGAAATTAGTAGATGATATGAACTACGTTTACCGACTTGATAGAAAATACGGTGAAAAAACGTATTGGAAATGTGAGAATAAAGAGTGCAAAACAAGAATGCATACTTTGCTGGGAAATGAGAATTTATCAATATGTAAAACATTCGGTGAGCATTGTCATCCTTCTCAACCCTCGAAACCTAAAGTTTATCAAGCAATGGCGAATTCAAAATCATCAGGTACTAATTCACAAACCTCTGCGCGATCGTTAATTGCCGATATTTCATCAAATTTAGATAACAACGCTTCATCTCTGATGCCGTCTTTAGCACATTTGTCTCGCAATATTAGAGGCTGGAGGCAAAAGAAGAGCCAAGCACCCGCTATCCCAAAACGAAGAAGTGGATATATAATTCCAGATGATTATAAATTTCTTGAAAATGGTGAGCAGTTTTTTATATACGATAGTGGTGAAGATGATGAAGAGAGAATTTTAGTTTTTGGCACACAAGCGGGGTTAGATGACCTTGAAAATAATAAGGATTGGGCTTGCGACGGTACATTTAAATGCAGCCCAGATATATATTATCAGTTATTCACGCTACATATAGTAATAAGAAGTATTAGCCCTCGTCTTTTTGTTTTGCTTCCCGGTAAATCCGAAGTAACGTACAGCAGATTTTTCATTGCCTTAAAGGGCTTACGTCCATCATTGGATCCCGAAACCTTAATGGTTGACTTCGAGAGAGCAACTATCAACGCTTTCTCTAACATATTCACAACAACAACTATTACAGGTTGTTTATTTCATATGACAAAGAATATTTATCGCAAAATTGTTGATATCGGTTTAAAGTTGCGCTATCAAACAGACGCTGAATTTAACACGAAAATTAAATGCTTCACAGCATTAGCATTTCTTCCAGTTAGCGATATTATTGATGGCTTTATTTTGATGATGAATTTGCCCCAAGAATTTGTATCTTACTTTGAAACTCACTATATAGGAGGAGAACGAGGCCAAGGCGCGCGAAGGCGAAGAATGGAGCCAACATTTCCTATAGAATTGTGGAATGTTGTCGAAAGAACTCATAATAATATGCCGAGAACGAACAACAGTATAGAAGGCTTCCACAATGCAATACAAAGCTCTATTACTAACATGCATCCAAGTATCTGGAAACTCATAACCAATTTGATGAAGGAAGAGAGTTTAGCGAAGAAGAAAAAGTGTGATGCAGATCGAGGAGACAAAGCAGAGATGAAGAAAAAGTGTAGCGATATTAATGCAAGACTACAGCGACAAGTGCTTCGATACAATCCGCAGCAAAAAGTAAATTATTTACGCAGCATCGCTTGGAATTTGCACACTTTTTAAATGACCTCATTACATTATTTTTAAGAAGTTTTATCACTGACTTTTACCATTGAATAAAGACTTGCCTTTTTAATGTTTATATAATACCCTTTATCATCCATTGATTACACTGGCCAACAAAATGAAACTTTTTTTCTCATCACAAACATGATCACACTTTTCTTAATGCAGTTTTCGCGCTGATTCCGAATCTGGTTTTATGTTTTTTCTAGCACGTAGAGTTATATAGATACACTGGTTTTGATATTTTTAAGTTTTTGATATTGCTATAAGAAAATTTATGGATGTATAGATCACACTTAGGAATACTAAACAACAAATACATCATATACTTTATTCAATGTACTTATAAATAAAGAATATATACATTATTTTATTAAAAGCGCTGTGAGTGTGATTTCCTTTTGTAAATTTGGCCTGGATTGTCACGATACAGCATCCAACAATGGTCCGCCATCATGCTTTCATTCCAATATCCTTGGTAGCGCTTCTCCATCATCTGAATATCTTGATGGAAGCGCTCTCCTTGCTCGTCACTCACTGCACCAAGGTTTTCAGGAAAGAAATCTAAGTGGGAATGCAGGAAGTGAATATTAACGACATTCGACACTCCATTTCTTTGAAGGCATCAAGGAGGTTCTTGACTCCATCCTTATACGCAGGTGACTTGTTGCTTCCAAGAAAGTTTTCACATATCCATTTGTGAATCCTGACTGCATACCCATAAGCATTCCTATAACTTTTAGATCTCCACAAACATTCCATTGATGACTGTCGTATTTGATTGCCTTAAGTAGTATATCCATATTGTCATATGTCTCTTTTAGATGGACGGAATGGGCAATGGGGATGGATGGCATTATATTACCATTATGCAAAAGAACTGCTTTCAGGCTTCTCTGCGACGAATCAATAAAGAGGCGCCACTCAGATACCACATACGTCTGAGATATGGCTGTAAATAGTCCATTGATGTCATGGCAATAACAGAGAGGACCGTCTACTGAAAAGAATGCTGTTAATTCAAAATTCCGCTTTCGGTAGTAACTAATACGAACATTGTTCTCAAATAAATTGTTCTCCTTTAGTCTTGAGGCGAGAAGCTCTGATTTCTCTTTAGACAGCGATAAGTCTCTAACAAGATCATTCAACTGTCCTTGGGTTAACTTTTTAGGCTCTAAATGTCTACCTTCAAAAGTGTACTCTGGTTCTGTAGATGGTCCGGAAACGCCAGTTGCACCTTCATCACTTTCCATGTCATCTATGATAGAATCTAGCCTATCACTTGGGGGAATTGGAATGGGCAATGTTTCATCATGTTTTACTGGTCTACGTGCTGAATCCAAGTTTGGATATACAATCTGGTGTTTGTTCTTGGCAGAAAACCCCATTAAGTTCACACTACAAAAATAAGTCTTCATGATGATCTCTCGGCTCCCTCCATATCATGGGTATGGCAAATGGCATTGAAGCTTTTTTTTTGTTAAGCCAATCACGTAATCCATTTGAACAGCCAGAACAGATTTGATGTGGCGCCCATGGTTTATCTTGGTCACCTAGATGGCAACCAAAGTATAGCTTGTATATTTTCTTAATGTCGGTTGTAATACTTCGTCGCTGTGTTTTAGTTGTCAACTGGCCGCATACGAAACAGAACTTGTCGGGGTCATTCTTACATTGTCGAGGCATGTTGACTGACCTGAGCAAACTATAAATTCAAAAAAAATGTACACCAACTTGACACAACAAGTTCTTGGACTGGACTGATCTTTTGACACACAAAGCACGGCGTTGTTGCCTGAATCACAATGCTGCTAGACGTAAAAGCTCACACCTGAAATACATAAGATGTATAATTAAGATAATTGAAATAAATAAGATGAATAAACTAAAAAAACACAATAAAATAAACACAATCAAATGTTGAAATATTAGTATTTTGCCTATTTAAAATGGTTAAATCTGTGTAGTTATATATATGCCTTCATCTTGAAAACTATACGTGCTAGAAAAAATCTGAATGCAGTTTTGGAATCAGCGTGAAAAATGCTATCCAGCCAATACATATTTTACTCTGATAAAAAATCTTTGTTGACCAGTGTTATTTTTAAAAATTTTACGACGAAATGTCCTTACGGCGAATTTGTCTTACGGCGAAAATGTTTACGGCGAAAATGTTTACGGCGAATTTTCCTACGGCGAAAATGTTTGCGGCGAAATTTCCTAGTACCGAAAGGTAAACAGCGCAGATGTATTTAGTTTGAGATTGACATGTAAGCCGTAGCCAGAGGGTATAAAATTTGGAAGATTCGAGTTGGGAAGTAGTATGACCGCAAAAAGGCCGATTGCAATTGCAGTGCAATGTTGATCAAATGTTGCAAGGGGGAAAGGGGGGAGTTCGTACCCATTGGAAGAGGGGTGTTGGCACCCATGGGGGAAGAGGTTGGCACCCATTGGGAGGGGGTATACAGGCAAGGGGGAGGGTGTTTAGCCCCAAGCTGCATGAAGAGGGAAATGGAGTTTACTCCCCCAAGCCTTACCTGACCTAGAAAGGTAGCCTAAGGGAGAAGAGAGCGAAGGAGAGAGGAGATATTTACCCTGGCATGTCTCGACACATAATGATGCTCTTGATCCCCGCAGTTGACTTAGAAGTCTTAAAGCCAGTTGGCTTAAAAAGCGTAAATGGCTTGTTTAGAAGGAGTATATATATATGTTAAACACAGACCGTGCATGGAACAAGGAACTCTTCTGGGAAAATTAAATCCACTATAGTCCGAATAAGTAATGGTAAATGACAAATACCATAGTTTTTCTTTTTCATGATGCTAGCCCGACGTGGGCAACGGGTCTCTCGCAGAGAGGTCCCATAAATATAGCTTCCCTCACCAGCTATCTGCAAAGCAGACAGGATCCAGCTTTGGGACATGGATCTAGGGTTTAAAGCAAGCCTAGTCCCACTACATTCAGAACCTCTATATAAGTAAAAGACTCGTTGCATTCACGTCGGATTGAATAAATCAAAGAGAAAGGGGTAACTATTGTATTTTTAGCCAAAAAAACAAAACTTAAACCTCAACCGGGACATTGAGCGTCCACTTTTCAAGGCACGTAACACGTCCGTTTAATATACACAAACTCAGAATGGTCCCCTGAGAAACTTATATGTTAAACACAGACCGTGCATGGAACAAGGAACTCTTCTGGGAAAATTAAATCCACTATAGTCCGAATAAGTAATGGTAAATGACAAATACCATAGTTTTTCTTTTTCATGATGCTAGCCCGACGTGGGCAACGGGTCTCTCGCAAAGAGGTCCCATAAATATAGCTGGTAACATATCATATGACAATTCCCATAAACATGTGATGACCTCGATGTTGCCAGTTTTTATTTTTTTCCTGAAACTATTACCTTCTCATAGTTTGTTTCAACAATGCATATATTATTATCTCCACGAGCATAGACATTGCAAGAAAAGATTCTAACTAAGGATAAGTAAAGTTCTTTCATGGTCAGAATATATACTTTTATAGATGTCAAACATAAAAATATAATAAAATTCTATATTAACATAAATATATATTCGATACACATTTACGTCATGGCTTTAACATCAGTATTTCGTATAGCTTCCTCCAGCATCAATAATTTCTTGCAATCGTTGCGGCATAGAAGAGGCCAGACTGTAGGGAATGTTTGGTGTTCGGCGTAAGCTCTCCCAACTATTCCTCGTGTGAGCTAAAAGTGCTTCAAATGTTCTTTCATTGCGTTGCTCCCATTCGTTAATCATTATTGCCGAAAGGTTTTCAATCGGATTCAAATCAGGAGAACGTGGTGGCAGAATTAGATTAATAATCTCTGGGTGATCTTCATACCACGCTCTCACAACGTTACTCCTATGAATGGGACTGTTATCTTCCATTAAGTAAAATGGTTCCGGCGCTGGAACCAGATACGCACGAACACTGGAAAGCAGCACCTCTTCCAGTATCTGACAATATTGCTGTCCAGTAAAGCGTCCATCTACTTGAGTCAATTCTCCGATACCATAGCCAGACATCCAGCCCCACACATCGAGATTGATGTGACCACTACGTTTGCTCGGGAAAACATTTCCTTCTTCATACCGTTTTCCGCGCTGCCTCCAACAATGCAGGGAACCATGACTATCTGTTGAAAATGTTTTTTCTTCACAGTACACAAATTTTCTCCATAATTCTTCCTCCTGCGGCAAGTATTGCAAGGCAAATCCCATCCGCGCCTCTTTATGCTCAATCGTCAATGCAGGTTTTATAGCTGGACGGCGAGAAAAATACCCTGCCTCGTGAAGTCTGTTGTTCACTGTATTTGCGCTACAACGAAGGTTCAGGTCCCTGTAAATATGCGTCGCTGGAACAAACGGATGCTCTCTGGCATGATTAACAATCGCAGCATCTTCCTCTTGAGATGTTGAACGCGGAGGACCAGACTTCGGCAAAGTGGCGATTGAGTTTTCTGCTTCATACCGATGAATCCACCGTTCCACAGTGCTTCGATGAACGTCTAGTCGTCTTGATATTTCTCTTATTGGCACACCATATTCATGCAATGTCACCATTGCTCCCCGCATTGCCTGGGTCGTCTCGTGGTGCACAGACAGCCTTTCCATCTTTGTGTAAATGGCTTATGTGAAGCGTGCTGGGACGATAAAGGAAATGAGGATACCATGCACCCTTTCTGAAATTGATTTCGGTTGTGAAGGGTACCAACCCTTCGAATGGTAATAATAATCAGTCAATTTCCTATTTTGTTGAACATATGCATAAAAAATTCGTCTTAAAAGTCAAGGATCCAAAGATTGTCAGCAATCAACAGTATAATCATATTTTATTTCCATAACTACTCATGACTACTCTGTCATAGTAAATAACCTTATTTACTATGACAGTGGCCTCTAGCCACATACGTTAAACCTATCAGTGCGTCTAAGACCAGACTCTTCTGTTTCTGTCAATTCATTGTTAGTTTAAGGTATTTTGCTCGTTGTCTTTCTAGGTCTAGGGCATTAAAATAAATATTTGAGTTTGTGTTTAGCATTTCCTCCTCCCTTCATAATTCCCCACCCAACCTCGTTTCCTTCGACATAGCAACGCTTACCTCCATCCTCATTCCAATTCCTTCATTAAACCTATTATCGCTTTTATTGTCCCTTCCTTCCATCCTTCAATGCCAGCGTTCTTAAACCTAGCACATAAATTATATAATATGGAATCTAACACCTTAGATCTCTACGCATTCATGTTACTTGAAGACGCCTGTGTCTTAGGGGAATCTAAGTGTTGAGAGTGGGCTTGAGGGGTAGTCAATAGATTATTATAGATGACCTTCAACGCTCCAACTATTTAAAAATTATTATTTATTACGCACATCATATGGCATAATACACACATGAATTTAAGTATCTCTTACACTATAGGAATGGAATTGAATCCTACCAGAGTTAAAAAGTCGAAAAATATGATAGATTAGTTTGTATTAAGAGGTCACTAAGAGAAAAGGATTTGGAGTAGAGCGGAAGGCAGAGAGTATATTTTCTCGAGTTTCGGTTATTATTAACGTTATGGATACATTGCCATGCGGTGTGATCAGAGAGGGAGAGACAGAGACAGAGACAGACAGAGAGAGAGACAGAGACAGAGAGAGCTTTTAAATCACACCTTTTAAATGGTTTGTGGGTAAGGGCTTCACGTATGTTATTTTAGTCCAGGGTAGTTTATGTGGAGGTGTTAACGTAACTTGCACTTGGGACTGTTAATTGTAAGACAACTACCATAGCTGGGACTGAGACACGTTATTCCCTGCATACTCTATATATATATATATATCTATATACAGTATGTCTCTATATATAAATAGATAGAGTGATCAACACAATGATAATGTGGACGTCATTGATGGGGTTAAAGCAATTATGTACACCAATCCGAACACACCTCCGCTGCCATAAGGACCGCCCATTTTATACCTAACAGACTTGCTTGGGACGAGACAGAGGCGCGAGACTCCTTGTAAGCACTGTACATGACTCTTTTTCCCCCCACCACGCATTTTTTTCTTTGTATCTTTGATGATTCCGTCCCGTGTACGCTTTAAGCGCTTTTTTAGAGCTTCTTTAGGCTTAGTCTCCGCCATTACGTATGTCTTCTACCGTGTTAAGACCTGATTGTGACGCTTTCTTGCCAAGATATCTGGCACCACTCTTCAGCACGGAGACAGCCGTACGCAGTATGGTTGAAAAAAATGGATCCAATCCCACTCCCGATAGACTGTGAAAGGCCTTCGGGTCATTATATCACAGTGCGACGAAAGTGCAGCTTCACTGTTAAGCTCCCGTCACCGAATGGAAAACCTTCCCCCCTCATTCGTTCTTATATATATTGAGATACTGGTTAGTAGGTTAGTTGCGGCATTGACATAATAAAGCTTGTCGTATATGATGCTTAAGCTCCTTCCTCTAGGATTGGGAATGTGAGCGATGCGCAGCAGGCGCGCCTGGGTATCCCCAACAAACTGATGTTCCACGATATTGCTGTAAATATAGCACATGTCCGGGGGAGGGTAGCCATCGTTCAATTTCTCCAATTTCAGCTGATACATTAAGCTGCACAAGTCATGTTGTGCTTCGGGAAAGGTATCTCTTTGGATGGCTGCTCCATATCGGCCCTAGGTTATAATTTTGAACAGACCTTTGTCTTTAATATTTCTGGTAGCCTCTGATTTTAGAGTCAGAGTATATGCCGGGGTATCTTTGTTTATGATTACGTATACTAAATCATCCGTAAAATTTGATCTTTTCAAACTACCATTTAAGTCTCTCACAACATCCTCGGCTGCGCCATAATGTCCCGGGCCTAGTGTTACTACTGAAGTGTAGTACAGCGCCTCTTAACTCTGGGCAGCACGTATTGTATCGTCCCGAGTTACCCCGGCCTTTTCACACTCATCACGGTTTCTAAGAACCGTAGAAACGGATTCTTTATTATCAATGCTTAAAAAGTTGGTAGCCAATTGAATTTCGCATATTCCTACCTCATATGATTCACGGCCCAATTCAATGGGCCCATGGAGTTCTGTTACAAAGTTGATCAAGTTGTTGCCAGGATGTACAGACAGAGGAGAAGAGGACGGGAGTGTGACGTAAAAATGGTTAGGTGCCATGTTGCAATACTATTTAAGCTTCATTATTGCATCAGCTTTTATATAGGTGTTAAAGCTTTCTGGGTACCCTAGCTATTTCACCAGTTACATTTTTCTCTTTCCTGAACCTTTGCTGCCTTAATTTTTTTCAGTTTTAAACAAATTTTTTTCCCAAATTAAATGTCACTTTCTGTAGCTCCTCCCTGTAAAAGCCCCTGCAATTTTTTCCACATTCAAATCTTCAACGTAGCCCTAACTTTAAAAATATCACGTGTCCAACCTTGTTGAAATCTCTTCGCGAATTTATTACCCGAACGCGACAGCCTTATATAATCATTGATTTTGAAATGTGCAGAGCGTGGTGGCACTCTACGAATATCTTTTCTCACCTCACGTTCTGTGTGCGTACCTCTTTCTAAAATTTCGTTAGGTGTTGTACCAATCGCACGGTGGTGTGAACAGTTGTAGGATGAGGCCAGCGAATCCAGCATGTCTATATACCTGTATGTGTTTTTATGTGTGAAATAAAGATGCATGAGTTCCTTTATGGTACGTTGAACTCTTTCAGCTAAAGATGCTTTATGTATAGAATTGCTAGTGTAATAACTGATGTTAAACTCTGTCAGCATGTTCTGAAATTCCCGGCCTGTAAATTCTTTCCCCATATCCGTACAAAAATAGCTAGGAATCCTGTTTTCTTTTAACATCAGCGTTTTGGTGGCTTAGTAACTGATTCAGGCGATTTATTTTTCAGGGGATTAACTACAAATATCTAGAAATACATCTATTATGAATAGGCTGTAGCGGTAGCCGCCATTATACGCTGAATATCTCTGCATGTCTGTTAAATCCGCCTGCCAAATAGAATCAATCGAGGCTGCTGCTGTCTTGGCCGTTTTAAACCTTTTTCTCACCGGTTTATGAAGTGCATAAGCATCCTGCTCCCAAAACTCTCAACATCTTTTTGCCCTACTCCCTCATTATAAATGCTTCTGTACAATCTATCAACGCCGCCATAGGAGGCTGCGTTAGAAATGTTATAATAACGTTTTCTTTATATGTTAGCCATTTGCGTATTTTAAAAGCGTCCGGGTAGGGTTGGTCGTCGCTGATTGGTCCCTTTTCCTCCTCTTCAGAGATGCTACAGATGGGGGCGAAGCCGTGTTCTGCTGTGGGACATGCAACGCTTGTCCCTAGTCTTTTAACCCGCTGAGATTACCTATCAATGTTTTGGGGACATTTATTTGCTGTAGTCTTGCTTTAATATGTTTCCATCCTGCTGGTAAGGGACTATTCAACTTTTTCACCAAGTCACAGACATGTCAACGATGTTCGGACCCTGTACCTTTGTTCCTTCTACAACAACCTCACCTGTATCGGTCCACTGTACAATGGGATCCTGACTTAATAGCTTGTAAAGCCTTTATTCCTCAATGTATGTGGGAGACTTCTTTTTAATACATGCTCGATATGTTGTTGGGTCGCACCGTCGTTCTTTGACTGCTCGTCACTAGCCTCGACCCCAGGTCCTAAGCCAACACGCTAAACGTCATCTGCGCTGCGCCTAATAACTACGAGGACCTCTGTAGGATTCTTATAATTTTCATATTCATGAAGAAATTTCTGCAGAGCTTCTTGATATAAGATTCTTTTCTCATCAGGTGACTTTTCACTGTTTAATAGATGTAACAAATCGCTTTTTATTCTTTTAAGCCTGCTTTTACGATGTTCTAGAACCGTATCTGGACTCTTTGAGCTTTGCAGTGAAGCATACACCTCGTGTGGAATCATGACTACTTTCTTCATTATATTAAACTAGTCAGTAAAGGCCCCAAAACTTAAAATAAGATGGGAAGGAAAGAACCCCCTCTTTGTACAATAATTCGTTTTTTCTTCCCCACAGTTTGACTTTTACGAGCTAGTGTGCGTATTGTTCTTGTACCTAGAGGTGGAAAGAGTACCAAAACGAGTACCATTACGATTAAGAGTACCGTAGTTTTTGAGTGGTCGAGTACGGTTTTTTAGTGTTCGAGTACGGGTACGCGTGTAAGAGTGTGGTTTCAAACTTTAACTGGTGCTTGGCTACATCTTTTAGCCAAGTACCAGTTAAAGTGCTTGGTTAAAGTGCTTAGTTAAAGTGCTTGGCTAAAGTGCTTGGTTAAAGTGCTTGGTTAAAGTGCTTGGCTACAACTTGTAGCCAAGCACCAGTTAAAGTTTGAAACCACACTCTTACATGCGTACCCGTACTCGAACACTAAAAAAAACCGTAAGCGACCACTTAAAAAATATGGTACTCCTAATCGTACTAGTACTGTACTTGTTTTGGTACTCGTTTTGGTACTCTTTCCACCTCTACTTGTAACGGCGTAGGCGAGCCTTCTGATGGGTTTTTATTGGTACATTACATTTTATTCTGGGATATACACCGTTTCAGGCTCGTTTGGGAATATATTCGTTCTTAGAAGCACCCTAAACGTGTCTCGCGGGAGAAGGTCACAAAGCAAATATATTGTGTATTTAGCGACACATCGCGCATGTATCTATTTTTGAAAAATAGATTCTGATTGATGACGAATACGCTTATGTTAAGATGGAGGGCGAACACTGTAAATGTCTCGGCAAACTTTTTATCCATTTCTAAAATGAGATCGTCAATCACAATGACCGTATGCTCATTTCCCTTTAACGAATTAACGTCATATACACCTTTGTGGAACAAAATATCATCTTGGTACTCGTTGAATACTGACTGGTATGTCGAATAGCACCATAATGAATTTATGCACAAATTTTGAGAACATCTCCTTATCTTTAATGATTTTAAGCATAAACACAGTTTTACAACATCCTGTAGGGCCAGATATAATACATGTGGACGATTTCGTGAACCTGAATTTTTCTACAGAATCCATCTCTAACACGTCACACACCTGAGTGGAACATTTACAAAATATAATAAAATTTTAGGCGATGCTCCTTATATTCTACAGTCTTGTTTTTCCTCTTCTTCCTCAGAACCGTGAATGACGATGAGGATGAGGTGCTGTGCCAGCAACATGTCCCCATCATCGATATTGCAGACGATACCGATGACAGAGTAATTGTTGTTGAGGCTAAAGACTCCATCCCGGCTAGCGAACCCCCAACGCCAACTGTAGCACCCCCACGCGAAAATTTGAGGAGAAAGGACATGATGAAGTTGATGATTCTCTTTCTGTGTCAGGTTTAAGCGTGCCAGGAGTGCACCGGTTGTTAGACCCCTAATAATTGAATCCCAGCCCTCTACATCTTACCACACAGACCCCACATTAGTTCCTTCTACAAATAAAACTGTGCCCCCTTATTCCTGTTCAATTCTGGTCGTACCCTCCACAGCAGCAGCATCTCGTTCTGTACAGAGTAGCATAACATTCGAGCTGGTGCGCACCGCCATCCCCACCCCAGCCCTGATTAGAAATCTATACGTAGTCAGGATCGGCCCGCGAACCATGTAAAGCAATAGTGTTGAGCACGGACTACGGCGCGTAGTTGAACGTATTGTGGAGTTTGCCCTTCAGAACAGCAACGGACGTGAAGTCAGGACGCGGCTGTTCTTCGGGTTCGTGTCAGATGACGATGATTTTTGGATAGTAATACCCTACATGAGCTTGGCTGCTGTAGACATAGACTACATTTTGGGTCGTATAATACAGGCCTCTCAAAGTAGTATCGTTTTCAACATGAACAACTTCACGATAGATATTGATTGGGTATTCCGTGTTGCGGGACATACGGCCACACCTTACACTCTTAATTTAAATTCTCAGGCTCTTTACAGACAGCATATAAACTCCGAGCGTGGTTGCGGCTTTAGCGCAGTAGTCATAGCTCATATGTTTACTGTACTAAATGCATGGGACACAAAAATTTGGTTGCCGACAATTGTGCAGCGTGCCCGTAAACTGGCCACAGATTGCAAGATGAGTTTGACTGTAATATGGGTCCCGAAGAGTTGAGAAGGGTGGAGCAGGAAATGAATGTTCGTATAGTTGTATTTGGAATGGATATATAATCGTCGTAGGACTGTGTGTTTTTAAAAGCAGTGTGAGAGACCGTGCAAGACCCCTACTTATTTTAGGGTTGTCAGGAACAATGTATCTCTCCATCCGCAATATAAGGGCTCTTTGCGCGAGTTATGATAAAAGTCGAAAATATGGAAGGCATCATGATTTGTGTAAAGGATATCTCGAGTTTGCGGATGATATAGTGAAACATTGTAAGGATTGTCACATGGTTTGTGAGCAATGTAAAAGTTCCAAACATGAAAGTCGTGTAGTTGAAGCTAAGAGGGATAGTAATGTGTGCAGACGCACATTTTTCAATAATAACTGTTTTGAGTTCCATAAATCAACTGGCACTTGCAGGAAAATGAGAACCTGTGAATGTGGCAATTGGGGGAAATTCACGGATAAATGTAATGAAATTCACTGTTCTACATGCCACGAGAAATATAAGGCAGATGGGATGAAGCATGTATGTTATATGAAAGATGCTAAGCCTAAAAATAAACTTTGTATAACTGTATAATATGACATAGAAACATACACGGATGCTGAAACCAAAGAGGTTATCCCACAGCTACTTGTCAGCCAGACTATCTGCGACGAATGCATGGTCTTCGAGTGTGATGAGTGTCACAAATGTGTTAAAAGAACAAACGTTTTTAAAACGATCGCACACGACAACCCCGTGAAACTCTTTGTGTCTTATATTGTCAAGTTAGCGAACAAGTTAAAAAATATGACTGTGTATATTTTTGCCCATAACGGCGCAAAATTTGACACACAACTCCTTTATAAGGAACTGCTTGAACACGAGTCATCGGAGATATTTACAGGTGCTCCCTTGAAAAGAGGAAAGAAACTTATACAGATGCAAAGAAGAGGTAATGTTTAGTTTAAAGACGCTTTATTATTCACACCTTGTAAATTAGCCAAGCTACCCAAGGTGATGGTCGTAGCCTTCGAAGTTTCAAAAGTGTATTTCCCTTACACTTTTCTCACTAGCGACACTTTAAATTACGTAGGCGTACCTCCATCCAAACATTATTTTAACTATGCCAACATGGGTGATAGTGAGCGTGAAGATTTTGAGCGCTACTACAACAGTTTTAATGAAGATATTCCTTACAATATAGCGGATGAATGTGAGCGTTATTGCGTGAATGATGTGCGCGTGTTTAGAGTATATTTCTAGGCCTTTAGAAGGATGTACATAGACCGATTCAACTGCGACCCGCTACAAGTCGCAACCACGATCGCCTCAGTGTGCTTTACGGTGTTCAAGAACAATTTCATACCTAAAGACACGCTAGCCTTTATTCACAGAAACAACCCACGTAGTTATGGGCATAAGGCTATTTACTGGCACATACACCTCCAGCAACAGATAGGTGTATACATAAAACATGCCCGCAACACAGGGGAGGTCGTGTTTTTTGGGTGGATGGTCTAAGCGAGGACCGTGCCACTGATGAGAAGACTGCGTACTCCTTTAACGGTTGCTGGTGGCATGGGTGCCCACGTCCTGAGTGTGGAATCGTAGGAGATATCCATGGTAGATCTCCTGGCGACAGTCTTGCATAGACCCGCACCCACGATCAGCTTATAGGCTCCCAGTTCACTCACAAGGTCTTGTGGGAGCACGAATATGATGCACGGATGGAGACAGATGGGCAGTATCACGAAGAAATAAACACCATCAAACGTTCAATGGTGTTCGATCCTCTAAAATGCGGTGATAGCTTGTTCGGTGGGCGTACAAACCCCTTCAAGCTATACTTTCCACCTGCGGAGGGCGTGAAACTCCATTACTATGACTTCTGTTCTTTATACCCCTACGTGATGAAGAACAATCCGTACCCCGTACGAGCATCTGAAAAACTGGTGGGACCCGCCTGCCCACCATCGAAGAGTTCTCAGCTAATTTGAATGAGAACTATTTCGGTCTTTCTTTCGTAGATGTGCTCCCCCTCGCGACTTATGGATGCCGATCTTACCCGTCGTTATAGATCACAAACTCATGTTTTCCCCGTGCGTGAAGTGCACAGAGTAGAACAATGGGGCCTGTAATCACACATCCAACCAGCGGAACATCAGGTGCGTATATACAAGTCCTGAGCTGTCCCTAGCCGTTCGCCACGGTTACGGAATATTGAAGCTATATGAGGTGTCGAGGTTTCAGAAGCTCCCCAAACTTTTCACACCATATATAAACACTTTTTGAAGGATAAAGGTAGAAACATCAGGCTACCCGCGAGGAGTTGAGACCGAAAATGAAAAATCGGCGTATATTCAGCGCTACCGTGATCGTGAAGGGATACAACTTGGCCGGTCCCAAATTGTAAAGAACCCAGGCAAGCGCTTTTGTGGAAAGTTGTGCCTAAATTTTCTTTCGGGGAAATTTGCTCAGAATACAGACAAGGGGAACGTCCATCTAGCCCAAAGTTATAACGACGTGTGGGATTATGCCAACGCTCCCAATTGTAGTGATTAATTCTTTTTTTACTTCTATGTAGTGATTAATTCTTTTTTACATCTTATTTGCCTTTTTAACTATTTGCTCTTTCTTTATTCAATTTCTTTTTATCGTTTGCTATTTCTCTTTACACTCGATTTCACTATACTTTATAAAAACGGGTAGCGTGAGCCGGTGAGGAATTTGAACAATGCGCAGAAACGGGATATAAATTATACTTCATTTATTCTTTAACTGACATTTTATTTATACCGAAACACTTTACACAAACGGGGTAATGCGAGGGAGAAATTAACGTTAACATTTAGCCGGAGAGAGGCACGAAAGAATATTCTAAATTTACAAAAATATCTTAATACTAAAAAACACCTTATTAGGCCAACGGCCGTTCGATAACTGAAGGGCATTTCTCTCTCGTCCCTAGACCCATTTCGGGTGTTGCCAACTATCATTTTATAAACAAACATTATTAATTTCTTATTACTCGTACAAACCATAATTACATTCCATATTAAACATTATTATCTTCTTTATTAAACAAACATTATTAGATTCTTATAACCAAAACATTTAATTATTAATTCGACATTACTACACGATATCGTGGAGATCGTGAATGTGGGTAATACGTACATAATAAAGTACAACATGACCGAATTGGCTACAGATACATCACGTGTTACAAACATACCTGTAGCCAGCTTCACCACAGCGTATGCTTGCATCAAACTTTGGAGTCTACTGCATTCTCTTGGGCGGAGGGTTCTATACGCAGACACAGATAGTGTGATATTCACGGGAGGGAAAGTGATTATATGCCACCTATTGGGGAATTCCTCGGAGAGCTGACTGATGAGATCAAGGATGAGTATGGAGATAGTGCCTACGCTGATTCTTTTGTCTCAACAATCTGCCTAGGAACCAAATTCGTAGAATACCTTAAAGAAACCTACCTAGAAGAAAACTCAGAAAACCAAAAGTTCTTCAAAACAATAATTCTGGGTAAATTTTTTCCCCTTGTCGGGGGAATGTTAAAAAAAAGTTGCTATGTGTAGAAATCACATATATTTCGAAATAAAATATAAACAAAACAAATATTTACCACAAAATAAATTTAGAATAACTAAAAAACAACCCTTGTTTCTAACCAACCAACTAGTGAAGTTGGGTTTCCCTAATTAAAAAAAAGAAGAAAGAAAAAGTTTTTGAGACTGAAAAACTCAGCTCTTTGGAATTCATTAAAAAATTTTTAATTAACCACTGCAATTAAACTAAAAACTAAAACCCTACTTAACTAAATAGTCGCCTACCAAAACTAGGTGTAGGTAGCTTAATCAAAAGACCTAACTTAGGTAAGAAATTGAAAGTAGGTACCTAGAAGAAACTCGAACCAGGCTAGAACAGCCCTAACTAAATAATAAAATGGCTGGAATAGCCCCTATTAAAACTTAAGGGCAATATAGCCCCAACTTAACTTAGGTAAACCCTTCAAAACATTAAACCTTTAAAACCAAAAACTTAGTGCAATATAGCCCTAGCCTGACTTAAACTGCAAAACCTAGATCTGGGAAATAGCCCCTATGAATAAATAACTTAGCAGTGTGCCGAATAGTGACTTTAAAAATAAAATTTAAAATCTGGAAACTAAATTAAACTTATGGACTAATTAGAAACAAACAAGTTAACGTTCAACTGGCAACTTCATTTGTGGTAGTCTAAATTAATTTTAATGAATTTAGCTTGACCATAGTTAGTAATCTGGCTGCCGACCAAATTTTAACTTTAAAACCACTGCAGCCTACAGTGAAAAAGTCTGTAGCTACGTTGACAGTGTCTAAATGGGCCATTTTTATTTCTATAATTACTGTCTATTTAAAGTAAACTTGGCCTTAATATTGCACCTCAATAAAAATAATCTCGCTAATAATTTTTCAATAATTTTCAATAGGGTGCGGGTGAGGGGTGAGGGTGGGGGAGGAAGTGAGATATATCGTGAAAGCTAAAGGCATCACGCTTAACCAGGCGAACTGGCGGATCCTTAACTTTGATTCGCTGAAGGAACTAGTGAGCTTAGAAGATGAGAGTGACCAGACACCCCAACTGATTGTAGGGACTCACAATTTTCGGGCACAGAAACTGGGGGGCGGGAAGGTGCTTAGGGGACGAAAGTGTGCCGTAACACATATAGGAAACGCTGCCAGGTGCCTGGCACCTACGATACCGTACCGTACCGTACTCCTCTCTCTCTCTCTCTCTCTCTCTCTCTCTCTCTCTCTCTATATATATATATATTATATATATATATATATATATATATATATATATTTATTTATTAGGTAGGATAGGAGAGTGATCCGAAAAATGGCAAATGCCGTTTAACTTGGGTAAATGCAAGGTAATGCATATTGGCTCCGCCAATCCAAGTCGGACTACTCCAAGTTGGGGAGTAATATCGAGGCGACTGATTTGGAAAAGGACTTGGGTGTGCTAATTAGCAGCGACCTTAAGTTTACTAAACAGTGCGTAGAGGTAGAAAAGAAAGCCCAGAAGCGGTTGGGTTATATCAGGAGGCAATTTCAGTTTCGGAACAAGGAGATTGTGCTCTCTCTGTACAATTTCCTGGTTCGGACGCACCTGGAGTATGCAGTGCAGTTCTGGTCGCCCACCCTCAGGAAAGATATTGAGAGGCTGGAGCGAGTGCAGGCGAGGGCCACAAAGTTAATCCCTTCCGTTAGGCATATGGGCTACAATCGACGCTTACGCGCCCTGACCTTATTTTCGCTGGAAACTCGGAGGCTGCGCGGTCAACTCATCGAGGTTTTCAAGCTCTTACGGGGGTTCACCGATGTCGATTTTAAAAGCATGTTTAGTTTAAATGATAACCCAACTCGCAACAGTGGTTGGAAGTTGGATGTGAAACGGTTTAGGACTAGTGTGTGTGAGAATTACTTTACGTATAAGATCTGTGACATGTGGAACAGGTTACTTTCAGAAGTTGTGAACAGTTCCTCTGTGGATCATTTCAAGAAAAGGTTAGACCAAATGTTGCACACTATTTGAGGGTGTAGAAAATTTTCCCTGGCACCCGTTGCCATTGGTACCTCCTCGGTATGGTCCGCAAGGCCTTTTGAGGTAATACTTTTCCTTGTAACTCCTTGTAACTCACTTTCTCTCTCTCTCTCTCTCTGTCTAATTACTTGTTGAAGATATGCTTATTTATTATTTTGTGTATTTGAATATATGCCATGAATTAGAGACTGTTTAGTTGATGACGATGTGTTCATTTATTTTTTAGAAAATCATGTTTCAATTAACGTTTCATTTTCTCCTTTGTATGTGTGTGCAGTAAAAAATCTAAGCACCGCCCACTGTATGGCGCAACCCAATCAAATGGGTCACGTGACTCCTGCTACTAGTTGGTCATATCTCTGCCATGCGTCCTCAGTTTACCTCGACCAGCCTTGGAGCTCAGACGTGTATTTTGAAGAATTCTCACGTAGACGCAAAATAGCGATGGCTACCTTTGATATTGCGTGCTCGATATTCATGAAGTGGTATTCGATAAAGTCTAAAGATGTGGTGAACACTCAAAGAATCCCTAGTCCTCCCTCCTTTTCAGGCTTTTAAGGCCCTATTGAACCGAGCGAAGCGTAAGGAGTAGGAGGTCCACATACTCTACGGATATTCTGGTGAGAGCATTGCGGGCTTTCGTGATTCAAACGATGTAATCGACTGCGTCATAGGACTAAACTGCGTAAAGGCCCACATACACCGCGAAGTGAAAGAAGCATCACGTGCAGAAGAGAAGCCAAGGGTGTGGGTTGTGAACCTTGTTGACGAATGGTATGACAAGCGCTATTATGTCATGATACATACACCGAGTACGCGTACCCTGCGTTTGAGAATATAAATCTTGTATTTATGGATAGCTTAAAATATTTTTATCATTACGTTCATATATATCATGATGAGGTTCGCAGTGAGGTTGTGGCTAAAGGCTTGTGCGAGTTTTTAATAGAGTATAGGGATGAGTATCGCTTGTTAAGCAGAAAGGACAGATATGGGCACGTGTTTCTTTCAAATAGAGCGCCGGATTGTTAATAAAAAGTGCGTAGTTTGAGAAAATATAATGTTGAATACCTACCCCTGAACGAAGATGTATGGTGCGCATTCCGGGAAGTGGAAGTGATAAAACATTAAAGCCGATAATACTTCGTGTATCGCAGATGGAAAAAGTCTAAACGATTGCCCGGTATAATGGGATACAAGTATTCATATGATTCTTTCATGTTGGAACAACCCGTGTACGAATTATATAATTTATTAACGCTTGGTATGATGCGCACGTGTGACTCCCACCCCCCCCACACACACACACACCTCCCGCCGAGCCAAACCGCGCACCGGCTGCTCATAGCCACCTCAGAGCTTGACCCGACTGGACCTGCGCTCCTCACAATAGAAAACCAATATATGATGGAGCTTCCGTTGAGCAGTTTTCTCAATGCCGTATGCGACGTGTCCGTGACGAAATCAGTGCGTGTGTTCAGGCGTAAAAACGGCGCTGTTAATTATGTACTTGAAACGAGTTGTAGACAATCAAACTCTGGTAAACGGAACATAATTTATTTAAGTGTTGAGGAGATGAACAAAATCTTCGTGGAGGTTGAGAAGTGGGGCGAGGACCGTTGTAAATTACATGAAGGTGTAGGCACAAAAAGAGAGCAGATTAGTGATGCACCCTCATACGTTGTTATTTTTACGTTGTATATAAAACGAGACCAGCCATGCATTGATAAACGGTTGACGTGGAAGAATGCAGCTGACAATTACGTCCTAATCCCCACGTGAAGCCGTTTCCTTCTCGACAGAATATTTGAAGTCGTCGGTTTCCGCAAGCTGAAGTCTATATTAGAAGTACGCGTTGCCGATATGCTTTATTTTGACACGGTTCTTGAATACGTGTACACCGCTCTGCTCAACGGCTTTACAGAGTGTAGGACTGAACAAGGCGAGAATGGATTGGAACTGGGTGTATATTTAAAAGGTATAGAGTCTATAGACACTTCGAAATATCTTGAACTTTGCTACAAAGGACTTGAGCGGTACAGGGCTGAGCTCACCTACACTCTTCACCCTGAAGAGCTATTTCTTTATATAATGGTCAGCTGTCGGCACGATTTAGAAGACTACTTCAATTGACGATATACGTTGTGAAGAAGAGTTCACGGTTGAAAAGCTCGGATTGGAAAGAATAAACCCTCGTTTGGAAAGAAGTGTTTATAAACTTGACTTTGATAATGATATGGCAAACCAACCAATTGTAAAATAGGTACAAAAATAGTGTTAAACGATCTGAAAGCCTTTTATATTGACTATAGACACCCGCGTACTTTCAGTGGTGAAATAATGTTAAATCCTATATACTGCATAGTACAAAGCAACGAGGATGTAACTGTAGACTCGATCACATGCGAGTTTAGTATTTTAATTAGCGCAGTAGAACATAAAGCGCATGTATTTTGATATATATATATATATATATATATATATATATATATTATCCATGTATTGGAATTCTTCTGCACTACTATTTTGAGGTTTATATATAAGTGTGTAGATGCGCGTACATGTATTAAACGTGTATATAGATTTCTCCTGTACTATTATTATTTTTGATGCTTATATACAAGTGTGTAGATGCGCGTACATATATTAAACGTGTATATAGATTTCTACTGTACAATTATTATTTATATATATATATATATATATATATATATTCTTTGCTTAAAATGTGTATTTTTGGTGTATATAGATTTCTTCTATTATTATTTTGATTGTATTTTTATCTCCAATATATTTCGAATAAGTGTATGTTAAATAATTGATTCCTTGTTAAATAACTCGACTAAATAAGCAGAATGACGTAGTTGTGTTTTATTATTCAAAGTGCATGATATTATTTGATTTAATTATTCAACGCCAAAGTTAACGCCACTACAAAAGTTTATATATATATAATATATATATATATATATATATATATTTGCCTTCTAAGCCGACTGGAGCTATCAAGAACTTCATTATACAGAGAACATCTCTTCAATAAATATATAGATATTAAATAAATAGCTGTAGTGAACCCATTTTACAAACCTCTTTTACAATTTTTATTAGTTACGTTATTTCATTCAATCTCTCTTTATCTTTTATCATTCTCATTTTACACTCGCTTCGCTGTACTATATAAAAACGGGTAGCACGTGACCGAGACGAGGCGTCATTGTAATTTGAATCATGCAAAGAGACCGGTGGATTAATTATACACTTAATTACACTTTAGTGACATTTATTTATTCCGAAAACACTTAGATAAACTGGGTGATGCGAGGGGGAAATTAGCGTTAACATTTAGCTGGAGACAGGCACGAAAGAATATTCTAAATCTACAAAAAACATCGTAATACAAATAAACACCTTATTAGGCTAGCGGCGGCCGTCCGATAACTGAAGGGCATTTCTGCCTAGCCTCCGCTTGGGCAGATTCTTAATGTTGCCAACCATTATTAATTTCTTATTTAACAAAACTTAATTAAACATTATTAATTTCTTATTTAACAAAACTTAATTAAACTTTATTAAATTCTTATAAACAAACATTTAATTCTTAATTAGACATTAGTACATAGCGCAATCCGGCAACTATTCTTATGGATTGCCTTGCTTTCATTCATTTTACGTATATATATATATATATATATGTTAACCCCTCGTCTGTGGTCTTGGTCCGTTCAAAGTTGACTGGGGTTCTGGTTAGGTGGCAACAACGGATTTGTTACTCGCAGTAGTTTCTTCTATACTACTCCCAGAGTTCTTCTTGTTCTGGATCAGAGGATTCTGTGGAGCTCTCTGAAGGTTCCCGATTCTTCTTATAACATATCGGGAAATTATTTTCTCTAATTTATAACTAAGTTCTCTAAAGAAAACAAGGCTCGAAAGAGAAGATAAAAACAAGGCTCGAAAGAGAAGATAAAAAAAAACCCTTTTTTTCACTGTAATTTACTGCTAAAATGTACAGGTAATGCTCGGCCTCTAAGTTAGATCAGAATCTTACAGGCAGAGTGGTTCGACCTCTTTCGACAATGGCTCAGGCAGGAATTTAAAACGAGGAGGCTCCGACCTCCTCGCTCAAGGGCTACTAAGACAGGAATGAATGAATTTACACTACAAGAAATAAATAAGTCTAAATTTTTTGGGGAGTGCAGTTGAAGGTTAAGCTTCCCCCCTTGAAGAATCTGCGAATTATTTCATCTTAAATAAAAAAATTAATATAAAAGAAATGAAACAGAAAAATAATTATTTGCCGATTATACATTTTTGGGTGACGACTTCACGTCGGAGTCGTACATTAAGTACAACCTAAGTAGTAAGTACATTATTAAGTACACTGTAATTTTGGTTTACTACAACTATGATTATAATTACCAACTAATTCACATTCACTTATCGTTAATTACAGTTTCATTAAAGTACATTAATTACATCATATTAATTTATTACAGTTAAATTTCTAGCAAATTGTTAATTGACATATCTGATACTGTTGTAAGATACGGAAGTACACTTACATTTACGATATAACATAACATAATATAACATAGCAGAACATAACACCTTATGTTATAAATTTCTAGCAGGCGCAAGAGAGATTTCGGGTTCCGAGGCTTGCTCTTTTGACGTCATCGGAATCTGAATATTCGTATCAGCATCCACGAGTATCTTGCGAGAGGTTAAATAATTAAAAAAATAAAAAGTATACATGTGAACGCACTTACATGTAAGGTAACTATGTACGTCATCAGTGGACATGTACGAATGCATAAAGTATTGTACACATATCGGTAGTCACAAAATAGGTTGACAACAGGTAGACAATACGTAGCTGAATGAATAATTAATAAAATTAACAAAAGATAAAGGTCAAGAAAGGACATGAAAGGATGAATTGAACAGCATATAACTAATGACATATAGAGTGTAAAGTTTTTTATTATTATGTTGAATAATTTACCACACATTGAATACTTAAGACATCCAAACTTGCGTTATGCGAGTATGGTCCTTATGTAAATATGAATATTTGAATATAAAGATTATATAAATATGAGAACTGTATGAATATAATGAATATAAAGATTGTAATGAATATAAGGATTTATATAAAGATTATATAAATACTGTACACAGGTTAGGTAAACATGAGGATTTATATAAATATAGGAATAATTCATTGTTCATTTTTACACACACACACATATATATATATATATATATATTTATATATATATATATACAGGGTGTCTCAAAAGTCACTATCTATTTCGGTGACATTAGATGTTTTTTTTAAAAATGCTATGCTGGCATAAAGATATGTACTTCTGGTGCAAATTTGTGTATTTAAAAAAGTTAATTGGTTTATTTCGAATTTTGTGTAATTTATAAATTTATCTTGACAAGCTTGAACAATTCCTCGAACCTCAACTTCTTACAGATGGCATTCTTGACACAGTAGTTTTTCAGCAGGATGGAGCACCGTGCCATTATGCAATAATTGTACGTGATTATCTTGACAGACGCTTCCCCGGTCGCTGGATTGGTCGTGGAGGAACACAACCATGGGCAGCACGTTCACCCGATTTAACACCATTAGATTTTTTCGCCTGGGGTTTCATTAAGTCTAAGGTGTACACTGGTAGAAGAATTAGTGATGTAGCCGAACTTCGAAATCGTATTACCGATGCAGTTTAGAAAATAACACCTCAAATGCTGGAAAGTGTGTTCCGGGAAACAACTTATCGCTTTGAGCTCTGTAGAGACACTGATGGTCGCCATGTGGAGCCAGATAAATAAATAGCACTAATTCTTTATGGCACTTACTTTGAAATAAATATATTTTTCATGATCTTAAACCAGTTTTTCGTAATTCCCATTATTTTTCAAAATAGAAAGTGACTTTTGAGACACCCTGTATATATATATATATATATATATATATATATATATATATATATATATAACCTTTGGTTTGGTTATAACCTTTGGTTAGCTTTCGCCCGAATTGTTCATTCAGACGAAGGTCAAGCTTTTCACTCCACCTTAGACCTACTTTTTAACGTGGAATCCCAACCACGCCCCACCAGCAGTCCAGCGTCTTAACCACAAGGCCACCCAGGGTACCCATTTATCTACAAACCACTTTCTTTATTGTGTGGAAGGATGAACAGCTGGGATTTGCTGCGCGCCGGCTGCTATCACCGGGTCTCGAACCCGGGGCCGATGGATTCGTAGTCAGCGACGCTAACCACAACACCACCGAGGCGCCTTCTAAAGAAGCCAACTGGCTGACTAAGCCACTTCGGATAAAAAAACTATATGTATACTGTATACACTCTCCTCCTGATTAAGCCTTCTAAGCCATCTGGCTGATTAAGCCACCTGTCTGATTAAGCCAACTGGTTGATTAAGACTTGTAAGCCAACTGAGACTGTCAAGAGCATCAGTATGCCACGAGACATGCCAGCGAAAAGATCTTCTCTCCTCCTCTCTCCTCTCAGATTACCTTCCCAGGTTGGGTTAGGGTACCCCTTTTAGGGGGAGTTCATTCTCCCAGACCAACCCCTTCTCCCCTTCATGCAGCTTGGGCTGAACAACTTCCCCCTTGCTTGCAAACCCCCACCCATAGGTGCCAACCCCCACTTGCAACATTTGATTAACATTGCATTGCAATTGCACTCGGCCCTTTCCTTTTGCGGTCATCCTACTGGGGAATACGAGAACAAATTAGGTGATTGTGTACATATACGTAACATCCACCTTTGGAGTGAAATTCAGTATAGAGAAAATAAGAGGGTACAGAGAAGAGGTTGCTGAACTGAGACTGTTCAAACAGATTTTATATGATTTTATTCAATTTAACTTTCGAAACACGGTGATTAAAGGTAGAACGAATGAAAGTAAATATGATAGTCAAAGAGAGATTAAGTCGGCCAAAGCGGATTCTAATTACAGTAATGGAATTTAAATTAAACCAACACTAATAAAACAAAATACATCTTATCAATACGAATCTGAGCGAAAACCCTTTTTGGAAATAAAGCGTATAGTTGCCAATTGTAAAATTTAAAAGAAATTACCTCTCTGGTCATACCAACTGGGATTTTAAAGCTATTTTTTTTTCTTTCGGCAATTAATAACCTTGGTTAACCTTGATTTTTCTCCCTCTCGAATTGTTCATTCTGACGAAGGCAAAGCTTGTCACTCCACCTTAGACCTACAGTTTAACATGGAATTTGAACCCCACCCCACCAGGCGCCCACCGCCTTACCCACTAGGAGAGCCAAGGTACCCATTTATCTACCAATCAATGTTTTTAGGGTGTGGAAGCATGAACAGCTGAGTTTTGCTGCGTGCCGCCTGCCATCACCTGGCTTCGATCCCGGGGCTGATGGATTCGTTGTCAGCGACGCTGACCAGGACACCACCGATTTCTAATTAATAATCGTCAAATTGCATTAATAAAAGTAGCATGGGCACAAAATGGTAGAGTGCAGGAATGTTGATCAATTTTGCAAAGTGTTGCAAAGTGGCTATGCAACAAAGGGGGGTGAGGTTATGCAATGAAGGGGAGGGGGTTTATGCAAAGGGGGAGGGGGAAGTTTGCAAGAGCTACAAGGGGTTATGCAACTTGGAGGCTGAGTTCTCCCCCAAGAGAAAGAGAGGAGGAGAGAGAGGAAGAGAGGTGTTCACCTGGCAGGAGCCAAGTGTATATTAAGACTTCATCTGAGCGCCCGCTGTCTTATAAGGTGTAAATCCGCCAGTTGGCTTAGAAGGTGTAAATGGCTTGTTCAGGTGTACAGGTTGAGTTGCCAGATTGCGCTATTTATTTACTAAAACATATATTCTTGACGGTTGGCTTAGAAATCCGTCAGTCGGTTTAGAAGGCGTAACCAGCCATTTGGTATAATTAAATAATAATATCTTTTACAACCAAAAGAATTAAATAAAACACCATTACAACATTCTATTTAGTCGAATTATTGGAATCAGAAATATATAGAAAATAAATATACAATCAAACGATGGAATATATATGATAAAAAAATAAAACAAAAAATAATAATAGTATAAGAAATATGAACGAGGAATATGTATATATAAAAAAAAATAAAAATAAAAATATAACCATCAATATAACAGCACAGGGGAAATATATAACACAATTATGTTAAATAATTAAATATATTTAAAATAAATACATACACTTTATCTTCAACTCCACAAAATAAAAAAAATAAAAAATAAGAAGTACAAAACGATGGAGTATAACCATCAATATAGCAGTACAGGAGAAATATATATATATGCACAATTATGTTAAATAATTAAATATATTGAAAATTCATCAAAATACATCCACTTTGTTCTACTGCGCAAAACACTAAACTCACACGTAATCGAGTCTACAATCACATCATTATTGCTTTGCACTACGCAGTAAACGCGGCTTAATATTATTTCACCGCTCAAGTTATAGGGAAACCTATAATCTATATAAATGGCCGTCATATCGTTCAGTACTACTTTTGTGCCCACTTTATATCTGGTTGGCAAGTTATCTTTAAATACGTCTGGAATACAATCAAAAGCACGCACAAAGAGGTCATCGTTAGCTACAACGTCATTATTAAATACAAGTTTATAAACACTCCTTTCAATCGTGAACTTCTTCACACTGCATAGCGGCAATTGAAATAATCTTCTAAGTCGTTACGACAGTTGCTCATTATATAAAGAAATAGTTCTTCAGGGTGAACGGTGTAGGTGAGCTCAGCCTTGTACCGCTCAAGTGCTTTGTACCAAAGTTCATGATATTTCAAAGAGTCTAAACGTTTTAAATAAGCATCCAGCTCTAGACCATTCTCGCCTTGTTCAGTCCTACACTCGGTATACCCATCGAGCAGAGCGATGTATGCGTATTCAAGAACCGTATCAAAATAAAGCATATCCGTAAAACGCGCGTCTAATATAGGCTTCAGCTTGCGGAATCCGACGATTTCAAACATTCTGCCGAGGATGAAACGGTTTCGCGTAGGGACAAGAGCGTTATTATCAGAAGCATTCTTCCACATCAGCCGTATATCAATGCATGGCCGATCGTTATTTATACACAACGTACAAACAACGGCATATGAGGGGGTGTCACTAATCTGCTCTCTTCTTGTACCTACACCTGCAGGAATTTTATAACGATCCTCACTCCACTTCTCAACTACCACGAAGATTCTATTCATCTCAACACTTAAATAAACAAAATTCCGTTTGTTTGTCTGTCTACAAGTCGTTTCCAGTACAGAGTTAATGGCACCGGTTTTACGCCTGAACACGCGCAACGACTTCGTCACGGACACATCGTACACGGCGTTGAGAATGCTGCTCAAAGGAAGTTCCATCGTATTCGAGGAACGCACGTCCAGTCGGTTCAGGCTCTGAGATGACTATGAGCCACATGCAACGGATCGGCTAGACGGGAGGAGTGAGTCACACCATAAGCTAATGAAACGTGTACGGCGCTATTCGAATACTTGTATCCCATTATATTGGGTAGGTGTTTTGAGAAATTTTCCGATACATGAAGTAATACCGGTTTTAATGTTTTAACACTCCCACTCCCCAGAATACGCACCAGACATTTTTGCATAGGGAGATTTTCACGAACTAAACACATTTTATTCACACTCTGGCGCACTATTTGAGAGAAACATATGACCATATTTTTCCTTTATGCTTAGCATGCGATACTCGTCTCTAAAGTCTGTTAAAAATTCACATAGGCCATTAGCCACAACCTCATTACAAACCTCGTCATGATATATATTAATATAGTGGTAAAAATACTTAAATTTCTCAATGTTGACAAGATTTACATACTCAGTCGCAGGGTACGAGTACCCGGTATGATGCAACATGACATAATATCGCTTGTCACACCACTCAACAACAAGACTCACTATCCATATCCGTTGCTTCTCTTCTGCACGTGTTGTTTCGTCTACTTCACGATATATGTAAGCTTTTATAAAGTTTAATCCTACAACATAGTTCAATACATCATTTGTACCACGAAATTCTACAATGCTCTCACCAGAATAGCCGTAGAGTATTTGTACCTCTTGCTCCTTCGCACGATTCAATGTAGTCTTAAAAGTATCAAAGGAGGGGGGGAATAGGGAGTTTGTCAGTATCCACCACATCTTGGCACTTTATCGAATTCCACTTCATAAACGTCGAACACGCAATATTAAAGGGAGCCATTACTATTTTTTGTCTATGCGGGAGAATATACGTCTGAGATCCAAGGCTTACTACGATCAACTGAGCACGCAGGGAAGAGATATGCCCAGGTAGTAGCAGGAGTCACGTGGCCGATCTTACAGTGGGCGGAGCTTAAAACTTTCTCCTGTACACATGCTAGGCGGAGCTTAGAATTTTCTCTTGAGTACACACACACACACACACACACAAAGGAGAAAATGAAACGCTAATTGAAACATGATTTATTTAATAAATGAAATATTCAAGGTGTATTTATATATTTACAAGTACTTGTAATAAATAAGTTAGCAATAGACATATCAAAGATTATGGTATCCAAAGGGCACGGTATCATAGGTACCAGACACCTGGTAACGTTTCATATAGGTGTTACGGCACACCTTTATACCCCTAAGTTCCTTCACGCCCCCAGCTTCTGCGCCCGAAAATTGTGGGTACCTACAGTTAGTTGGGGCGGCCAGTCGCCCTCATCATCATCCAAGCACACTAGATCCTTCAAAGAATCAAAGTTAATGACCCGCTGATTCGCCTGGTTGAGCGTGATACCCTTAGCTTTCACGATATATTTCATATCCTCCCCCACCCTCACCCTCACCCGTACCCCATAAGTTTTTGGCCATTTTGAGACAAATGAGTCGGCGTATGCGATGTCTCCATACTCATACTTGATCTCATCAGTCAACTCTACGAGGAATTCACCAATAGGAGCCATGTATTCACCCTCCCTCACTGTGAATATCACACTATCTGTATCGGCGAATAAAACCCTCCGCCCAAGAGAATGCAATAGGCCCCAAAGTTTGATGCGTGCGTAGGCCGTTGTGAAGCTGGATACAGGTATGTTTGTAACCTGTGAGGTATCTGTGGCCAATTCGGTATTGCTATACTTTATCATGTAAGTATTACCTACATTCACAATCTCGATGACCTCTTTATCGGGAGCGTTGGCATAATCCCAGACTTCACTATAACTTCATGCCAATTGAACGTTCCGTTTGCCAGTATTCTGTGCAAATTTTCCCCAAAGACTGTTTAGACACAACTTTGCACTAAAGCGCTTGCCAGGGTTCTTTGCAATTTGGGAACGGTCAAGCTGTATATCTTCACGGTCACGGTAACGTTGAATATAGGCCGATTTTTCATCTTCGGTATCAACTCCTCGCGGATACCCTGATGCTTCGACCTTATCCTTATTTGTTTAGAATACCTCGATGGTTGGCAGGTCAGGTACCACCAGTTTCTCAGGTGCACCCACGGGGTACGGATTGTTCTTCATCACGTAGGGATATAAAGAACAGAAGTTGTAGTAATGGAGTTTCATGCCCTCCTTAGGTGGAAAGTATAGCTTGAAGGGATTTGTACGCCCTCCGAACAAATTATGACCGCATTTGAGAGGATCCAGCACTACTGAACGTTTGATCGTGTTTATTTCTTCACGGTACTGTCCATCTGTTTCCATCCGTGCATCATACTCATACTCCCACAAGACTTTGTGAGTGAACTGGGAGCCTATAACTTGACCGCGGGTGCGGGTCCACGCAAGACTGTCGGCAGGAGATCTACCGTGGACACCTCCTACGATTCCACATTCAGGACCGGGGCATCCGTGCCACCAGCAACCGTTAAAGGGTACACAGTCTTCTCACCAGTGGCACGATTTTCACTTAGACCATCAACCCAAAAAACACGGCCATTAACCTTAATGGGTACTTCCCCCGTGTTGCGGGCATGCTTTATGTATACCCCGGTCTGCTGCTGTAGGTGTATGAGCCAATAAATAGCCTTGTGCCCATAACTGCGCGGATTGTTTCTGTGAATAACGGTTAAAGTATCTTTAGGCATGAAGTTATTCTTGAACACCGTAAAACATAATGAGGCGATGGTGGTTGCGAATTGCAAAGGATCGCATTTGAAACGGCCTATGTACATCCTTCTAAAGGCCTGGAAACATACTCTCACCACGCGCACATCATTCACGCAATAACGCTCACATTCATCAGCTATATTATATGGATTAGATTCATTAAAACTGTTGTAGAATCGGTCAAAATCTTCAAGTTCATCTGTACTCATACATTCATAGTTAAAGTAATGTTTGGGTGAAGGTAGTGCTACGTAATTTAAAGTCTCGGTAGTGAGGAATATGTAAGGGAAATATCCTTTTGAAACTTCAGCGGCCCATCACCTTGGGTGGCTTTCCTAATTTACAAGGTGTGAATAATAAAGTGTCTTTAATCTGTATATTAACTCTTATTTGCATCTGTATTAGCTTGTTGCCTCTTTTCAAGGGATCACCTGTAAATATCTCAGATAACTCGTGCTCAAGCAACTCCTTATAAAGGAACTGTGTCAAATTTTGCCCCGTTATGGGCGAGAATATACAGTTATTTTTTTGAACTTGTCCGCTAACTTGACAATAAAGGACACAGAGTTTCGCAGTGCTATCGTGGGCATTCGTTTTAAAAATGTTTGTCCGTTTACCACATTTGTGACACTCATCACACTCGATCTCCATACACTCATCACAGATAGTCTGGCTTACAAGTAAATGTGGAATAACCTCTTTGGTTTCAGCGTTCGTGTATGTTTCTATATCGTAGTACACAGTTATACAAGGGCTATTTTTAGGCTTTGCATCTTTCATATAACATACATGCTTTACTTCAACCGCCTTATATTTCTCATGGCATGTAGAACAGTGAATTTCATCACATTTATGCTTGAAATTCCCCCAATTATCCATCATATGAAACATACAACATTCACAGATTCTCATTTTCCTGCACGTGCCAATTGATTTATGGAGCTCAAAACAGTTATTAATGAAAAATGTGCGTCTACACACATCACAATCCCTCTTCTCACCTTCAACTACACAGCTTTCACATTTGGAGCTCTTCCACTGCTCACATACCATGTGACAATATTTAAAATGTTTCACTATATCATCCGCAAACTCGATACACTCCTTACACAAATCACGGTGTCGTTCATATTTTCGACTTTTATCATAACTCGCGTAAAGGCCCCTTATATTACGGATGGGGAGATACGTTGTTCCTGACAGCCCTAAAATAAGTAGGGGTCTTGTACGATCTCTCACACAGCTTTAAAAACATACACAGTTCTACGACGATCATCCATTCCAAATACAACTATACGAACATTCATTTCCTGTTTTACCCTTCTCAGCTCCTCAAGACCCATATTACAGTCAAATTGAAGTTTACAGTCTACAGCTAGTTTACGAGCATGCTCCACTACCGTAGCCTGTAGGCAACCAAATTTTTTGGGTCCGTGTATTTAGTACAGTAAACATACGGGCTAAGACTACTGCGATAAAGCCGCAACCACGATCGACGTTTATATGCCGTCTATAAATAGCCTGAGAATTGAAGTTAAGCGTACAAGGTGTGGCACTATGACCCGCAACACGGAATACACAGTCAATATTTACCGTAAAGTTGTCCTTATTGAAGGCTATACTACTTCGAGAGGCCTGCATTATACAGTCTAATATATACTCCATATCTTCAGCTGCGAAACGTCTGAATGGTATTACTACCCAAAAATCATCTACATTTCCGTCATCTGACCCGAATCCGAAGACCAGCCTCGTCCTGACTTCACGTTCGTCGCGGTTCTGAAAGGAAAACTCTACAATACGTTCAACTATGGGCCGTAGTCCGTGTTCAACACCATTGGTATACATGTAGGCTGACCATACGTACCGTTTTGAACGGGACAGTACCGTTTTTTTTATGGGTTCTGTATGGGTTCTGTCACTGAAGAATAATTGTAAGCTCAATATGTTTATGGACTTACTTTTTCATGAATACAGAATATTACATAACCCCCGTCCCTTTTTTGCCATCCCAATGCCCCGTTTTTGTCTCAAGGAAATATGGTCAGCCTATATACATGGATCTTTGATCAACCCTGACAATATACCGATTTCTAGTCAAGGCTGGGGTAGGGGTAGCGGTGCGCACCAACTCGAATGTTATGCCATCCTAAGCAGAACGAGAAGCTGCCGTGGCTGTGGAGGATATACCCGGAATTGAACAGGAATAAGGGGGTATATTTGAGGAAGGTACTAATGTCGGGGGTTGTGTCGTAAGACGTAGAAGGTTGGGGATCTATTACTGGTGGTCTAACAACCGGCGCAATCCTGGCGCGCTTTATATCTGAAGTGGTGGGCTCTTCATCGTGCCTCCGCTTTGAACTGGCGCATGCTACAGGTATTGCTGATGAGGATTCGTCAGCAGGGATGGATTCTGTGATCACAACTACACTGTCGTTGGGGTCATCTGTAATATCGATAATGGGGTGCTGTACCTCATTGTCATTCACGATTCTGTGGGAGAAGAGAAAAGCAAGACTGTAGAATATAAGGGTCATCACTTAAATATTTATTATATTTTGTAAATGACCCACTTAGGAGTGTGACGTGTTAGAAATGGATTCTGTAGAAAAATTTAGGTTCACGAGCCCATCCACATGTACAGTATTATGTCTGGCCTTCAGGATGTGGTAAAACTGTGTTTATGCTTAAAATCATTAAAGAAAAGGGAGAGATGTTCTCAAAATTTGTGCATAAAGTTATATGGTGCTATTCGACGTATCAATCAGTGTTCAACGAGTACCAAGATGATATTTTGTTCTACAAAGGTGTATATGATGTTAATTCGTTAAAGAGAAATGAACATAGTCATTGTAATTGACGATCTCATGTTGGAGATGGAAAAAACTTTTGTCGAGACATTTACAGTATTCTCCCATCATCTTAACATAAGCGTGTTCTTCATCAATCATAATCTATTTTTAAAAATAGATACATGCGCGATGTGCCGTTAAATAAACAATATCTAGTCTTATTTGCGCAACGTAGAGATATATCACAAATTGGGGTATTAGCGAATCAAATGTTCCCGAATCAGCGTAAAGAGTTTTTGGAAGTTTATAAAGAAGCTACAAGCCCGCGTTTCGGATATTTGCTTTGCGACCTTCACCCGCGAAACACGTTTAGGGTGCTCCTACGAACGAATATATTTCCAAACGAGCCTGAAACGGTGTATATTCCAGATGACAAAGAGGCTAAAGAAATACCATGAATTAATAAAAATCTATCATCAACTGCCCCGGGCAATAAAGCAGATGATTGCTAAAAATATCGACTCCGACTCTTTAAAATGCATCTGTGAAATCTGTCTTAACCTTATAAATTGCAATGTATCAATAAAACTACCTCAGAAGGCTCGCCTACGCCGTTACAAGAACATAATACGTGCACTCGCCCCTAAAAGTCAAACTGTAAGGAAGAAAAAACGAATTATTGTACAAAGAGGAGGGTCATTTCAACCAGTCCTATTTTCAGTTTTGGGTCCTTTACTGACTAGATTAATATAATGAAGAAAGTAGTTGTGATTCCATACGAGGTGTATGATCTGGTGAGAAAGTGGGATAGGTCTTCACCATCAGGATGGAAGCATATTAAAGCAAGACTACAAATAAATGTCCCCAAAACAATGATAGGAAATCTGAACAGGTTAAAAGACTTGGAACATGCGCCGCACGTGACACAATTGAAGACGCCATCACCTCTGGAGAGGAGAAAGAAGAGGTTTAACAACGGTCAACCCTACCCACGTACCTCTAAAATACGCAAATGGCTAACATATTAAGAAGGCGTTATTATGACATTTCTAACCCAGCAAGCAGATTTAACAGACATGCAAAGATATTAAGTGTATAACGATGGATACCGCTACATTCTATTTATAATAGATGTATTCTCTAGATATCTATAGCTAATTCCTCTGAAAAATAAATCACTTGAAACAGTTGCTAAAGCCACGAAAACGCTGATGTTGAAAGAAAACAGGGTTCCTGGCTATTTTTGTACAGATATGGGAAAGGAATTTATAGGCCGTGCTTTTCAGAACATGTTGACAGAGTTTAATAACAGTTATTACACTACCAATTCTATACATAAGGCTTCTTTAGCTGAAAGAGTTCAACGTACCATAAAGGAACGCATGCACTGCTATTTTACACATAAAACCACATACAGATTTCTAGACATTCTGAAATCATTGCCCTCATCCTACAACCGCTCACACCATCGCACGATTGGTACAACACCTAACGAAGTTTTAGAAAGAGGTACGCGCCCAGAGGTGAGAAGAGATGGAACACCATCACCACCATACTCTGCGCGTTTCAAAATCAATGATTACGTAAGGCTGTCGCGTTCGGGAAATAAATTCGCGAAGGGATTTGAGCAAGGATGGACAGACACGTGAGATTTTTAAAGTTAGGGCTATGAGATCTAAAAGTGACATAATGATGTATTACGCTGAAGATTTGAATGGGGAAGAAATCGCAGGAGGCTTTTACCGCGAGGAGTTGCAGAAAGTGGCATTTAATTTAGGAAAAATGTGTTTAAAATTGAGAAAATTTTAGGAAGCAAAGGTTCAGGAAAGAGAAAATTGTACCTGGTGAAATGGCTAGGATACTCAGAAAGCTTCAACACCTATATAAAAGCTGATGCAATAATGAAGCTTAAATAGTATGCAACATGGCTCCTAACCATTTGTACGTCACACTCCCGTCCTCCTCGTCCCTGTCTGTACAGTGTACACCCTAACAACACACTAGCCAAATTTGTAACAGAACTCCATGGACCCACTGAATTGGGTCGTGATTCGTATGAGGTGGGGATATGTGAAATTCAGCTGGACACCCTCTTTTTAAATATTGATTATGAAGATCCTTAGAGACATTGATGGGTGTGAAAAAGCCGGGGTAACTCGGGATGAAACTATACGTATCGCACGGACTGAGGTTGCACGGTATTACAGTACAATGGTAACACTAGTTCCGAGCCGTTATGGTTCGGCTGAGGATGTTGTGAGAGACTTAAACGTAAATTTAGAAAACCCAAATCTTACGACTGATTTAGAATACGAAATCGTAAACAAAGGAAACCCTGCACATACTCTAATCATAAAATCAAAGGCTAACAGAAATATTAAAGACCAAAGAGTGTTCAAAATTATGACCGAGGGGCGATATCGATCAACCTTCCAAAGAGAAACATTTCACGAGGTACAACATGACTTGTCCAGCCTAATGGATCAGATGAAATTGGAGAAATTGGTTGCAGGCTATACACCCCAGACATGTGCTATATTTACAGCAATATAGTGGAGCACTAGTTTGTTGGGGATACCCAGGCACGCCTGCTGCGCATTGCTCACATTTTCAACCATAGAGGAAGGAGTTTGAGTATACATATGACAGACCACATTATGTGAATGTCGCAACTAATCTAATATCCAATATCTCAATATACAGGGTGTCCCGTAAGTCTGGAACCATAGGGCAATATGATAAAAACGGCAATAAAAACGCCGAGAGACTTTGGGGACTGTTTTGAAATGAGCGAGGATAGTAGCGGCTGTGTTATCGTTGGTGGATGTCCTCGTCGGTCCACTGCGTGGTTTATCTCCTATGGATCCCGTTTCCCTGAACTTTGCTACAAGTTTGCCAACACAGCTGTGTGTTATCGGCGCGCGGTCCGATGCAATCTGTTAAATTCCTCAGCGACCTCCCTCTGACTTCGATTTCCTACGAGCAGAATTACCTGGATGCGTTCTTCCTTACTCAAAGACATCATGGGCACTTGCATAACGGAAAAACATGAATTACTTATTTTACCTATGGTTCCAGACTTATGGGACACCCTGTATATAGAACGATTGATAGAAAAAATTCCTATTCGGTGATGGGAGCTTAACAGTGAAGTGCACTTTCGACGCATGAGTTATAATGGACAGAAAGCCTTTCAGTCTATCGAGGTGTGAGATACCAGCGTGGTAGTGGACTTGAATCCATTTTTTCAACCATACTACGTACGGCTGTCCCTTTGCTGAAGAAGGGTGCCAGATACCTCGGAAGGAAAGCGCTACAATCAGGTCTTAACACTGCAGAAGACATATTGGCTGGGGCTAAACCTAAAGAAGCTCTAAAAAAACGCTTAAAGCGTACACGGGACGAAATCGTCAAAGATGCAAAGAGAAAAATGCGTGGTGGTGGGAAGAAGATGACTGTCCGGAAGAAGGGATTACCATCATGTGGCATTAAACGTTAAAGGATATCAAAAAAGAAGTGTTCTAAGCGAATGAAACCTATGGTTGACATGATGATCTCATGATCTCATGAATCATAGTTTGTTTACTACTTGTCAAGAGAGGAGACACTATTTCTAGCTCGTCATGGCACGCTTCATCCATCCGTGTAGTTCACAATGTTGTAAATCGGAGCTGTCCTTCTTTGACATGCCCCCAACTCAAGTTTCTATTGAACACAGTGACTTTATTAAAATTAACCCTTTAAACACAATTAGTTCCCCGAATGTCCCTGTAGAATTCGTGATACCCAGCTCAGGCCCTTACTTTTTTGATCCAAGCTGTGTGCACATGTACCCCAAGCTACGTAAAGCCCATTCTGATGGAACGGACTGCGATGACAAATATGCTGTATACCCTGAAACAAACTTTCTGCACTCCATATTCAACCAATGTGATGTATATTTAAATCAGGTCAACATATCGGCAGGCAAGGGGTACTATCACCTACGAGCCTATCTGGAAAATGTCCTCAACTTTTTCAAAGAAGCGAAGGATACCTTTTTAAGATTATCAAGCTAAAGACGCAAGTAGTATAAAAGACAAATTTAAAATTCTAAAAAGAAGATATACGAGTGTTTTGGACGCCTGCATACAGATTTCACATTCCAGGGGAAATTGCTTGTGAATGGGGTGGATGTGAAAATAAAGCTCACCCTCACGAATCCTGAGATCTGTTTAAATCTGGATGCTGATCATGAAGACGGAGAAAACCCGTTGTGGTTCACATTATGGAGACATACCTCCGCGTACGGCGAGTGAAATTAAGTTCATCAAAACAAATAGAAATTGAGAAAAATTTAATACACGCCACAGTAAAATACCCAATTAACAGACTACAGATCAAACTATACACGGTTCCCGCATGCTTGGCATCGAAACAGATAGAAAACATAGCCCTGAGAAATCTACCTAAAAGGATATTAATTGGAATGCAAGAACACAATTCGGTGAATGGAAAATATAAAAAGAATGTCTTTAAATTCGAGAATTTCGGCCTTAAAAATATAACTCTCTACGTTAATGGCTTTGCGTTGGGAGGAAATTGGATACAGACTATTCATCAAACGCTGTGTTACCGCTTTGCGCGAGAGCATATAGTAATCTGGCCCATATTGCAGGTAATTGTGATGAGCTCGGGATTCGGGTAACGCAGAAAGAATTCATTGATCAATTTAACCTTTATCCGTTTGACATCACACCTGACTTACCTGCTAGTGTAAATACACACTAAGTCCACAACAGAGTGGAAACATCTCAGTTAGATTGGAATTCGCCAAGCCTATAGACGCGCCTATAAGGATACAAGTTTGCCTCGAGTCACAAGCCCTAATAGAAGTAGACAGATATAGGAGCATTGTCACTGACTTTTAAAAAATGGATGCGAATACACTGCAGAGAGTAATGAATAGTGAACGAATCACACGTTCCAGATTTATCGGTGTGTTTGCGAAGAATGAATCATTGAAATTGCCATCTACGAGAAATTGCGGTCGCCTTATTGTGAACACAGATGTTATTGGTAGTGAAGGGATTCATTGGTTTGCAATCTATTTTAAAAATAGGGACCGCATGTTCTATTTTGATTCACTCGGGACTCAACCCTGGAGTGACCCTGTTATTGTAAAATTTCTCGATCAGTTGCATATCCCCGAAGTTGTATGGAATCCCTTCCGGCTACAAGGATATTTTAGTAATACGTGTGGGCTGTACTGCCTTTCATTTCTCATGCATATGTCACGTGGTAAAGACTATAAATTTTTTTAAATTATTCGACCTGTGTTTCGAAACGAAACGATGAAACGGTATGCAGACAGATAAAAAGCCGTTTTCGGATTATGCTTACTCTTTGTATAGTATGATGTTTTGTTCGTGTATGTATACAGGGCTATTTAAAATGATTCATCCGATTTCAACTGAGAATACTTCCGTACCTATCAAGCGTGCATCAACTGGGCATACACCACATGAAAGAGGAAATCTCCGAGTTTTACAAGATCACCGCGAGAGGGCTCCAAAGTCACGCCGTGGCCTAGTCTAGCAACAAACAGTCTGAACGAAGTGCTCACTCGCCGTTGGATTGGTCGCAGTGGGCCCCATGACTTGGTGCTCCACAGCTGGCCCCCTAGGTCGCCGGATCTTACACCGTGCGACTTCTTCCTTTGGGGGTACGTTAAGGATACTGTGTACGTGCCACCGTTGCCCACATCTTTGGATGAGCTCCGAACTCGCATTGTTACTGCCGTAGAGTCAGTGACAACGGACATGCTGGAGCGAGTATGGGAGGAATTCGACTATCGTGTCGAAGTTGCTCGTGTAACTAGGGGAAGTCACATAGAGCATTTATGAGGTGAGAGACAAAATTTGGACAGTTTTTCTTTTGGTTGATGTATCACAAATCACTCTGTATTTGTAACATTAAAAAATATTCTCATTTGAAATCAGGTGAATCACTTTGAATAGCCAGTATATTTGTAACCAATAATGTTAGTTTGTATATTCTATAGTTTAAGATGGTTATTGTAATAAAAACATGATTTCTTTTATTTTATAAATTGATGAAAATACATTGTCTTCTTCCCCCCCATAATAAGATCGAAACATAAAAAAATACTTACATTATTTCGTTCATGATGTGTCAGTCGTTGGGCTGACTGTTCGGTAAATCTTCTACCTCCGTATTCAGGTCCATAACATGGGATTCTTCAAAACGAAAAGATTGTATAACACGTGTCAAATCTTCATCGGACCTTAAAGGAGAAAGAATAATTAATTAGTTCATACTGAATCTTTTTTAATAAAAACCCAAAACATATGCAGAGTATACATATAGTAAGAGTATTACAATGTGAAGATATCTTTGAACCGCTCAGAGGAGTTCCTTTAAGAGATAATTCCGAATAACATTTATTACGGAATTTATAAAATTATTTAAAACATGCAAAAGATTGCTATAAAAAAATTCACTGAATCAAATACAGGACTTTAGTATAGTTGCAAACTAATATCTAATTGCAGATACCTAAATGAAGCATTTTTAATGTGATGAGATGAATTACTACAATCCTCCATATATATATGATGAAATAATCCAGAACAGTGCTCTTTCTGACAGGCACATTAAATAAATAAGTTTGCGAATAATTGGCTAAAAAATAAAATTACAGGCACTTACATTTCTACGCAGTCCCTTGCGTAGGATCGTAGGGAGTGTTATTGCAAATATCATCAACGATTTGCGTTGGAAATAATCCATCCCGGTCAGCCGCGTTAAAAATATTAATTGTGGACAACCCTACAATGTCACCCTCTTGATATAATTCCGGTAAACTGTAAAGTTCTTGATTCATGGCGGAGGGAATGTTTATTCACTGATCAAAATAACTGCTGTGGCTCCCAGCTGAAAATATTTCCTTTTACATGCATGATCCCCAAGAACCACCCCAAAAGACTAATAAGCGGTTCGTAAGTTTAATGATTGGTTGCCAATGTAACTGGGCGTAGCTATGATAAATTTATATACCAATCGTAACACCTATATTACGAGTCCTCGCTTTGGACGTCCTGATTGGTCGACTAATGGTGTCTTTATCTTCTCTCCGTAGATTTAATACTCACATCGTGTATTGCTACTTGCAATCTCTTCCTTGACAATAATTGCATTTGCGCCCATACTTTTCTCGGTTTTCCCATTTTAGAACCCACCCCTTTATGCAATATCCCTCGCCCCTTTGCAACATTGATCAACATTTGGCATTTCTATCACGACAATATTTTACATTATTATTATTATTATTTGCGGTCATACTATTTGATCTTCAATTTTTCCCATTTCGGATAGGGAGATGGAGAACTTGAGCGGTGGCAAGTCGTTATAGGAATACCTTTATCAGAGCCGCTCAGCTCAGTACCACAGGAAACAGAATTAGCGCCGCTACTCTTCATAATCCTGACCTAGATCATTACCAGAGACAGCACAGTAACATCCGATGACACAAAGATCATTAGAAAATAAGAAATCTGGAAGACCTCTACAAGCAGAATGTTTTTGTGCATTATTATTATTTGCGGTCATACTATTACCAGCTTTCCCAAGATTCCTGAATTGTGAATTTGGTTATATATATATATATATATATATATATATGTGTGTGTGTGTGTGTGTGTGTGTATGTGTGTGTGTGTTAATTGCCACTTGCAGTCTCTACTACGATGGTTTCAAATATTTGCAAAATATATGTTTGCGGTCATACTATTCGATCCTCAACTTTGATTAATGTATTCGGCTTGACTTTTTACCTGCCAATTTTCGCGTAGGAGTGTGATTAAGTTGTGTTTAATTCATGAAAATGAATGTCTGCTTGGGTTGGTAGATAACACTAGGCAACAAATTTCAACTTTTTTTTTGTTACAGACACGTGAACTACTGATTCCTACTAAAGCGCTGATGCTGATTTCAGATCTGATATCAAAATTTCTCTATCACGTCCAGATTTTGTGTACCGAAAACCCTATTTTTCATTTTTTTTTCTCACCCGCTTCTATTACGAAAGCCGTCTAAGCTACTTTTCCGTGCCACGTTTTATGTTAAGCATACTTAAATAATTAGTGAACAGGGATGTCTTTCCTCCTTTATTCTGGCTTAAGACAGACAGCGGAATTCAGCTGGCGGAGTTACCACCCCTGCGCCCAACCATCCACCCAAAGCGCGTTAGTATTTTGTTGTTACTACTGAAAGGCAAATTCCTGTTCTTAAGTGAAACTTTGGTGTGTGTCCTCTTCCTTTGTCGCTTGTAGGATGACGAGCTCTCCTTCTGCAGGAACCAACAATAATCTCCCATCATATTTGGGTTGAAATTACCTTGTATCTGTTTTCCATAACTGAGATCTGTTGGTGGAAGCGCTCACCATGCTCGTCACTTACAGCCCCAAGGTTGGCCGGGAAGAAGTCAAGATGAGAATGTAAAAAATGAATTTTCAAAGACATTCTGCATCCCATTATTTCATAAGATTTAAGCATGTTTTCTACGAGTTTACGGTGGTTTTCAGCTTTGTGGTTTCCAAGAAAATTTTTGACAACTTCAACGAAAGATGTCCATGCTCCTAGTTCATTCTCATTTAGGTTAGATGGAAACGATGAGTCGTGGATGACACTGCGGATCTGTGGTCCAGTGAAAACTCCAGCTTCTAGCTTAGCATCTGTCAATATTCCTTTGAATTTATCCTTTAAATATTGGAAACCACTACCTTGATGATCCATACCCTTCACGAAATTTTTCATAAGGCCAAGTTTAATGTGAAGTGGTGGAAGATGTACTTTCTGAGGGTCAATAAGTGCTGGGTGTTTCACATTGTATTTACCAACAACATGTTCAGTTCTAGATGTCCAATCATGTTTTTTGTAGTGGTTCTTGTCATCTCTGCTGTTCCATAGACACAAAAAGCACATATGCTTTGTGTAGCCCAACTGTAACCCAAGAAGTAATGATACAACTTTAAGGTCGCCACAAATATTCCATGTGTGGTCCTTATATTTGATGAGTCTTAGCAGCAGTTTCATCGATTCATAAGTCTCATTAAGGCCAGTGGCATGTGCTACAGGTATTGAAGGTTTTTCATTGCCGTTGTGCAGTAATACAGCTTTAAGGCTAGCTTTACTAGAGTCAATGAACAGTCTCCATTCTTTTGGATCATAGCGATAGCCAATCCCTTGCATCAGACCACTGATATCGTGGCAGAAACAAACGTTTTCTTCCTGTAAGTAAAATGATGAAAACTGCAAATGGCGATGGCGGAAATGGGAAACTTTGGTGTTTGGTTGGAGAAGATTAAATTCTTGAAGTCTTGAACCAAGCAACTCTGCCTTTTCTTTTGGTAATTCCAAATCGCGCACTAAGTCATTTAACTCCGCTTGACTTAACAAATGTGGGGAAATATTTGCATCTGGAACATATATGCCATCTTTCCCTGTTTCTATATCACTAGCAGAATCTTCAGATGAACTGCTGTCTGTTATCGTTGCTGGTGGAACTGGTGGTGGATTTGTTTCATCATGTGGTACTGGTTTCATTGCTGATTCGCAGTTTGGGTACGTGATCTTTGATTTGTTTTTCTTTGTGAAACCAGCAATCTTTGTCAAACAAAAATAACAATCATTGAAGTGATTTTTTGGCTCACGCCAAACCATGGGGACTGAGAATGGCATAGCTTTTCTTTTACCATTCATCCGAGCTATTAACATTGCATTGCACTGTGCACAGCAAATATTTGGTGCCCAGTCCCTCTGTTGGTCTCCTAACTTAGTCAAAATAACACTTGTAGGCAAGTTTAATCTTTGTTATGTTTCTACGTTGTGGCTTAGGTGTATATTGTCCACAGACAAAGCAGAAGTTGTCTGGGTGATTTACACAAGCACGTCTATTTGATGCCATTTTGAATTACCATACAATATCTGAAAAAATGTAGAAAGTAATTATTACGATGTGCAAAATAAAAAGAAATACACACCGTAGTACAAAACAAATGCTATAAAAACACACAAGTCACCACAACCTGTCACTTGCTCATCAGCAGAGAGCTTCAACAACCGTTCTGCTTGACTGTCACGGAGCGACTGACCGTTGGGCCGTTTCCCGTTACTATGCTCTTGACTCAGTGTTGCCAACTCGGGATAAATTTTATTTATCAAAATTGTTCGAATTTGTATATAGTTGGCAAAAAAAATTGCTTTAACCTTGAAAAGCAAGTTTCATATTACTGGCATTAAGCCGATTAAAACCAAAATCTGGACGTGGTAGAAAATTTTACTAAAAGTGATTTGCATTTTACACAAAATCTAGACGTGATAGAAAAAATCTAATTATAGATTTGAAATCAGCATACCGAAATTAGCTAGGAGCACCTATTTGGTCTTCTGTAACAAAATCTTTGTTGCCTAGTGTAATGGACGCCCTAGGTATCCTAGTGGTTAAGACGCTGGGGTGCTGGTTGAGGGATCGAGTCCGGGCAATGACGTTGTGATTTCAGCCTGCCCGTGCTGCAGCTTAGTTTGGATTCCACGTTAAACTGAAGGTCTAAGGCGGAGTGAAAAGCTTGACCCTCGTCAAAATGAACAATTCGGTGGGAAGGAAAACCGAGTTAGCTATTATTATTACTACTGTAATTTGCACCATATTGTTGTTGCATATGGGAATATCATAAGGAAAATCATTACTTAATCAAAGGCTAATTTAACCTAAAAATAATTTGGAAAACAATCACGTGATGCTTATGTATATATTTAAGTTCAGTTTTTAACTTCAATAATAATGGCAATAATCAAAACAATATTTGAAGTGAAGTGAGACGAAAACCAGTTTTCAGATAAGATGTGTTTTGACCTACATTCCATTCTCGCCTTTTGGGCTAACTTCGAGTTTTAAGCGTATATATAACGTATGCCTTCCTTGTCTTTCGAATTATAGGTAAAATGAATATTATTTTTATAGAATATTTAAAATTGTTTATTATCAAATTTAATATACCGTTTAGTATATATATTGCCTATTATTAAACCTGTTTTCATATGGGAAATTTAATATAAATGTGTAAATATTCATTCCTTCGATTTGAGAAATTTATAGAAAGATGGATGAAAAATTGTACGAAAAAGAGAACCATATCTTATTAGGGTGTGTCAATTTTGTAAACATTATTGGTAGTGAAAATATAGTGTCTTTTCATGTCAAAACCTGAAATTGGCCAACCAAAATTAAATAAAATAACCCTTACCTACATCAATTTATCAATTTTACCTTAAAATTTCAGAAATTGACTCTTTAACTGAATAATAGGACTTAAATTGATTAACCATTCATCTCTCACAGAATTATCCCACTGATCGCATATGAAGTGTTTTCAAGGTCATATAGTTGTTGTACAATGTACAAGTCACAACATGAATAGAACTGTCCCTCACTCTCAGTGCTCAGTTACCTCTTAGATGTCATAGACGGTGGTTTGCTGTTATTGCTCTTGTACCTACTTCATAGTTATTCTACTAGACGAATACTACAGTTTAACTAAGTATGGATTATTGATTATTACAATTATTTATTATTATCATATTCTTCTGTCTAATTATGTTGTAATCCCATGAAATATTTTTTTATTAAATTTTAGAACATCGAATGACTAAACTTTGAAACATCGTAATTGATATAAAATACTTAAATGTTTTTCTTTCTTTTCAGATATTCTTAAGATGCCAAAATTGAAGATAAGAGGTCAGTCGTCATGCCACTTGAGCCTGTTAGTCGGTACAGGCAAGGAGCTTCCCGTATCAGAACTACCAACAGTGCGAGACATGCTGAGACTAGGGTTACTCCTTCGTGAACAAAATACAAAGGATAGAAGGAACTACACAGAGAAAGAGCTCATAAGGGACATGATTCCCCATCTTCTGCATCAGTGGAAAAAAGCTAATGTGTTATTCAAACCACCTGTACTCAATCAGTATAGAACTATTGAGCTAAAATTAACAACGCTGTGGCACAAAGCAGTTGAGACATCACTTGGTAAAGGAAAACTAGCAAAGAAAAATAAATTTCTGCACACACTTGATACTCTTCTTACATTTTTAACTGCCAGTGTCCCATAGAATTGTGTTCTGAAGCCAATTGTTCTCCCTCATGCAGAAGAGAACCTCACCCTCACATTGATTGTCGCTGTCCTCGTGAGAAGAAGATCCCTGTTTTGGAGCTGGCTTTCATAAAGGCGCAGAGAACAAAGGCAGGAGGCCAAGGAAGTATGCAGATTGGTTCGGCAGATTATTCAGAAACCAAAAAACAGATTGTTATTGCAAAGAAAAAAGAGAAAATCCGAGAGAGGGAAGAAAGGAAGAAGAAGAAGAGTGAAGAAAACACCCAAAGAGATGAAGAGCTCTATCATGAGGTTTCTCACTTCTTTGAAAGCTCTTCAGATGAACAGAAAGAAGCAACATCAGATGATAGCTCCAAAATGCCATCTGAACCTTCGCCGAAGAGAATGAAATACAACACTAAAGACATCTCAAACATTGCCCTTGCCAGTATTCGCCACCATACGGGGCTACGAGAGACTGCAGAGACTGCCACTTCCGCTAGGATAGATGCAGGCCTCATCAGCCGAGAGGATACATCCTTAGTGATAGATCATAATAAGATAAGAAGAGCACAAGAAAAAATAATGAAGGAAATATCTGATCAGCATGAAAAAGATTTGAAGGAGGAAGGTCTCTCTTGCCTTTTGTTTGATGGAAGAAGAGATGACACAAAAGTTCTCCTAGAGGTAGAGGGAATTGACAGAAAGTTTGCTAGTCTCATCAAAGAAGAACACTACTCTGTGTGTTCCGAACCTGGTGGCCGCTATTTGTTTCACTTTGTTCCTGAAGCAGAAGTAGAAGGCAAGAAACATGCAGAGACAATTGCTGATCAAATAATATGTTGGCTTCAAGAAAGAAGACTTGACAGTTCACTGCAAGGCGGTGTTATGACGCATTTAGAGAAAAAACTTGGAAGAAGGCTTGTTTGGATTGTATGTGATTTGCACACAGGGGAACTACCTCTTCGTCGTCTCATCCAGGAACTTGATGGTCCTACAAAGAGCAACAACAAGTGGTCAGGCCCCCTTGGCAACATGCTAGATGAAGCAACGGAATTAGAAATAAATACAAAATTTCCAAAGGTCGAAGTAGGCCCTCCCCTTCCAGTGTTGTCTGAAGAAGTTATCAAAGACCTTAGCACGGATCAATCTTACGCTTATCGTATTGTTCAAGCAATCAGATCAGGAGAGTTGCCTCAAAATCTGGCTCTCTCGGAGATTGGACCCGTAAGTCACAGTCGTTGGTTAACTACAGCGATTCGTTTCTGCAGGATTTGGGTTTCCAAACATGCACTGAAGGGCAAAATGCTACAGAATTTGATGTTGATTGTTGAATTTATTATTGGGTTTTATCTTCCTCACTGGTTCAATGTAAAACTTAATCCAATGTGGATGGAGGGGCCCAACCACATCTTGTTTCAATTACAGCTACTGAGAACCTAAAGGAAAGTAGTGGTGGACATCGTGTTACCTGTGGTGAGAAGGTCCGCTTGGTATGCTAGGCCAGAGACAGTTTTGCAAGCAATAATCTGCAGCCAATGTACCAAACAGCGAACTGAGGCTGTGGAAATCATTCTAAAGCTTAGAGGAACATCACTAGATGATGACCAGCTGGGAGACTGCTCTGTTCAGACAAGGAAGGTACCTCCGATAAACGTCAATGCCACGAAATTGTCAGAATTAGTTAACTTGAGTTCGGAAGTTTTGGAGCCACCACTGACAACATGTATAACAAACAAAGATTTAACACAACTTAAAGAGGCCCCAATGCAAGTGCCAAAGTGGCCTTCTCACACTCAGAGTGTGGAGAGATGTGTGAAAATGGTCACAGAAGCAGCTATCAAGTTTACAGTCACGAGAGGCGAGAAGGCTACATCAAAGCGCAAGTAGCAAGCCGAATGCTGATGTCAAGGAACCGCAGCAAAAAGAACATGACTGCATTGGTTACTTTCAAATAAAGACTCTGAATGATATCTTATTGTCACTTTAAATGTTGATAGGATGTTTGCGCACATTTGTTATTTTGTTACGAATTTACGGAAAAATGGAATTTTTGAATTAAAATTGATGTAGGTAGGAGTTATTTTTTATTGTTTTTGAAGCAAGGATATTATTTTGTATTAGGGTAGGTTGATTTTGGAACTGTGGTCTTGGGCTAGTCTAGATAGAAAGGTATTAATGTATAAAAAAACGTTGCACCAACTCATATTTGTGAAAATGATTGTATTTTTTGAGGATTGTTATTTATTTTTAAGTTGTAAAATTGCTGAATTTTACGCGTAAAATCGCGCGCGCGGCATCCGCGCAATGTACTGTAAACAAACAAAATATCGGACCTTATTTCATCAAAATAATCAATTAAAATTCTGCTTTTTTAACAAAACGATGCTTGAAACTTATTATAAATGCATTATAGATGTTTCTTAGTGCATTGTTTTGTATTTTTGAATGATATTTACCTATAAAATGTGTATTAAATTATTTTATGATGCGTTCATTTAGTTGTTTATTTTCAGATACTTCATAAAAATGGGTAAAAAACGGAAGTCTGCAGTGTTAACTCGAAGTGATAGTGCCAAAAAATTCAGTGGCCAGCCTTCCCCTTTGGATAAAACAGAGCCTCCTACCCTCCGCCAAGTTATTCAGTACAGTTATTTCCTCCAAAACAGCCACCCGGACTTGAAAGACTATGATATTGCTAAAATGATAGCAAAGGATGTGATTGACATCTGGCAAGCAGTGAACCCGCGGCTGCTGCCCCTGTATGAGTAATATTATGTAGTGAAATTGGTGGATAAAGTGTGCTTCGTCCCTGTGATGACAATGCTGTGAAGTGCAAGAAAGAAAATTGTCAAACACAGCACATAATCTGCACTTGTCCTCCCAGTAAGAAGGTAATGCTATTATTTTTTTTATTTTAACTGGCCTAACTTAGTGCGATTAGGTGCCTTTTAAATGGAAGGAAATTCAATGCTTGTAATTGAAAAATATCTGCATTTTCCTCCTGTAATCTTCCTTTCCCCCACCCTCCTGGTAATAGAAATTAATAATCAATTTTTTCAGGATTTTATCTCTTATTTTAGATCCGCTATTTAATATACTTTAATATTTCAGGTTCCAGTAGAGGAGAGGGAATACTTGAGAGATCAGAGAGACAAAATAGGACCCAAGGGCTCTTTCCAGCTGGGATCTGTGGATAAAGCTGCTGTGAAGAGAGACCAGAGGGCTGCAGCTGAAGCAGAAAGATTAGAGCCAGATTCAACAGCAGCAGGAAGTGGATTTGGCCACTTTTGCCTCCACACCTTCACAAGATATTTCTTTTGAATTCAGCTCAGGAGAATCAGGAGAGGTAATATATTTTTTTCTTATATCTTATCCCATTTTCACCCAAATTTATCCCTACTTTTTGTCCCTATTTCCCTCCCTTTTTTCCCCCATTTTCGCTTTAGTAATTTATTCTTTTTTTCGCCCATTTTCGCCGACTTTTTACCTGAATTTTTACCCATTTTCCCCCCCTATTTTCCCACTTTTTCCCCCCATTTTCGTTTAAGTAATTTATTCTTATTTCTGCCCATTTTCGTCGATTTTTACCCATATTTTTCCCTACTTTTTCCCCTATTTTCCCCCATTTTCGCTATAGTAATTTATTTTTTATTTACATTTCAGCCATCTGGTGGTGAAGCTGAAGAGTTCAAGCCAAGGAGGCACCCAAGTGGAGGTTACAGCTTTTTGAAAACCCCCACATATGCCATGGAACTGATCAGGGGTGATGTTTCTTCCAATCTTGGGGCAAGTCTTGCTAATGCCTTCCTCCTGGACTTACAAGCTATGGACCTGTTTAAGCCTGGCCTTCATGTGAAACATATAATAGTTGATAAATCGAAAATGGACAGGGAAAAAGCTAGAATGAAAGTGAAAAGTGATGAAAAGCACAATGAGGGTCTGGAAAAGTTAGTCTATTGAGGTTGATGGGAAAGTTGACAAGGACACTTTGCTGTACAGAGAAGTTAAGGATGAAAATGGGGAGACTAAGCTGAAGAAAGGAAAGGGACAAGAGCACCATTTAACTTTCACAAAGGAGCCGGGAACTGAAAGTGGAACATATCTTACTCACAGAGTCATCCCAATTAAAGGTGCGACTGGAGTTCTTCTTGGTGAAGAAGTTGCTAGTGTCTTGGAGGAGTTTAACAGTGTTCATACCCTGAAAGCTGTCCTTGACAACACAAATACAAACACTGGCTGGGAAGGAGTCTTTGCAACAGCTCTGGAAAATAAAATTGAGCGGAAATTGCACACCATTGGCTGTTCACTCCATCAGAATGAGCTTCCTTTCAGAGCTGTTTTCAAGCATCTTGATGGCAGTACCAAAAGTCCCACTGCTTTCACTTGTCCGCTGGGAAAACTCTGTGAAACTGACTACCAAGATCTACCACAAGTGGAATTCACCAAACTCAGTGGCCCCCTGGATGACATGGAATTTGCTGAGGAGACACTGAATGATCTCAGTAGCGACCAGAGGCTTCTTTTGGAGTATGTGGTTGGAATTTCCAGGGGCAAAGTCAATCCAAGATTTGCTGCCTGGAAAATTGGACCATTAAACCATGCAAGATGGTTGACTTTGGCAATTAGATTGATGTGTCTGCGGACCAGAGGTGCTTATCCTCCAGAACTACAGGATAAGCTTTACCAGGCCATCAAGTTCATTGTGGAAGTGTATGGAGTCAGTTGGTTTGAGATCAAAAGGGACAGCAAGTTCTACAATCAGCAGCTGTACATCTTCAACATGATCCAGAGGATCAAACAGCAGTCTGAAGAAATCCAGGGTGTTGCTTTCAAGAACCTGAAGTACAATGCTTTTGCCTTGCTGCCCGAGAATGTGCTGTACTCCATGATGAAGTCTGATGACTTGGAAGTGAGAGAAGCTGCTCTCAAGAAAATTTTGTCCATCAGGTAAGCATTTATTAATTTAAAAAAATGTGAAAAAAAAATTTGATTATGGGGATTTATTTAATAAAAAAAAGGCGCGAGTTCTATAAATCCCCATAATCGAATTTTTTTTTACATTTTCTTATCCCAATTTTCCCCCTCCCCTCTGATAATGGAAATAATCTTACCTTCTTTCTGAAAAAAATTCGATTATGGGGATTTATAGAACTCGGGTTTTTTTATTTTTAAGTTTAATTTAAATCAGCAATTCTGAGACTAATAGGAATTAAATCTTAAACTGGAAAAAAAAAATTAATTACTATTCTTTCAGAAGTGGGATGCCAGCCAAGAAGAGGCTGAAGAAGATCACAGCCATCAACAGTGAAGCTACCCACTGGTCAGAACTAATCAACCTTTCTCAAAGTGGCATCTGTGAACCTGCTCTCACAGAAGACTTTTCTTACCAGGAGCTTCAAGAAGCATTGCTGAATGGCACCAAGCTGGAGCTGCCTGATCTGCCTTCACATTCTCAGAGTGTTGAAAGGGCCGTGAAGCTGACATCTGAACCTTCCCATACTGTTTATGGACTCGAATCAAGGCACAAACACATTCTGGCCAAAGCCCTAAGCCGCCAGATGAGGCCTTCCTTTGCTTCTAAGGGCTCTTACAGTGAAAATTATGATGATCTTGGGATCTAAATGTGTCTGTTTGACTCTGTATATGTTTTTTTTCACTTTTTTTCAATAAAATTGTAACTTTTTTCAGAATTTTTTTATGAAAATAGCATGATTTTTTCGGCCGAAAATTGCGGTTTGGCTTTAGAGTAAATCACTGTACTGACATGTGCTTTTATGCGCTAAAGGCAGCCGTTCTAAAGTACAAGATGTCAAGTAGCATTGTTTTTGAACCACCTCAGACCTACAGTTTAGACGAGAAATCCATAACATGGTACGGAATCCATCACTAAATTTTTATTTTATTTTATTCATGTTGCAAATAGTAAGAAAAATGCATGGTAAGGGATGCTTGCTTGCATGCTTTCAGATGGGGAGTTGGCTAAAATTTGGGAAAGTGAACAAAGAACGGGAAGTTTGTTAAAATTTATTGTTTGATATAAAAGTATATATAGACTTCTCATTTAATTCTTTTATCAATTACTTTAATTTCTCTGAAATTTAATTATAATGAATATTAAGATGAACGATTTCTCTTTGCTAGGCCAATTTTCTAGTGTATTTCTTTTATTGTTAATATTGGGCATCGTTTAAATAATTAGTTCTCTTGCTGAACAAAATTAAGGAGAAAGTCAATCTTGTCTTCAATAAATAAGTGGTTAAATTAAATGGCGGTATCTGGTAACCCCTCCATATATATAAATAAAAACACTATTTGGCAACTCATGTAAATAAAATTTTCAAAATTGTGGTACCTAGCAACCCCCTCCATATATAAATAAGTCGTATCTGGCAAATCACGACCCTCTATATAACAGCTGCTTCGCCCCTGGACGCTCATAATGCGTCTGGCTCCAGCCAGGCGAACACCTCCTTCCCTCTTAGGTTAAGGCTTAGGTTAGGTTTCCCTTTGGTGGGTGAGGACATCCCAGCTTCTCCCCCAAAGACTTCCTCCTTCTCCCTTCTTTTCCTCTCTTAGGTTAAGGCTACCCATTTGGGGGGAGGTCACCCTCCCTTCTCTCCCCGAAGCTCCCTCCCCTCTGCCCCTTGGCAAAATTTAGTTGTTGCATAATCCTACCCCCTTTGCAGCATTGATGTTGCATAAGCCTTGCAACATTGATATTGCATAACCCCATCCCCTTCACTGAATAACCCTCTCCCCATTCATTGCATACCCCTCCCCCTTTGTTGCAAAACCACTTTGTAACATCTTGCAACATTGATCAACATTTGCAATTGCATTGCAACATTCCTGCACTCTCCCATTTTGCACACTTGGTCATCCTCCTTTTGTGATTTCGGCGAAACCTTTGCTATTGCGTTGGACATACCAGAAGCTTTTGATGGTGTGGCACAAATCCTTATTTTCCACAATGCCCTCCTTCGGTTTCTCTCCTTCGATCTATGCCTTCATCTCTGATTTCCTTTTTTGCCGATCTATTGTACAGCTGCGTTTGTAGATCGCCACTGTTCTCCTCCTAAATCTATTCACAGTGGTGGTGTTCAAGGTTCTCTCCTATTACCCACTTTTTTTTATTTATCAATGATCTATTAAGCCGAACTTCCTGTCCTATCCACTCCCATGCCGATGATTGCACTCTTCACTTCTTCACCCACTTCACAAAGCATCCCTCTCAACAGTTTCCATGCTTCGCGTACGACGGCTATGGTACAACTAACCTATGATCTATAGATCTACAGAAGCTAAGGCTAACAAAGACCCTAAGATCCACTCTAAGGTTAGCCCGAGAGAAAGGAAAGAGTAGGGGGTTAAGAGAAGAGAAGAGAATAAGGGGTTAAGTAAGGAGCAACACCTATAACTCGTGGGTTAACATTCATTCAGAAAAAGAGGAAAAAAGTCTCACCATCATCATCCGCCGGCCACTGCCGACAAGTCAGAAAAATAGTCGGAGAGAAAAGGAGAGGGGTGAAAGATGAAAAGAAGTAAAATAAGAACGCTTACAAACCATGCAAACACAGTCTTAACTCACAGTCATACCATGCAAACTACAAACATGCAAGAAAAAGAGAGTTACAGACATGCAAAGTAAAAAAAGTAGGTAAAGTTAAACAAAAAGTGGGTTAGTTTACGCTACGAGCTACATCTACGTTCGTGTTAGTCTAATTTTTTTTTTTTTTTTTTTTTGCTGGCATGACACGCTGGCATGTCACAAGCTGGCATTCATCGTCAACAGACTCATCCTCGAGCACCATCACCAGAGCTCCTGTTGCTAACTTTGTTTTATTATATTAAACAACGTTAATACTTTTAAAATGTCTGTCAAGACGGTTCTTAAACATATTAACGCTGGTAGAATGAACGACTGACGCGGGAAGATTATTCCATTTATCAATTACTTTAAACGTAAAGACGTTTTTAGCGACATTAGTAATGAAACGTCTGCCACGCAACTTAAATCCGTTATTGCGAGTATTACTATTATCGAAAGTGAACAATTTGTCAAAATTTACGTTATCGATGTTATTAACGATTTTGAAAACTTCAATAAGCTCCCCCCTTAATCTCCTAGTTTTGAGTGAATACAGGTCTAGCTCTTTAATCCTATCTTCATAAGGCTTGTTGTGCAATGACGGAATAAGTTTCGTGGCACGACGCTGAACCCTTTCTAACCTATCAATATCCTCACGCAAGTACGGGCACCAAAACTGAACTGCATATTCTAAATGAGGCCTGACTAGGGACTTGTAAAGGGGCAATATAATATCCTTCGATTTAAATTCGAAATTACGCGCTATGAAGCCTAACATCCTATTAGCTTTTGCGCAAGACTCCAGGCACTGGTTCCTAACCTTTAAATCCTTAGATACGCGTACGCCTAAATCTACTTCCTCGTCAACGCTAGCTAACTCCCTATCATCCATCGTGTACGTGTAATTATTGTTGCGAGAACCTATATGCAAAACTTTACATTTGTCTACGTTAAATTGCTTCTGCCACTTGTCTGTCCACTCCATAATCCTATTTACATCGTCTTGGATCCTATTTCTATCGTTCTCGTTAACAACCTTACCGCCTATTTTAATATCGTCCGCGAATTTTGACACGTTACTAGTCAATCCTACATCTATGTCGTTAATGTAAATTACGAATAGCAATGGGCCTAACACTGAACCCTGTGGGACACCGCTACCTACATCTAACCACGCGGATTCACTACTATTAACTACGACCCTCTGCCTCCTAGCACGAAGCCATTCTTCTAACCAGTTAGCTACCTGACCGCGTATACCGTGCGCTTTGACCTTCGCAATTAGTCTCCTATACGGAACTGTATCGAACGCCTTTTTAAAATCTAAATAACTAACGTCAGCTGCTCTATGCCTATCGTATTCGCGCAGTATTTCGTTATAAAATTCTAACAAATTAGTTAAACAAGACCTATGGCGTCGAAGCCCATGCTGACTACTATTAACCAAATCTCTACTTTCTAAGTGATCGATGATACGATCCCTAACTACGGATTCCAAAAGTTTACCGACAATTGACGTTAAGCTAATGGGCCTATAATTGCTAGCTACTGCACGGTCGCCTGTTTTAAAAATGGGCGTGACGTTAGCTAATTTGAAGTCTTCAGGAATAATCCCCGTTACGAGTGACTGATAAAAAATCTTTGTTAAGGGGCCTACGATAACTTCTTTCAAATCTTTCAAATGTCTAGGATAAAAAGCGCCAGGGCCTGAAGCCTTGCTAACTTTTAGCCTATCGATATAATGCGTAATCTCAGCCTCGTAAACAGTTATTTCATCCAAAATAGTCTCGCTACTAAATGGAACGATATCGTCCACGTCGGGGACATTATTTACGTCTTCTACGGTAAAAACTGTCGCAAAAAAGTTATTGAAAATACCCGCCATCGCCTGAGCGTCAGAAGCCAAAGCGCTATTAACATCCACTAGAGGGCCTATGTTATCTTTTACCGGCTTACGATTATTTACGTATTCAAAAAACTTTTTTGGATTATGTTTACTATCCGCAGGTATAAGTATCTCTAAATTACGCTTGGCATTCCTAACTGATCTTTTAACCTGACGCCTAAGCTCGATATATCTATTAAAGTTAGCTGCCGTGCCATTGCGCTTACGAAGTCTATACGCTCTATTACGCTCGTTTATGAACTCTCCTATTTCCCTAGTCCACCACTTCGGCCTCCCATGACTTCTAGCCCGCTTACGCCTACGAGGAATAAACTCTATTTCAATATTCCTAATACTTTCTTTAAACGCTACCCAATGCAAATTTGTGTCATTGCCCATAAATAAGTTATCCCAGTCCACTACTCTCATCCTATCCGCAAAACTATCAAAATTAGCCCTACGAAGATCAGGGACTTCTATTACGTTACTATCCTTAGTGTTTTTTATCGCTAACTTAAACCTAAGAATTTGATGGTCACTACATCTTAAACTATCGCCTACTTCTAAACCTTCGACTATATTCTCGCCGTTCGTAATCACCAAATCTAAAATATTGTCACCGCGCGTTGGTTCGGTAACTATCTGTCGTAAAAAGTTATCGTCCATAAACTCAACCAATCTCAAACCCTCCTCATTACCAGTAAAATTCTCGTAATTAACATTAGGGCAGTTAAAGTCTCCGACAATTATACTATTCCGATTGTCAATAAAATTACCAAGAAGTGAGTAAAATCTAGTATCTGTATCGAGGGGTTGAACGGGAGGTCTATAAACAACAACAAAATTAAAACTAATACTACGCGCCCTAACTTCAACACATATCGCATTAATTGCTGCCGGAAAATCTAACTTAACCTCGATAACCCTAAGGGAATTACGAATGTACAGCAAAACGCCGCCACCAAACCTATGTAACCTATCATTAGTAAAGAGTTTAAAACCCGGTATATCAAGTTCCCCCAACAAGTCCCGAGTCACGGTATTTAACCAAGTTTCAGTGATAGCAACTATATCATAGTTGCCGGAATAAATTATCGCCTTAAATTCATTTAATTTATTTCTAATACTACGCGCGTTACAATAAAAGACGTTTAAGTTATTTTTTACCACGGGCCCGCGTTTTAAACTATTTATCACGTCGGGCCCGCGTTCCCCGGACCCACAACGTTTAAAGAAGGCTTCGACCTATACAACTTTCGCACGTTTTCGTCTATTAACCTACCTAGCCTAGCATTACCCATTTCATTAAAATGCACCCCATCTTTTATAAAAAGGCTAGGATCACTGAATTTGGACGACAGCTTTACGAAGGGTACATTTTCCTCAGCACAAATCTCTTCTAATTTATTATTCAAAAATGTTGTTTTTGACGTAATCCTAAGACCCAACCCGTGCCTAGGGGTAATACCTAGAACTAAAGACCTATCTGACCTCGCCTTCAGAGACCTAATTAACCCCCTATATCTCTCCAAAAGGTCAGGCACTCTCGTATCGGGCCTATACGAGTCGTTGCCTCCTACCATCGTCACCAACATTGAGTGACGGGAGGCAACGTCAACCCTATCCACTTCGTCTCTAACTCTGTCAACCCTGGCCCCTGGGAGACAGACCCTCCTCCTCTTGGTTGGATGCCGTTTAACGAACTCTTTGTCCATGTGGCGCACTAAAGAGTCCCCAATTAAAATAGTTTTCCCCTCATTCACGTCCCTTTCCAAATGGGCGAAAGGGTTCGAAACCTCGATAGGGGGGGGATTCCTATCACCTAACGTACGCGGCCTAGTTCCACCCTTAACCTCTCTAAATCCCTCGCTATCTACTACTCTCGGACTAACCTTAACTTCTTACTCAACTCTATCTAACCTTCCCGACAAGCTACCTAAACTAGGTTACGCACCTCACCCTTCAAATTACTAACGTCTTCAACGTTAGTATTGGTTCGGCTTCCGTCAACCGTAGCCCTACCCCTGCCCTCATCAAGCGTTGCAAGTCTTTCCGCTACCTCACGTACACTGCGTTTTATGTCAGCTAATTCCTCCATGAACTCGCAAAAGAAACAAACTGATCTTTCTACTACCTCTGATTATGGCTTTCGATGCCTTAAAAACTCAGTTCCTTCATCAGTCTACTCATCACAATCTTCCACACGACTATCCCCTTACCTTCAACAATACACAACTCAATCCTTCCTCTTAATATTCTTGCCGTTTCCTTTTCTCGTGATCCTTCCTGGAAAGTTCACACATACTCTTTTCAAAACACCTTCTGGATCTTTTCCGTTTGACTGCCGCCATTGAAACATAAGAGGTGAGTGCCCCCAGCCTTCTTTACTTAGCCTTATAAGGCTAACTAACGAAAATATCACGACCTAACCTAACCAATCGTTAGGTCAACTGTACGACCTTGACGAGTGGTTAGGTTAGGTCGTGATATTTTTGTTAGTTAGCCTTATAAAGCTAACTAAAGAAGGCTGGAGGCCCTGATCTTCAGGTGATCCCCTTATTTTTCTGAGTACACGATTAAAACTTAAAAATTAAGCATGGATCTTGAAAGTAATTAAAATTGTTTATAAGAAACAAAATTTGAAGGGGAAATTAAGAAAAGCTTTTTTGTAAAGTAACTTATTTGGTGCTGGTTAAGTGTGCGGTCTACCTAGCATTTAGTTAGCCTTATAAGGCTAACTAACGAAAATATCACGACTTAACCTAACCAATCGTTAGGTCAACTGTACGCCCTTGACGATTGGTTAGGTTAAGTCGTGATAGTTTCATTAGTTAGCCTTATAAGACTAACTAAAAGCTAGGTAGACCGCACACTTAACGAGCACCACTTATTTTGTATCATCAAGACATTTCAGTTAAAATACAAAATACAAAAAGTTTAATTATGTTTCAATGGCGGCAGTCAAACGGAAAAGATCCCACCTTCTAAGAGGTTAGGTTTCGTGTACCGGCTCCGCAGTTTTTTCACTCTCACTCCCAATCGGTTGGTGTCTCTGTACATGGGTCTTGTCCGACCCTATATGAAGTACACTTCTCATGTGTAGGGTGTCTCAACCCTCAGAGCTCTGCTTGTCTGGGTGGAATGAAATGATTTTCGTCTAATTAATTTCCCGCTTAGTGACTGCGTTCAATCTATCTCTCTTCACTGCAATGTTACCTCACTCTCTTTACCATCGCTATTATAACGGACACTGCTCTTCCGACTTCTCTAACTACATGCCTCCTCCTTTAAGGAGAGCACGCAGTATCCGACTTTCGACACGTTCTCATTCGTTTTCTGTCTAACTCTCTAACGCAGTGGTCAGTTGGAATTTTCAATCTTTCATCTGCTCAACCGGTGAACTCTGGAACAACCTTCCTCGAGGTTTTTTTACCACGTTCCCATAATTAAAATAGTTACTGTAACTCATTTGAAATGTAGTTCGTGTTGTAAAACCATTTGATTATCTGTTCCTTATTTATTCTTTTCTTAGAAAGGCCTTCAAATATACATTTAGGTCTAATTCATCTGTAATCCCATGTAAACTCTGAAAGGCTTATTTTTAATTGAGAAAGAGATCGGTGCTACTGTAGTATGCGGTCTACCTACGATTTGGCGGTCTACCTACGATTCGGCGGTCTCCCTTTTAATTATAGCTTCTTATCTTCTTATTATTTTATTATTAGGTTAATTGTACTCCCTTGACGATTGGTTAGGTTAAGTCGTGATATTTTCGTTAAAACTAACGAAAATATCACGACTTAACCTAACCAATCATCAAGGGCGTACTGTAGTAGGCGGTCTACGTGAAGTATGCGGTAGTAGTATGTTTAACTTCTTTAATAATTCCTTAATTGTGTAAATTAAATTATAATTCCTTTCAATTCATTTTCAATTCCTTTTAAATATTTTGAACGGTAGACCGCATACTACAGTAGAAACTTAACGGTAGACCGCATATTACAGTAGAAACTTAACGGTAGACCGCATACTACAGTAGGAACTTAACGGTAGACCGCATACTACAGTAGCACCAAGAGATATATCACACAGCTTCCACAGGCCTCTGCTCGCTGCGATTTTTTTAGGGTTAATGCACTTTGGACAATCCAACGAAGGTGGTCCTTGTTGGGTAAGCTCGGCCTTAGCCGAGAGCATCCGAGTATCAACAAAAAAATCGTTTCTACCAAGTTTGTTTTTTTCCCGAAGGGATGAATGGAAACACTTCACTTTTAAATCAAAGTTTTCGTTCACTCATATAAGTTTTATTTCACAAATTATATATATACAGGACGAGGCACTGAAGGAGGGAAATGAATTTACAGCCTCTCACGATAACAGCTCAAACAGTAATTTACAGGGGTAGAGGTTCGACCCCGGTTAGGTCAACTGTACGACCTTGACGAGTGGTTAGGTTAGGTCGTGATATTTTTGTTAGTTAGCCTTATAAAGCTAACTAAAGAAGGCTGGAGGCCCTGATCTTCAGGTGATCCCCTTATTTTTCTGAGTACACGATTAAAACTTAAAAATTAAGCATGGATCTTGAAAGTAATTAAAATTGTTTATAAGAAACAAAATTTGAAGGGGAAATTAAGACAAGCTTTTTTGTAAAGTAACTTATTTGGTGCTGGTTAAGTGTGCGGTCTACCTAGCATTTAGTTAGCCTTATAAGGCTAACTAACGAAAATATCACGACTTAACCTAACCAATCGTTAGGTCAACTGTACGCCCTTGACGATTGGTTAGGTTAAGTCGTGATAGTTTCATTAGTTAGCCTTATAAGACTAACTAAAAGCTAGGTAGACCGCACACTTAACGAGCACCACTTATTTTGTATCATCAAGACATTTCAGTTAAAATACAAAATACAAAAAGTTTAATTATGTTTCAATGGCGGCAGTCAAACGGAAAAGATCCCACCTTCTAAGAGGTTAGGTTTCGTGTACCGGCTCCGCAGTTTTTTCACTCTCACTCCCAATCGGTTGGTGTCTCTGTACATGGGTCTTGTCCGACCCTATATGAAGTACACTTCTCATGTGTAGGGTGTCTCAACCCTCAGAGCTCTGCTTGTCTGGGTGGAATGAAATGATTTTCGTCTAATTAATTTCCCGCTTAGTGACTGCGTTCAATCTATCTCTCTTCACTGCAATGTTACCTCACTCTCTCTTTACCATCGCTATTATAACGGACACTGCTCTTCCGACTTCTCTAACTGCATGCCTCCTCCTTTAAGGAGAGCACGCAGTATCCGACTTTCGACACGTTCTCATTCGTTTTCTGTCTAACTCTCTAACGCAGTGGTCAGTTGGAATTTTCAATCTTTCATCTGCTCAACCGGTGAACTCTGGAACAACCTTCCTCGAGGTTTTTTTACCACGTTCCCATAATTAAAATAGTTACTGTAACTCATTTGAAATGTAGTTCGTGTTGTAAAACCATTTGATTATCTGTTCCTTATTTATTCTTTTCTTAGAAAGGCCTTCAAATATACATTTAGGTCTAATTCATCTGTAATCCCATGTAAACTCTGAAAGGCTTATTTTTAATTGAGAAAGAGATCGGTGCTACTGTAGTATGCGGTCTACCTACGATTTGGCGGTCTACCTACGATTCGGCGGTCTCCCTTTTAATTATAGCTTCTTATCTTCTTATTATTTTATTATTAGGTTAATTGTACTCCCTTGACGATTGGTTAGGTTAAGTCGTGATATTTTCGTTAAAACTAACGAAAATATCACGACTTAACCTAACCAATCATCAAGGGTGTACTGTAGTATGCAGTCTACGTGAAGTATGCGGTAGTAGTATGTTTAACTTCTTTAATAATTCCTTAATTGTGTAAATTAAATTATAATTCCTTTCAATTCATTTTCAATTCCTTTTAAATATTTTGAACGGTAGACCGCATACTACAGTAGAAACTTAACGGTAGACCGCATATTACAGTAGAAACTTAACGGTAGACCGCATACTACAGTAGGAACTTAACGGTAGACCGCATACTACAGTAGCACCAAGAGATATATCACACAGCTTCCACAGGCCTCTGCTCGCTGCGATTTTTTTAGGGTTAATGCACTTTGGACAATCCAACGAAGGTGGTCCTTGTTGGGTAAGCTCGGCCTTAGCCGAGAGCATCCGAGTATCAACAAAAAAATCGTTTCTACCAAGTTTGTTTTTTTCCCGAAGGGATGAATGGAAACACTTCACTTTTAAATCAAAGTTTTCGTTCACTCATATAAGTTTTATTTCACAAATTATATATATACAGGACGAGGCACTGAAGGAGGGAAATGAATTTACAGCCTCTCACGATAACAGCTCAAACAGTAATTTACAGGGGTAGAGGTTCGACCCCGGTTGACAATGGTTAAGGTAGGAATTAAAATTGAGAGGGGAGCAACCCTTTGTAACAAAGGCCCCGGGCAGGGATTTAGAGCGGGAGAGGTGCAACCTCTCGTATCAAGGGCTCAGGCAGGAATGAATCTCATCTAACATATATGAACAAAGAAGTCCGAATTTTGGGGGGGGTGGCTCCCGCTTTAGCTGGAGGGTTGAGGAATTCGGACGCTAAGGATATCATATTTAAGCAAAAAGCTAACAAAAAAAATACTAGTTTTTGTAAGGTATACACTTTTGGATGGTGACCTAAAGTCGGGGTGCCGACATGTACCGAGTACATTAAGTACTCCATAATTTACATTAAGTATATTAATTACCGTTAATTACAATTTTAACAATTTGTTAATTGACATATCTAATACTGAAGTATTCTGAATAGGTAATACAATTTAGATAATGACGGAGAGTTCTCCGTTGTTTTATAATTTAAAGGGGATTTAACAACAATGTTACATATTTATAGTTAACAATAATTACGCCAAATTATGTCTAATATTATTAGAGGAATGGTTGGTTATCATCATTTGAAAGTCTAATTATAATTAGCCAGCGATGAGGAAAGCAGAGAAAAATACGGTGTACCGTTATAAATTGGTAGCAGAAGTGAGAGAGACGGTTTCGAATTCAGATGCTCGTTTGTGAATTCGAACCCTTCGTATCAGCAATAATAAACAACTTGCGAGAGGTGAACGCGGTTAAAAGAAAAAAAAGTGAAAAGAGTACATGTGGATGTGTTTACATGTACGTGATCATGATCGTCAAGGGACATGTACGTCTGCCCAAAGTAGTGTACACATATCATTCGTCACACAATAGGGTGTGTGCGTAATATAGACACGAGTAACCATAGAATGATGATAGACTGAGAGGGCATAAGTAGACAATAGGTAATAGGTAATAAAATAGGTAATAGGTGATGAAATTAATACAGGAGAGCGGTCAAGAACAGAACATGAATGCATGAAGGAGTATAGTTGAATAACACTTATATTGCATAACACCAGTCGCGACACAACATATAAATAATGACTTACAGAGAGTGAAGTTTTTATTATTATTAAAGAATTTACCATACATTGAATACGAAAGATATCCACATACTAAACACGTGATTCAGTATTCAAGGTATGGAAGGAAATTAAGTTACTTTATGACGTCAGAGTGATTTACTCTGTACGTACAGTATAAGTCATTATTTGGGAGAAATCAAAGGAGACGAATTAGAGAGGCACAGCTAAGGGAGGGACATTCGCTGTTTACAGCGAACTTCTAATGGCACAAACATGGATACTGTTCAACCATAGAAATGGTAAATCGCGTGGTTGTGACAGATATACCAGATTTATAGTTTACTGGAAATTAAATTAAATTTAAATAATTGTGCACTGATTTTGACACTGATTTTCTATTCCGCAGATCGGTAGTCTGAAAACACAGTCGCACTACATTGCACGTAGAATGAATATTCCTGGCCTCTGATTCACCAACCGTGATGCCCAATCAGTGGGAGAAAGCTGGGGAGGCAAAGACCGAAGCTCGACTCAACCATTTCAATTAAACTGGTCTAAGTGTTCTGAAACATGGGAGTTGCAGCACCAGTGTTGCCCCTTGCAAATTCTTAACTTAACCGGGGTGTACCAATGGTGCAGACCACTTGTTTTAGTATGGGAGGACACTAGTAGTTCCGAAAAGTTACTACTGATTACTGAGTACTTATTTTGTGCAATATTGTATATATTTATGTTTCCCAAGTTCATACCTCCACACACATCTACCCTCTTGATTCCTCTTTTCACTCGCTACTTCCTCATGATCTCGCCAAGTATAAAATAATAATATTTACTCATTACATCTGGGTGTTATACATGTGTCATAACTTGTCGAACATGTAGACATACACATTTTACTCGGAAATTTTATCACATTTCGTGTCCTTTAAATTTTTGGCTCAATTACGTTATTAGTTTATTCTGTCATATTTCAAAATGAATATGAAGGTTCACTAACGTCAGTCAGTTGTCGGCTTGATGTCACCTAATCACGAATGGGACTCGGTTCGTGAAACTATAATAGCAAACCACTAAAGATTTGCCAAAGATGAAAGCCTACAATTTTTATGAGGAAACGGTAGCGGTCTTCACCGTAGATTAAGTGTTGCCTCTAATGTAAATTATCCCTTGACGAGAAAATGTTGATAGTCTTTACCAGTTAACCAGTGGCGATCCAGCAAAGGTTATCTACAAGAGTAAGTGAACATGAAAGCCAACATTTTCTCATTTATGGAAAAATAGTGGTTCATCATCGGTCGTTTGCTGTTGGTTTAATGAGAGATAACTGTTGATTTGCCGACATTAAGCCACATTTATTGATTGCCTTCAGTCAAAAAATGACAATCCATGAAAAGTTGGCCACGCATGAAAAACAAGGCGAGAATTCACACATTTCCATGGAGGGAAAGATCGTGCTTCAACATCACCAGGATTGATGCTTATTTATTAATCATTTATCAACGTGTGTAGTTGTAATGGTAACGCAATACTATGATCTCTATAAATTTCTTCCTTTATAAAGTTTTACTCTGCTAGTATAAATGAGCCCCTCATTTTATTGGAATTAAAATATTCCTCTTCGAAATGATAAAGTTTAGTTAGATGTTACATGAAAACTTTATAAATATGTGCCAAGTTTTCTTCTCCAATGTTTACACAAAATCCCGAACTAACAAGTCTTAGATTATGTAGAGAAGTGACTAATCAATTTTATGATAAAAGGCAAGTTATTTACAATAACTGTATTTTCACATAAAGTGTATTAGAAGTACAGCTGTTCAATTGCTGTTCAGTGCAGGAAAATACCAGATAAAAACTGTAAGAAGCAGTTCGGTCACATCACGGATTAATTACTCTCTATAACAGATGTGTATAACCATTTGAGCTCTACATTACAACTCCAACATGGACTTTCACAAAATACATGATTTTCACAATCTTTCCTTGAAATAAAAAAAATTATATTAAATAATTTAACACAACTTCACTCTTCACTACCACATAATTTCAGTGACGTCAAAAATGTTGATCTGACCTCATCACTTACTTTTAGGTAAAACGTAACTATTTCAGACATGGTCATTTATATCTGTCAGTAGCAGTTAAATAAAAATCCCGCTCGTTCAATGTTTTATTTGTTCAAGGTTAACAAATGATACTTTTAATGTCTTACAAAAATAACAGCTGTTATGCAACGTAACTGTTAATTTAGGTTATTGACAATTTGTTTACAAGAGATTATAAAGAAAGTAACTAATATCCCCTATAACAAAAGTGCTAAAACTTTATTCAGTTACTTATTTGTAATCATCTTCAGTTGAAACTAATGAAAGAGCAGAAGGGACACTGTCGAACATGCCTCCAATTATGCATAAACCAATCAAGAGCAAGCATATGTGCGTGTGGGGACTTTTGAAGTGCTCATCATAGAAGATGAAACGGGAGTCAGACTATGGTAGGCAAATATAAAATTTTTGTTTAATTTCTATATTTATCTCAAAACACAATCTTACATTGTTAATATTATATGAGATATCTAAGTTGCAAAACAAAATATTTAAAAATATTGTGAAACTTTATGTAACTTTTTTCTTTTTCTGAATAAAGTGTCGAATGTTAAAATTAAAGTAAAGTTTATTTACAGTTTCTATAAAATTTTTAATCAATTTAATTATAATTTTATAATAGAGTATTCATATAAAGCAAAATACCATTCATTTGTAATGAATTTAATGTAAATATCATACATACGGATGCCATATACAGGCCACACTTTAAGAAAAACACCTTTCTACGATCTTTTAAACGACTATTCACTCTCTGATGTTTTTATGACTTTCTTTTTAAGCTCACACAGTGTCTACTTTATATAAAATGCCTTTCAAAAATGGCTTTCGATATGATGGTCACATCTTCATCGTGTGCAACACTGTCTCAGATTAAGGGATGCAGAACATATTCATAAAGAAGAAATATTTTAAATTATAATTATAATAATGAGCAGTTAAGTACTTTGTTATTCGTGGAGAAAAATAATTTGTGATTAATAATAATAATAATTTAGCTTTAGGATATGCTATTATCTCTTGACAAGTGATGACGTGATAAGCTGATAAGCGTTGCTTGGGTATAGGATAAATTGGGCTAAAATTCCATTCAGATGCGAGTATAGTCCATAATACATAAAACGCAACTTCTAATGATAGAGACTAATATAGTTTATAAGATCGTGGAAAGTTACTTTTAAACTCTAAATCGAGTTACATTCGAAAAGCAGATATGTATTTGCTATTTAATTATAATAAAGGGATCACCTGAAGATCAGAGCCCCCAGCCTTCTTTAGTTAGCTTTATAAGGCTAACTAACGAAAATATCACGACCTAACCTAACCACTCGTCAAGGGCGTACAGTTGACCTAACGTTTGGTTAGGTTAGGTCATGATATTTTTGTTAGTTAGCCTTATAAGGCTAACTAAGGAAGGCTGTGGGCCCTGAGCTTCAGGTGATCCTAATAAAGCAGTGGGTCTCAGTAATAGGCCTATATGTATTTTAGTTCAAAACATATCCAATTCCTTGTAGCTCATAGATTATCAGATACTCATTTTCAACTTCTCTGGCAACAATGACGAAGCGACCGCACATTCCTTTAGGATGCGTAAACTGCACTCTGTCGGAGTAAGCGATGCCAGTCTGTGTAGCAAACACTGGAAGAGTTTTCACATAAGGTTTACCATAGTGGTCAAAGGTTACATTATTCGCTAAGTATATCTGAAAAGAAAGTTAAGTAAAACTGATTTTCAGCATTCGAATTACAAATGGAAAAAGAATTAAAAATAATATTTTAGCAAACCACTGTATTTACATATTAGTAGTAGTACAGTAAGGGATATGTGGATATTTGTCGAACAGAACTATTTACTCAGTAAATAGAAATGTTTATATTTCATAGTTATGAACGAAATCTCCAGTCGAAAGGAATCTGTATTTGAACATAGTAATGACAATCATTGAGGTTGGTTCTGTGTTAAAATGAATTAATATATTGTAACGTTTCTCTCATTCCCAGTACAGCTTAAAAATTTGACTAAATGAGTGTAACATTTTATTGTCGTTCTGTGGCTTATAAAGTAAGATTGAAAGATGCATCATCATGCAATAATTAAATTAAAACTTTTACTTTTATTCCTTGTATGAAGTCATTTCTTGTAAATTGAATATAACTGTAAAAAAGATGTTTGAAAATAATAAGAAAATAATAATAATAATAATAATAATAAAATGTTATTTGAACGAATGAGAAATTGTGCATAACACGTAAAACACTTGTGGACGAAAAAGCGTTATATCCTCTCCGTTGATGAAATGTCGTCAGGTTGTTGTTGGTTCTCTCCTGTTGTAGCCTCATTGTCAGCACCCTCGTCTCCGACTCACAGGTTTACATATGCTAAAATTCGTGGTTATGCTTCTTCACTGCTATGCCGATGATTCCACCCTTCACTTCTTCACCCGCTTCACAAAGCATCCCTCTCAACAGTTTCCATGCTTCGCGTACGACGGCTATGCTACACCTGACCTCTGATGTTTTTACTATATCTGACTGTGCCTTTCAATGCCTTAAAAACTAAGTTGCTTCATCACTCTACTCGTTACAATCTTCTATACGACTATCCCCTTACCTTCAATAATATACAGTAGGGTGTGTCAATTTTGGGGGTGAAATGACTAAATTGAAAATCATGTGATTTGGTACCTACATCAATTTTAATTCAAAAATTCCATTTTTCCGTAAATTCGTAACAAAATAACAAATGTGCGCAAATATCCTATCAACATTTAAAGTGGCAATAAGATATCATTCAGAGTCTTTATTTGAAAGTAACCAATGCAGTCATGTCCTTTTTGCTGCGGTTCCTTGACATCAGCATTCGGCTTGCTACTTGCGCTTTGATGTAGTCTTCTCGCCTCTCGTGACTGTAAACTTGACTAGCTGCTTCTGTGACCATTTTCACACATCTCTCCACACTCTGAGTGTGAGAAGGCCACTTTGGCACTTGCATTGGGGCCTCTTTAAGTTGTGTTAAATCTTTGTTTGTTATACATGTTGTCAGTGGTGGCTCCAAAACTTCCGAACTCAAGTTAACTAATTCTGACAATTTCGTGGCATTGACGTTTATCGGAGGTACCTTCCTTGTCTGAACAGAGCAGTCTCCCAGCTGGTCATCATCTAGTGATGTTCCTCTAAGCTTTAGAATGATTTCCACAGCCTCAGTTCGCTCTTTGGTACATTGGCTGCAGAGTATTGCTTGCAAAACTGCCTCTGGCCTAGCATACCAAGCGGACCTTCTCACCACAGGTAACACGATGTCCACCACTACTTTACTTTGGGTTCTCAATAGCTGTAGTTGAAACAAGATGTGGTTGGGCCCCTCCATCCATATTGGATTAAGTTTTACATTGAACCAGTGAGGAAGATAAAACCCAATAATAAATTCAACAATTGTCATCAAATTCTGTAGCATTTTGCCCTTCAGTGCATGTTTGGAAACCCAAATCCTGCAGAAACGAATCGCTGTAGTTAACCAACGACTGTGACTTACGGGTCCAATCTACGAGAGAGCCAGATTTTGAGGCAACTCTCCTGATCTGATTGCTTGAACAATACGATAAGCGTAAGATTGATCCGTGCTGAGGTCTTTGATAACTTCTTCAGACAACACTGGAAGGGGAGGGCCTACTTCGACCTTTGGAAATTTTGATTTTATTTCTAATTCCGTTGCTTCATCTAGCATGTTGCCAAGGGGGCCTGACCACTTGTTGTTCCTCTTTGTAGGACCATCAAGTTCCTGGATGAGACGACGAAGAGGTAGTTCCCCTGTGTGCAAATCACATACAATCCAAACAAGCCTTCTTCCAAGTTTTTTCTCTAAATGCGTCATAACACCGCCCTGCCATCCAGTGTTCACCGCAGTTGAGTCTCCACCAACGGCCTGCAGTGAACTGTCAAGTCTTCTTTCTTGAAGCCAACATATTATATGATCAGCAATTGCCTCTGCATGTTTCTTGCCTTCTACTTCTGCTTCAGGAACAAAGTGAAACAAATAGCGGCCACCAGGTTCGGAACACACAGAGTAGTGTTCTTCTTTGATGAGACCGGCAAACTTTCTGTCAATTCCCTCTACCTCTAGGAGAACTTTTGTGTCATCTCTTCTTCCATCAAACAAAAGGCAAGAGAGACCTTCCTCCTTCAAATCTTTTTCATGTTGATCAGATATTTCCTTCATTATTTTTTCTTGTGCTCTTCTTATCTTATTATGATCTATCACTAAGGATGTATCCTCTCGGCTGATGAGGCCTGCATCTATCTAAGCGGAAGTGGCAATCTCTGCAGTCTCTCGTAGCCCCGTATGGTGGCGAATACTGGCAAGGGCAATGTTTGAGATGTCTTTAGTGTTGTATTTCATTCTCTTCGGCGAAGGTTCAGATGGCATTTTGGAGCTATCATCTGATGTTGCTTCTTTCTGTTCATCTGAAGAGCTTTCAAAGAAGTGAGAAACCTCTTGATAGAGCTCTTCATCTCTTTGGGTGGCTTCTTCACTCTTCTTCTTCTTCCTTTCTTCCCTCTCTTGGATTTTCTCTTTTTTCTTAGCAATAACAATCTGTTTTTTGGTTTCTGAATAATCCGCCGAACCAATCTGCATACTTCCTTGGCCTCCTGCCTTTGTTCTCTGCGCCTTTATGAAAGCCAGCTCCAAAACAGGGATCTTCTTCTCACGAGGACAGCGACAATCAATGTGAGGGTGAGGTTCTCTTCTGCATGAGGGAGAACAATTGGCTTCAGAACACAACTCTATGGGACACTGGCAGTTAAAAATGTCAAGAAGAGTATCAAGTATGTGCAGAAATTTATTTTTCTTTGCTAGTTTTCCTTTACCAAGTGATGTCTCAACTGCTTTGTACCACAGCTTTGTTAATTTTAGCTCAATAGTTCTATACTGATTGAGTACAGGTGGTTTGAATAACACATTAGCTTTTTTCCACTGATGCAGAAGAGGGGGAATCATGTCCCTTATGAGCTCTTTCTCTGTGTAGTTCCTTCTATCCTTTGTATTTTGTTCACGAAGGAGTAACCATAGACTCAGCATGTCTCGCACTGTTGGTAGTTCTGATACGGGAAGCTCCTTCCCTGTACCGACTAACAGGCTCAAGTGGCATGACGACTGACCTCTTGTCTTCAATTTTGGCATGTTAGGAATATCTGAAAAGAAAGAAAAACATTTAAGTATTTTATATCAATTACGATGTTTCAAAGTTTAGTCATTCGATGTTCTAAAACTCAATAAAAAAATATTTCATGGGATTACAACATAATTAGACAGAAGAATATGATAATAATAAATAATTGTAATAATCGATAATCCATACTTACAGTTAAACTGTAGTATTCGTCTAGTAGAATAACTATGAAGTAGGTACAAGAGCAATAACAGCAAACCACCGTCTATGACATCTAAGAGCAACTCAGGACTGAGAGTGAGGGACAGTTCTATTCATGTTGTGACTTGTACATTGTACAACAACTATATGACCTTGAAAACACTCCATATGCGATCAGTGGGATAATTCTGTGAGAGATGAATAGTTAATCAATTTAAGTCCTATTATTCAGTTAAAGAGTCAATTTCTGAAACTTTAAGGTAAAATTGATGTAGGTAAGGGTTATTTTATTTAATTTTGGTTGGCCAATTTCAAGTTTTGACATGAAAAGACACTATATTTTCACTACCAAAATTGATTTGAAAAAAGTTGACAAAATTGACACACTCTAATATACAGCTCAATCCTTCTCTTCTCTTAACATTCTTGGCCTTTCTTTTTCTCGTGATATTTCCAGGAAAGATCTCACAAACTCTTTCCAAAACAGCTTCTTAGAGGCTAGGTGTGCTGTACTTCCTCCGCAGTTTCTTCATCCCCTCTCATTTACTGTCTCTGTACAGGGGTCTTATTCACCCCTGTATGGAGTATGCTTCTCATGTACTTGACCGGGTGAAATCAATCGTTTTTCGTTTAATGAATCCCCCGCCTCTTACTGACTGTCTTGAATCCATCTATCTTCACCGCACTGTTGACTCTCTCTCTCTCTTTACTATCGCTATTATAACGGACACTGCTCTTCTGCACTCTCTAACTGCATGCCTCCTCCTTCAAGGAGAGCACGGAACACCAACCTTTCGATCCTTTCTCATTTCTTTTCTCTCCAACAATCTAACGCAAGGGTTAATCGGTATTTTCAATCTTTGATTTACTCAACCGATCAACTCTGGAACAATCTTCCTCATTCCATCTTCCCTCCTGTCTTTGACCTTCCATCTTTAAAAGGCAGTGTGTAGGCATCTCAAAAACACTGTAACTTGATTTTGGCTCTCTTCTTCTTCGATGGGAGCGGATCATTTTTTCTGGCGATCGCCCCTGGCCCCTCCTTCCTGCATAAAAAAATATATTGTGGAAAATAACTCCCACAATAATCACGACGAAAACAACTGTATACAATTTAAGTCCAGGGCGTATTTTGTGACCTCATGAGATCCGGGAGAAATGCTAAAAATTTAATATACTGTACTACGAGAACAGAAAAGTCCAAGAAGTGTTAACTTTCTTAATAGAATTGTAGTAGACTAATTTGTGGAGGATAACTCCTTTCCCCTTCAGTCCACCATCTTATGCTGAACATCCTAGCCGGATGATTTCGCACAGTTAAGAACGCTTAACTGAAAGATTAACACCATTGGTAGAAATGTGAAGACAGGATTAAATTAAAGTCAGAAGTTTATAGTTAAAAAATAGAAAAGAACAGATCACCTGAAGATCAAGGCCCCCCAGCCTTCTTTAGCTAGCCTTATAAGGCTAACTAACGAAAATATCACGACTTAACCTAACCAGTCGTCAAGGGCGTACAATTGATCTAACGATTGGTTAGGTTAAGTAGTGATATTTTCGTTAGGTAGCCTTATAAGGCTAACTAACGAAGGCTGGAGGCCTTGAGAGTCAGGTGATCCAGAAGAACGTAAGAGAAAGCAAAGAATGTTATAGTTATGAACTTAAGAATACAGCATAAACATAATTTTTGATAGTTTAAAGCAAAAGATTTTGATGATATATATCGTATATTAGTTAATGGGTTTCCTTTATTTGAGATTATTAGTAGAAATTATAAAAATTTTAAGTTTAACTTGAACTATTTTGATAAACTTAGTTGTAGAGGCCGTACGTTATCCTAAGTTGCCTTTCTACATTGGGGAAGGTGTGAATATCGCGTTTCGACGGCTTTGCAAGAGATGAATATTCCGATTAAGGGAATGAATAAAGTAGCTACGTCTACAGGTATTTCATACTTTAATGCTAACCCTGTATCAGGGCTAGCATTACCACAAGGTCAACTAGCGATTTTATTTCGGTAGATCCGTGGAATTAAACAAGCACACAGGATCTGGAGCTAATTTAAACTTGGGGAAGAGAAGCAATAAAAATCCATGTATACATATATATCTGTCACCCTATGAAAGGCTCAATGCGTTGTTTTCTCTTCGCATGGAGGTTGGGATAGTGGCCCCACCTCTAGCCTGGCTTAAAATTTTTGAGAATTGGCTTTCCTGGGTTCTCCATCTCACATAGCAAGGTACAGGTTGTTCGAAAAGTCCCGTCACCCCCTACAAAACGTACATATTGTAATACCAATTTTATTTTTGTGATTAATTGAATTTATATTTGATTCATTGACATTTTTTTTCTTTTCCAGGTATTAGAGTTGTGTGAACAATTGCAAACCAGTCCACTTACACTCTGGAGGAAAGGATATTGATGAGCAGACACGGTCACACGAGCAGTGGGGCTGGATCTGCTACTGTCCATTCGAGATGTTCTGGACCTCTGTCTGAGTCACTTCTCATCAACTTCTGCATTATTCGTGGCCTTTTCTCACATTTTCAATCTGTTAAACATCACCTCTCCTCCTCTAAACCTTATCTTCTTTTCCTCGATGAAATCCAGGTTTCTGAGACGACTGACAGCAACCCAGTTTCTGTATCCTCTTACTTTCTCTATACTCACTTTCACTCCAAAGGTGGATGTTGCTTATATGTACGCAATCACCTAATTTGTTCTCGTATTCCTGAACTCAAATCTTTCGAATTCTATACCCTCTGGCTACGGCTTAATTGCCAATCTCAAACTAAATACAGTACATCTGCGCTGTTTACCTTTCTCCTAATTCTACTGACTATCCAAAATTCTTTGACTACCTCACTTCCAAAGTGGAATACATTCTTTTCTTCTCTCCCTTTGCTGAAATCTCTATTTTAAGAGATTTCAATGTTCACCACCACCTTTGGCTTTCCCCACATTTCACTGACATCCATAGTGAACTAGCTTACAACTTTTCTATCCTAAATGACCTAGAGCAGATTGTACAGCACCCTACTCGTATCCACGATCGCCCTAGAGATAGGCCCAACATTCTCGATTTATTTCTTACCTCTCATCCTTCTTCTTACTCTGTGACACTTTTCTCTCCGTTGGGCTCCTCCGATCACAGTATTATATTTGTTTCCTGTCCTATCGCTCAAATTCGGCCTTTGGATCCTCCCAAGAGGAGGCGCCTTTGGCAATTCGGCGCCACTGATTGGGCGGCCCTTATATGCAGTACTTCTGTGATTTCCATGGAATGATTACTGCTTCCGTGGCCGAGGCCCTTCTGAATGTGCAGAGAGCATCACAGAGGTGATTCACTCGGGCATGGAGGCGTACATTCCACATTGAATTCCTACTTCTAATGCAAAAAAACCTTGGTTTAACTTTACTTGTTCTAACGCTATCCGCAAAAGAGAGGAGGCTTTCAGAAGGTACCGTCGCCATCCAACTCATGACTCTCACTCAGCCTATATTTCTGCCCGGAATCGTGCAAAATCTGTTCTTCGACTGCCAAAAATTCCTTCATTCGATAAAAATGTGAAAATCTATCCCATTCTAATTCTTCTCGCTCTTTCTGGCATCTAGCTAAGAACCTCTTCAACAACTTTACTTCCCCTTTTTTTCCCTCTTTTCCATTCCGACGGCAGAGTTGCCCTCTCTTCTCCTGACAAAGCTGAGCCTCGCTCAAACTTACTCTTCAACTCTGGATGATTCCGGTGCTGTTCCTCCATCTCCTCACCCCTCTGACTCAATTAGTATGTCTGAAATTAGTATGTACTGTATGTCTGAAATTAGAATATCTTCTAAAGATGTTTTTTATGCCCTATCTGGGTTCAACTCTAGGAGGGCGTATGGTCCTGATTGTGTTCCTCCTGTTGTTCTTAAGAACTGTGCTTCTGTGCTGACAACCTGTCTAGGCAAACTCTTTCGTCTTTGTCTCTCATCTGGTACTTTTCCTTCCTACTGGAAGTTCGCTTTCATTCAGCCTGTCCCAAAGAAGAGTGACCGCTCTCAACACTCCAACTATCGTCCAATTACTTTGATTTCTTGCCTTTCCAAAGTTTTTGAATCTGTCCTTAATAGGAAGATTCTAAAACACCTTTCTTTTCACAATCTTCTTTCAGATCGTTAGTATGGATTCTGCAAGGTATGCTCTACTGGCGATCTTGCATATCTCTCTGACTCTTGATCATTCCCTTTCGGGATTTCGGTGAAACTTTTGCTGTTGCTATTGCTATTGATAGAGTCTGGCACAAATCTTCAATTTCCAAACTGCCCTCCTTCGGTTTCTAGCCTTCTATCTGTGCCTTCATCTCTAATTTCCTTTCTGGCCGATCTATAGCTGCAGTTGTAGATGGCCACTGTTCTTCTCCTAAAGCTATTAACAGTGGTGTTCCTCAGGGTTCTATCCTGTTACCCACTCTTTTCTTTTTATTTATTAATGATCTTTTAATTCGCGCTTCCTGTCCTATTTACTCCTATGCCGATGATTCACTCTTCACTTCTCCACACGCTTCGCAAGCGTCCCTCACAGCAGTCGCTTCTTGATTCGCGTAGGACGGCTATGGGACACCTGACCTATGATCTTTCTGCTATAGCTGATTGGGGCAGAGAAAACTTTGTGGCTTTCAATGCTTCAAAAACTAAGTTCCTCCTTCTGTCTATTCGTCACAGTCTTCCACACGACTATCCCCTTACCTTCAACAACAAATAAATCAATTCTTCCTCTCCTCTTAACATTGTTGGCGTTTCCTTTTCTCGTGATCTTTCCTGGAAAGGTCACATATACTCTCTTTCTAAAACAGCTTCTAAGAGCTTACGTGTGCTGTACTGCCTCCGTGGTTTCTTCACCCCACTCAGTTGCTGGCTCTGTACCGGGATCTTGTTCGCCCCTGTATGGACTATGCTTCTCATGTGTGGGGTGGTAAAACATCAAAGACTTTGAGGAAAATAAAAAAAAGGAAAATGCAGAATTTTTTGTATATTTACTTAGAAAATTATTTGATACTTTGTGTGGCTACTTTTTGCTTCACTGACTTCACTGATTCGGTTTGGATATTTTTCTTCAAGGTTTCGATATCTCTCGGTAAATTTAACTCATTTTCCTGAAGAAAATTTATTCATTCTCCAGATTTCAATTCATTCATATTTGAATGGTTTCTCTTGTAGACAGCTTTATTCAAATCAAACCACAAATTCTCGATTAAATTGAGATCTGAACTCTGACTAGTCACTCGAGAAGCTTGAAATTCTTTTGTTGAGGCCATTTCATAGTGCTCTTACTTATAGGTTTAGGATTATTACAGTATGTTGTTGTAGTGCCCAATTGCGACCCATTCATAACTCCCGAACTGAAGGTAATACATTTTCTTCTAAACTTTGCTGATATTTTTTCGAATTTAAGATTCTATTGATGATGACAAGCTTTCCTAAACCAGAAGCACTAAAACATCCTAAAAGAAGCAAAATACCACCATACTGTTTGACCATAGAAATGGTTTATTTTTTCCTCGAATGCAATATTTGATTTTTGCCAAACGTACCGCTGCTCGTTCTTCATGAATAACTCAATTTTGGTCTCGTCTGTCCAAAGAGCTTCCTTCCATCCATCATTTTGATGATCCTTGGCGTACTTCGCAGCAGAGATTCTTTCAATCTGTTTAGCTCAACATTCTGAAATCTTGCAAAGTTGTCGACACCTTGTTAGAATTTCGATTGTTCCAAATCCTTTCCATTTCCATTTCTTTATAACTGCAGACACCATCATAATAGAATTCGAAGTTGTTCTCCTACCTTTTTGTAACTCTTTCCAGACTCATATGTGTCAATAAGATCTGTAGACAGCTCTTCACTACGACAATCCCACTTTAACTTATTTTTTATTTTTCTCAAATTCTTTGATGTTTTAAATTATATGTTGATATAAAAGATAAGGACGAAAGGAAAGGCGCTGAGAATTTTAGAAAAATATGCTCCGAAACCACAGCCGAAAGGAAAGAGAAACTGGTTTGAGAGGCAAAAGAGAAGAATATTCCTCAAAAGAAAGAGAGTAGCGGCGAAGTTAGCTAATTGCGGAGACAACAATGCCAGGAAAGTAGTACAAGAAAAACTGTAGATTATAGATAAGGAAATACAAACTTTGATTAAGGGTCATACAGAGAGGGAAGAGGAAAAGGCGGTAGAAGCAATAAAGGAAAATCCAAACTACTTCTACAGCTATGCGAAAAGGAAAACAAAAACCCACGGCACTATCAGGCCCTTAAGGAAATGAAATAATTAACTAATTGACGATCTAAAAAAAATATCTGAAACACTGAGAGCCCAGTATGAATCAGTCTTCAGTACTCCTGAAAGTGACAAAGCGATGCCTGACATAGATACATTCTCTGAAGAGAAATTGCAAGGAGATTGTATAACAGATTTTGATTTTACCCTTGAAAATGCAGCGAGAGCTATAGGACAAATAAAATCACATTCAGTTGCAGGTCCCGACAAATGGAACGCATTACTGACTAAAAACTGTAAAAATGAAATAGCTACATCCTTATACTGTACAGGATATGAAGAAGATCACTAGACACTAGGGAAATACTGAGCATCTTGAAAAGAGCAAACATTGTCCTTATATATATAACAGGTCGTCAAAATTCAAGGTATATCATTATCAAAATAGGAAGTACGCAGCTCAGTACCACAAGGTACAGTACTGTCCCCACCCCTATTCATTATGATGTTAACAGACATAGACAGTGAAGTAAACAGCAACAGTATAAGAACATCCTTTGCAGTCGATACAAAGATCAGCAGAAAAATCAGCGATGCAAAAAGGTGGAGGCCTTGCAGAGAGACACGAACAAAATATACAAATTGTCAGAACACAACAACATAACATTTAACACCGAGAAATTTCAGCTCTTGAGATGTGGTAGAAATGAGGAACTTAACAGATTGCATATTAGGCTGCAGATAGAATGGAAATTCAGAGAAGCACGAAAACGATGCGAAATTCGAGACACAAACTCAGGCATCGGTAAACAAAGCAAAAAGAGTCGCTGAACAGGTAATAAGAACGTACAAAAGAACGGACAAGACAGTACTGATTCCTTTGCTGAGAATACTGATCATACCAAAACGTCAATACTGCTCAGTCTTGAGGTCCTCATATAAAAAAGAAGAAACTAATAAACTAGAAGAAACTCAGACACATTTCACAGCCAAGATTGATGGCTGCAAAGAACTCAACTACTGGGAAAGACTACGTAAACTGAATCTGTACTCCCTGGAAATAAGAAGAGAGAGGTACACCATAATTTACATATGAAAAATGATCGAAAAACTGGTACCAAACCTCAAACTAAACCCAATTACCATCCAAACAACGCTGGAAAATAGGAAAGGCAGAATGTCTAGTATTCCCAAATTAAAGGCCCGACAAGGGACCGATTAAACACTGGAGGAAAATAACTTGGTTGTCAGGGGGCAAGACTTTTTAACTAACTTCCAAAGGACATCATAAACGTTACACGGGTCAAAGTTGAAGTCTTCAAAAGAAGACTAGATACCTGGTTAGGGACAGTACCAGATGAGCCGGGTGTACCTGGCTATGTGCGGTGGAGAGCGCAAGAGAGCAACTCAATTCTTCACCAAGCCAGACCTAGAGGCGGGGCCACCAGCTTCACCTTTGTGTGAAGAAAGAGCAACGCACGGAACTTAAACGAGGTTAACAAAGTTATACATGTATTCACTATTTGAAAATGCCCTTTACGGTGTTTTAAAGAAAGAATCCCTTTACTTCCGGATGATGTTTTCCTTTCCACAAACCATCATGTTAAATATTTATTCATGAAATTGCTAATCATACCTTCATTCCTGCAGTTCTTTTCTTGTCCTGAACAGTAAGACTGATTTCCCAAATAAGGTGAGGAACTTCCAAGTCCACGAACAACCATGGGTTCGATTCTTGTTTTGTGTGAAAATGACTCTTGAAATCTTCATCTATTCCATATCGAGAATTATAATCTTCACGTCTGTGAACGAATATAGAAATAGAGTTAATTCGAATAAAATAAATTAATTTCGCATTTTCTCAAATAAATAAAGATTAGTCGTTTGTGCATTCATTCAATAATTTTCAGCATTTATCTTCATTATTTGTATTTACTTTTATTCTGGAAATTTAATTAATTTGTCACCATTCAAAGCTATTGCGTCACAACAAAGATCCCCAAATTAACTTTGCAAAAAAATATTGATAATAATTTTGTTTATGCGGTTAAACTTAGCAATACACGTTATTCTTCTTTTGCGCAACTCTTCACTATTTGTTTGTTTGGATTTGTTTCCCCTAATTACCAATGTTCTTCGCTCATTAATTTCTCAACTTGAAATTCTGATACGCGTTTACTCTATTTATTACACTTTGTTTACTGCATGATACATCTCCATTTCATGTTCATTTTCCTACAATAAATTTATCCTTTTATAAAGTGTTGGGAGTGTTTATTAAGTCATTTGTTTTAATTCAGCGCCCTATAAGGGAAATGAAGAGACCGGGATCAGGGGTTCGAGTCCCGATGTCGCTCTTAATAATAATAATAATAATAATAATAATAATATTAATAGAGGAAGTAGAACAGTGGCCCGCATTAGTTGGACTGAGCGCTGTACCATTTTCTCTCTTTCCTTCTGTTTAATAATTATTATTACTACAGGGTGTCCCATAAGTCCGGCATCATAGGAGAAATTCATATTTTTCTATTTCTACAAACCATAATTTATGCTCGGGATGCCAATTTCCCGTCCACATTCTGTTCAGTGACGAGGCTGTTTTTTATGGAAATGGTGAGGTAAATCGACAGAACACCCGCTACTGGTCTCAAAACAACCCTCACTGGTATACCTCTTCAAAGGAACAAGGTGCATCTCGGGTGATGGTATGGTGTGACATTTGGAAGGATCGCATCATAGGCCCCCTCTTTTTCGATGAACATGTCACTGGAGGCACCTACCTACGTATGCTCAAGGAAGGAGCATTTCCCAGTGTCTTGAACGAAGAAGGAAATTTCCCAACATGGTTCCAGCAAGACGGCGCTCCTGCACATTACAGCACCCAAGTAAGGGAATACCTGTACCAACAATTCCCTGGTCATTGGATAGGACGTCGAGGGCCTGTGGAATGGCCAGCTAGAAGCCCGGATCTCACGCCACTAGATTTTTATCTCTGGGGCCACTCGAAAGCGCTGGTATACGCAGAGAAAATTAGAAGTGTTGAACATTTGCGGCAGCGCATTATTGGGGCATGTAACACCGTGTGCTTGCTGACTGGGTATCACGTCTGAATTTGTGTATTGAAAACAATGGTGGACATATTGAGCACGTTCTGTAAATAAAAGATTTTGTTTTGCCTTTTTTTATTATTTTTCCTATGATGCCGGACTTATGGGACACACTGTATACTTCCACAGAGTTATTTTTCTGTTTAATTCACGACTTGTCCAGGGTGTGTATGAAGTAACGCAAGTGAAGAAACAAATCTGATTGAACTGGTTGATCTGAATGTGATACACTGTGCAAGACTTTGTATATTGGTCGACGGTGGACATTTTCAACACTTCTTATAAACCTCATTATCGAAAATACAGTTGTTATAAAGTACATGTAATAAATAGTACTTGTCCATGTTCACTCGCGTAAATATAATTCAAATCGGATTTCTCTTCACTTGCGTTACTTTATACACACCCGGTATATGAACTTTACCAATAAGTTTTTAAAACAAACATATCTCTTCCTCTCATATATTTATTTATTAAACATATGTTAAAGGTTCTTTTTCATGTTTTTCTCTTTATAAATCGTAATGATAAAAATCTAAACCCATTTTTTAGAAAAACATAACTGACATTTAAATATTATGAATTTACTGAGACGTACACAATCGAAGACGCGTTCGATGGTTTCCTGAGGAAGACATTAAAACTGATTCGTCCGAGATGATGAAAGAGTGGTCTCCCTCCATATTCTTTGATGTCAAAATTTCCCACGGGGCAATTGGGGTCTGGGAAGAAAACAAAATCTGTGAATACAATTTTATAATTATAAGCTTTGAATATTTAAAGAGAAATTTATGTTGCAACTATACATGTAAATAGGAGGACATTAATTATATTAATTTAATGGGTTATAATGTGTTACTAACGGAGGTGAGACATTTGTCAGTAATAATTTAAATTGTAAGATGTGTTATCCAAAATGTGAATTGGCGATAACATTCATATAAAACTATAAAACTTAACTTAATATACGGACCTTTTCCAGTTTGTGTACCGTTTTTCATACCGTTTTTCATAATTAATTTTTCATACCGTTTTTCATAATTAATTTTTCCGAAACGTCTGCCAATAAAACTTCAATATGTATCGTTTCAGCGTTCTTATTCCTCAAAATTATTAATATAAACACCCAGGAATGTCTGTTTGTCAGTCGGTCACGCTCAGGAATGTCTGTCAGCCATTGACGATTGGTTAGGTTAAGTCGTGATATTTTCGTTAGCTTTAACCAAAATATCACGACTTAACCTAACCAATCGTCAAGGGCGTACAATTAACCTAAAAAAATAAATAAAAAAATTGATATTATCACTCATTTTTGATCTGAAAAGAAGCAAAAATAAATTATATGAAAAACGGTACACAAACTGGAAAAGGTCCAAATATACATTATAAAGACGGTGCCTATTTCAAAATTATTAAAATTAATGAACCTTAATTTTATAATTAATGGCTGTTCTAATAATCTTCAATATTTTTATTTTCATTAAAATAGTAAATTTCTTGTTCAGACAATTTCAGTTAATTAATGAATTTGATAAAGAGAATGACAACAGTTTAACCTGAAAGAAGTATCGACCAGAACGTTTACATTGAAAAGACTTCAATATTAAAAACAAAAACAAAAGATCGTCTTTCAACCAAGTTTTGTTTATTTGAAATTATCGTCATTTGTAACGAATGCAAACAAATAAAAAAATGAATACTTATGCAACAATAAATTTATGATTTAGTTTACAGTTCACAGAAGAGATATTAAAAATATTATTTAACGTTTTAAATTCAAGGCTAATATAAACCGAATAAATTTCAGCTACATGTTGCCATGAGTTGTCTAACTCCATAGCCATTAAAAGCCGACTTCAGTCATTCCTACAAACCTGTTTGAGTTTCAAGCTCCTCAGGAACAGAAGTATAATCTAATTGTTGAATTCTTTGTTCCAGCTCTTTAATTGTTGACCTCTCCTTTTTAAAGGAGTTCTGCAGATCTTCAACTTCGGGACGAATCTCAGAAATCAAAGCAAACGTATTTCCTGTAACAAATTTGCACTGATTATATCCAAGGCAATAGTGCGAAGTAACACACACACACACACACACACACACACACACACACACACAGACACACAGAGTAAGAGAGGTAGGTGCTCATAAATATTCGTACAGAGAAATATTAGTTAAATTCGTCCTTTTCTTTTGTACTATGCATAGTAGGGTGGCCCACTTTTCAAATTTTTTTTGAAAAGTATAGGTGATCGTGGTTTTTCCCATTATTTGGCGCTATACTAGCACATTGGTACCATTTTTACAAAAATTGATCAATATTTAGGGGTCTCGCATCGACCTTGAAATGAAGGTGTATGAAGCATGTATGTTATATGAAAGATGCTAAGCCTAAAAATAAACTTTGTATAACTGTATAATATGACATAGAAACATACACGGATGCTGAAACCAAAGAGGTTATCCCACAGCTACTTGTCAGCCAGACTATCTGCGACGAATGCATGGTCTTCGAGTGTGATGAGTGTCACAAATGTGTTAAAAGAACAAACGTTTTTAAAACGATCGCACACGACAATCCCGTGAAACTCTTTGTGTCTTATATTGTCAAGTTAGCGAACAAGTTAAAAATATGACTGTGTATATTTTTGCCCATAACGGCGCAAAATTTGACACACAACTCCTTTATAAGGAACTGCTTGAACACGAGTAATCGGAGATATTTACAGGTGCTCCCTTGAAAAGAGGAAAGAAACTTATACAGATGCAAAGAAGAGGTAATGTTTAGTTTAAAGACGCTTTATTATTCACACCTTGTAAATTAGCCAAGCTACCCAAGGTGATGGTCGTAGCCTTCGAAGTTTCAAAAGTGTATTTCCCTTACACTTTTCTCACTAGCGACACTTTAAATTACGTAGGCGTACCTCCATCCAAACATTATTTTAACTATGCCAACATGGGTGATAGTGAGCGTGAAGATTTTGAGCGCTACTACAACAGTTTTAATGAAGATATTCCTTACAATATAGCGGATGAATGTGAGCGTTATTGCGTGAATGATGTGCGCGTGTTTAGAGTATATTTCTAGGCCTTTAGAAGGATGTACAGAGACCGGTTCAACTGCGACCCGCTACAAGTCGCAACCACGATCGCCTCAGTGTGCTTTACGGTGTTCAAGAACAATTTCATACCTAAAGACACGCTAGCCTTTATTCACAGAAACAACCCACGTAGTTATGGGCATAAGGCTATTTACTGGCACATACACCTCCAGCAACAGATAGGTGTATACATAAAACATGCCCGCAACACAGGGGAGGTCGTGTTTTTTGGGTGGATGGTCTAAGCGAGGACCGTGCCACTGATGAGAAGACTGCGTACTCCTTTAACGGTTGCTGGTGGCATGGGTGCCCACGTCCTGAGTGTGGAATCGTAGGAGATATCCATGGTAGATCTCCTGGCGACAGTCTTGCATAGACCCGCACCCACGATCAGCTTATAGGCTCCCAGTTCACTCACAAGGTCTTGTGGGAGCACGAATATGATGCACGGATGGAGACAGATGGGCAGTATCACGAAGAAATAAACACCATCAAACGTTCAATGGTGTTCGATCCTCTAAAATGCGGTGATAGCTTGTTCGGTGGGCGTACAAACCCCTTCAAGCTATACTTTCCACCTGCGGAGGGCGTGAAACTCCATTACTATGACTTCTGTTCTTTATACCCCTACGTGATGAAGAACAATCCGTACCCCGTACGAGCATCTGAAAAACTGGTGGGACCCGCCTGCCCACCATCGAAGAGTTCTCAGCTAATTTGAATGAGAACTATTTCGGTCTTTCTTTCGTAGATGTGCTCCCCCCTCGCGACTTATGGATGCCGATCTTACCCGTCGTTATAGATCACAAACTCATGTTTTCCCCGTGCGTGAAGTGCACAGAGTAGAACAATGGGGCCTGTAATCACACATCCAACCAGCGGAACATCAGGTGCGTATATACAAGTCCTGAGCTGTCCCTAGCCGTTCGCCACGGTTACGGAATATTGAAGCTATATGAGGTGTCGAGGTTTCAGAAGCTCCCCAAACTTTTCACACCATATATAAACACTTTTTGAAGGATAAAGGTAGAAACATCAGGCTACCCGCGAGGAGTTGAGACCGAAAATGAAAAATCGGCGTATATTCAGCGCTACCGTGATCGTGAAGGGATACAACTTGGCCGGTCCCAAATTGTAAAGAACCCAGGCAAGCGCTTTTGTGGAAAGTTGTGCCTAAATTTTCTTTCGGGGAAATTTGCTCAGAATACAGACAAGGGGAACGTCCATCTAGCCCAAAGTTATAACGACGTGTGGGATTATGCCAACGCTCCCAATTGTAGTGATTAATTCTTTTTTTACTTCTATGTAGTGATTAATTCTTTTTTACATCTTATTTGCCTTTTTAACTATTTGCTCTTTCTTTATTCAATTTCTTTTTATCGTTTGCTATTTCTCTTTACACTCGATTTCACTATACTTTATAAAAACGGGTAGCGTGAGCCGGTGAGGAATTTGAACAATGCGCAGAAACGGGATATAAATTATACTTCATTTATTCTTTAACTGACATTTTATTTACCGAAACACTTTACACAAACGGGGTAATGCGAGGGAGAAATTAACGTTAACATTTAGCCGGAGAGAGGCACGAAAGAATATTCTAAATTTACAAAAATATCTTAATACTAAAAAACACCTTATTAGGCCAACGGCCGTTCGATAACTGAAGGGCATTTCTCTCTCGTCCCTAGACCCATTTCGGGTGTTGCCAACTATCATTTTATAAACAAACATTATTTTTCTATTACTCGTACAAACCATAATTACATTCCATATTAAACATTATTATCTTCTTTATTAAACAAACATTATTAGATTCTTATAACCAAAACATTTAATTATTAATTCGACATTACTACACGATATCGTGGAGATCGTGAATGTGGGTAATACGTACATAATAAAGTACAACATGACCGAATTGGCTACAGATACATCACGTGTTACAAACATACCTGTAGCCAGCTTCACCACAGCGTATGCTTGCATCAAACTTTGGAGTCTACTGCATTCTTTGGGCGGAGGGTTCTATACGCAGACACAGATAGTGTGATATTCACGGGAGGGAAAGTGATTATATGCCACCTATTGGGGAATTCCTCGGAGAGCTGACTGATGAGATCAAGGATGAGTATGGAGATAGTGCCTACGCTGATTCTTTTGTCTCAACAATCTGCCTAGGAACCAAATTCGTAGAATACCTTAAAGAAACCTACCTAGAAGAAAACTCAGAAAACCAAAAGTTCTTCAAAACAATAATTCTGGGTAAATTTTTTCCCCTTGTCGGGGGAATGTTAAAAAAAAGTTGCTATGTGTAGAAATCACATATATTTCGAAATAAAATATAAACAAAACAAATATTACCACAAAATAAATTTAGAATAACTAAAAAACAACCCTTGTTTCTAACCAACCAACTAGTGAAGTTGGGTTTCCCTAATTAAAAAAAAGAAGAAAGAAAAGTTTTTGAGACTGAAAAACTCAGCTCTTTGGAATTCATTAAAAAATTTTTAATTAACCACTGCAATTAAACTAAAAACTAAAACCCTACTTAACTAAATAGTCGCCTACCAAAACTAGGTGTAGGTAGCTTAATCAAAAGACCTAACTTAGGTAAGAAATTGAAAGTAGGTACCTAGAAGAAACTCGAACCAGGCTAGAACAGCCCTAACTAAATAATAAAATGGCTGGAATAGCCCCTATTAAAACTTAAGGGCAATATAGCCCCAACTTAACTTAGGTAAACCCTTCAAAACATTAAACCTTTAAAACCAAAAACTTAGGGGCAATATAGCCCTAGCCTGACTTAAACTGCAAAACCTAGATCTGGGAAATAGCCCCTATGAATAAATAACTTAGCAGTGTGCCGAATAGTGACTTTAAAAATAAAATTTAAAATCTGGAAACTAAATTAAACTTATGGACTAATTAGAAACAAACAAGTTAACGTTCAACTGGCAACTTCATTTGTGGTAAGTCTAAATTAATTTTAATGAATTTAGCTTGACCATAGTTAGTAATCTGGCTGCCGACCAAATTTTAACTTTAAAACCACTGCAGCCTACAGTGAAAAAGTCTGTAGCTACGTTGACAGTGTCTAAATGGGCCATTTTTATTTCTATAATTACTGTCTATTTAAAGTAAACTTGGCCTTAATATTGCACCTCAATAAAAATAATCTCGCTAATAATTTTTCAATAATTTTCAATAGGGGTGCGGGTGAGGGTGGGGGAGGAAGTGAGATATATCGTGAAAGCTAAAGGCATCACGCTTAACCAGGCGAACTGGCGGATCCTTAACTTTGATTCGCTGAAGGAACTAGTGAGCTTAGAAGATGAGAGTGACCAGACACCCCAACTGATTGTAGGGACTCACAATTTTCGGGCACAGAAACTGGGGGGCGGGAAGGTGCTTAGGGGACGAAAGTGTGCCGTAACACTATAGGAAACGCTGCCAGGTGCCTGGCACCTACGATACCGTACCCTTTGGGTACCATGGCCCTTGAATGTTTTGCTCTCTCTCTCTCTCTCTCTCTCTCTATATATATATATATATAATATATATACATATATATATATATATATATATATATATATATATATATATATATTAGGTAGGATAGGAGAGTGATCCGAAAAAATGGCAAATGCCGTTTAACTTGGGTAAATGCAAGGTGATGCATATTGGCTACGCCAATCCCAAGTCGGACTACTCCAAGTTGGGGAGTAATATCGAGGCGACTGATTTGGAAAAGGACTTGGGTGTGCTAATTAGCAGCGACCTTAAGTTTACTAAACAGTGCGTAGAGGTAGAAAAGAAAGCCCAGAAGCTGTTGGGTTATATCAGGAGGCAATTTCAGTTTAGCAACAAGGAGATTGTGCTCTCTCTGTACAATTTCCTGGTTCGGACGCACCTGGAGTATGCTGTGCAGTTCTGGTCGCCCACCCTCAGGAAAGATATTGAGAGGCTGGAGCGAGTGCAGGCGAGGGCCACAAAGTTAATCCCTTCCGTTAGGCATATGGGCTACAATCGACGCTTACGCGCCCTGACCTTGTTTTCGCTGGAAACTCGGAGGCTGCGCGGTCAACTCATCGAGGTTTTCAAGCTCTTACGCGGGTTCACCGATGTCGATTTTAAAAGCATGTTTAGTTTAAATGATAACCCAACTCGCAACAGTGGTTGGAAGTTGGATGTGAAACGGTTTAGGACTAGTGTGTGTGAGAATTACTTTACGTATAAGATCTGTGACATGTGGAACAGGTTACTTTCAGAAGTTGTGAACAGTTCCTCTGTGGATCATTTCAAGGAAAGGTTAGACCAAATGTTGCACACTATTTGAGGGTGTAGAAAATTTTCCCTGGCACCCGTTGCCATTGGTACCTCCTCGGTATGGTCCGCAAGGCCTTTTGAGGTAATACTTTTCCTTGTAACTCCTTGTAACTCACTCTCTCTCTCTCTCTCTCTCTCTCTCTCTCTCTCTCTCTCTCTCTCTCTCTCTCTCTCTCTCTCTCTGTCTAATTACTTGTTGAAGATATGCTTATTTATTTATTTTGTGTATTTGAATATATGCCATGAATTAAAGACTGTTTAGTTGATGACGATGTGTTCATTTATTTTTAAAAAAATCATGTTTCAATTAACGTTTCATTTTCTCCTTTGTATGTGTGTGCAGTAAAAAATCTAAGCACCGCCCACTGTATGGCGCAACCCAATCAAATGGGTCACGTGACTCCTGCTACTAATTTGTCATATCTCTGCCATGCGTCCTCAGTTGACCTCGACCAGCCTTGGAGCTCAGACGTGTATTTTGAAGAATTCTCACGTAGACGCAAAATAGCGATGGCTACCTTTGATATTGCGTGCTCGATATTCATGAAGTGGTATTCGATAAAGTCTAAAGATGTGGTGAACACTCAAAGAATCCCTAGTCCTCTCTCCTTTTCAGGCTTTTAAGGCCCTATTGAACCGAGCGAAGCGTAAGGAGTAGGAGGTCCACATACTCTACGGATATTCTGGCGAGAGCATTGCGGGCTTTCGTGGTTCAAACGATGTAATGGACTGCGTCATAGGACTAAACTGCGTAAAGGCCAACATACACCGCGAAGTGAAAGAAGCATCACGTGCAGAAGAGAAGCCAAGGGTGTGGGTTGTGAACCTTGTTGACGAATGGTATGACAAGCGCTATTATGTCATGTTACATACACCGAGTACGCGTACCCTGCGTTTGAGAATATAAATCTTGTATTTATGGATAGCTTAAAATATTTTTATCATTACGTTCATATATATCATGATGAGGTTCGCAGTGAGGTTGTGGTTAAAGGCTTGTGCGAGTTTTTAATAGAGTATAGGGATGAGTATCGCTTGTTAAGCAGAAAGGACAGATATGGGCACGTGTTTCTCTCAAATAGAGCGCCGGATTGTTAATAAAAAGTGCGTAGTTTGAGAAAATATAATGTTGAATACCTACCCCTGAACGAAGATGTATGGTGCGCATTCCGGGAAGTGGGAGTGATAAAACATTAAAGCCGATAATACTTCGTGTATCGCAGATGGAAAAAGTCTCTAAACGATTGCCCGGTATAATGGGATACAAGTATTCATATGATTCTTTCATGTTGGAACAACCCGTGCACGAATTATTAACGCTTGGTATGATGCGCACGTGTGACTCCCACCCCACCACACACACACACCTCCCGCCGAACCAAACCGCGCACCGGCTGCTCATAGCCACCTCAGAGCTTAACCCGACTGGACCTGCGCTCCTCACAATAGAAAACCAATATATGATGGAGCTTCCGTTGAGCAGTTTTCTCAATGCCGTATGCGACGTGTCCGTGACGAAATCAGTGCGTGTGTTCAGGCGTAAAAACGGCGCTGTTAATTATGTACTTGAAACGAGTTGTAACAATCAAACTCTGGTAAACGGAACATAATTTATTTAAGTGTTGAGGAGATGAACAAAATCTTGGTGGAGGTTGAGAAGTGGGACGAGGACCGTTGTAAATTACCTGAAGGTGTAGGCAAAAAGAGAGCAGATTAGTGATGCACCCTCATACGTTGTTATTTTTACGTTGTATATAAAACGAGACCAGCCATGCATTGATATACGGTTGACGTAAAAGAATGCAGCTGACAATTACGTCCTTATCCCCACGTGAAGCCGTTTCCTTCTCGACAGAATATTTGAAGTCTTAATGAAGAAAACTAAGTATGAACGTGAGCGCATTAAGGCTTCGAAGCCTTGGCCTTATGGTTTGGATCGTGTGCAAAAGGTAGAAGACTTTCTGGAAGACTTTGAGAGGTATGCAAGTGAGCAGTTTGGAAGTGATAAGAATAGATGGGCAGTGGAACTTAGAAATTTCTTGGATGGCCATGCGAGACGTGTGTATTTTAGTGTATATAAGCCGGGTGTTAAATATGAAACAGTTGTGTCTCGAATTAAAGTTGGTGTAGTGAAGAACGACAGGATAGTAAAGTTGTAACTCAACGTGAATTTTGGACAGCAAGTATGAGAGAGAATGAAAACTGGGTGAATATGCGCTCCGGCTCCAAACACTGTATGAAGCAGCAGTGCCTGAGGGGGAGAGAGATAAACAGGCCTTGAAAGAACAATTCATGGCTACGATCCCTCCAGAGACGGCAAGGAGATTTAGAGCGCAAATGGGTCGAGATGTAGAAGGTAAAAAGCTAAGATGGAGAGATATAGTTTCATGGGCATTAGACGATGATGCTATAGGGGATGATGTACAGGAAGCAGGAAGAGGTAGTCCCGTTACCGGTATGGGCGTTTGCACAGGAAGGACAAGCTGGCGCTTCACGCTCGTATAGCCGTGTATTGCAACAGGATAGACTCCAACAAGGGATTACCAGTTCGGACAACCGCAGGTGGCTTACCAAGGCCAACCATCTGCTGCTAAGAATGTGCAAGCTAAGAGGGATTTGCAGTGCAAGTATTGTAAGAAAAGTGGACATGTTATGAAAGACTGCTGGAAAATGAAAGGTTTGTGTTTGTTGTGTGGTAGCCAGGGACACAGAGCTAGTATGTGTGATAAAAAGCGTGACGTAACGAGTGCTAGGGGTGAGAGTGGAGCTGAAAGAGTGGTCTTATGTTATGGGTGTAATGATCCAGGGCATCGTGCGATTAGTTGTCCGGTGATTGCTCAGATAAGACAAAGAAATCAGATTGGTAAGGGTAGAGAGACTATTGGTGAGCCTGGACAGATGGGAGCGAATAATGTGAGTGGAGCACAAGCAGAAAATTTAAATTAGGAAGCTCCGGTCTGGAGGGAACACGACCGGAGCGAGTGAATAATGAACGTGTGGGTGAAATGTACGAGTCGTGTGACGTTCCCCGCACGGAAATGTTAGAATGGGAACGAATTGTTAATAATTCTGACCTTGACCCAAATGCCAGTGAATGGACCGCGGATGTTCAGTGTGAGCAACGTAGTCCATTACCGCAGCGTGGAAAAAAAGACGAAGGAGAGCGAATGGTGGAAAATACGATTGTGTACTTGGCTAATGAATGCGTAGGTTTGAAGAGTGGAAAACTGTGGAAGTACCAGTGGAACTGAATTGTACGGAAACTGAAGCGATGTTGGATTCAGGTGCGCAGTTTTGTCTCATTAGCAGGGATGTTGTTTCTCGTATGTCTAACTTTGAGATTGATGACAGTGTGCACATTAGGTTGAAAGGTATTGGAGAAGGAGATCGGTTGGTTGGGAAGGGTATGTTGACTGCGCAGGTGGTAATTCATGGTATTGATTTCGGTATATGTGATTTTTATGTGGTAAATAACTCTCCATATGAGATCGTCCTGGGTAAAAACTTTTTTGTTAGTAAGGGTTTAATAATTTATGCGAGGAAGAGATGTATAAAACGTACTGGCCCCAGTGGGGAAACAGACGAGTTGTATTTCAATAATGAACAGAACAGATGCGTTAGGGTAGTATCAAAGATACCAGTGTACGTTGCAGAGAGTGTAGTGTTAGATAAGAAAAATTGGAATTTGGTTAAAGTTAGGGTATCGTGCGATGTCGTTAAGCTAGGAGGAAATGCGTGTCCTGTGTAAGGAATGAAGAAAATGTCTTGGTTTTAGATGAATTTGTAGATCCAGAGCTAAAGGTGAAAATTGAATTGTGGCCTGGGTTAATTGACTGGGATAGTGCGGAAAATAAAGTATTAGTTCAGTGTAATTCCTCGAAAGAAGTAAAACTAAAGGAGGGAATGAGACTAGGATTTGCATGTTCAATGGTATACGAGGATGAAGTTGTGGTGGTTGAGAATGATGAGACTAACGTGCATATAGGGACTTTGGTGCATAATGTAGTGTCTGGTGAAAATGAGGCGAGTGACTGGCGTAAAGAGGAAATGATGAAAGAGGTGCTATTGCCGGAGGGATTGAGTAAAGATGAGCGTGAAAAGTTGGAGCGAGTAATATGGAAGAACAAGGTGGTGTTGAGTAAGGGTGATAGTGATGTAAGACGTGCTGCTTTGACTTCGCATAAGATAGAGTTGTACGATTATACGCCATTATGTCACGTCCTAGAAGATTTGATCGGGAAACTAGTTTGGAGATAGAACGCCAGTGTAAAGAATTATGTATGCTTGATATAATTGAGCCTAGTAAGTCTGCATGGAGTTCACCTGTGGTGCCTGTGCGAAAGAAGGATGGGTCGGTTAGATTGTGTATTGATTATAGGAGAGTGAATGCGGTAACGAAAGATGATAAATTTCCTATGCCTAATTTGCAAGATTTGGTCTTTAGCATGCATGGTATGAAATATTTTACATCATTAGATCTCGTGCGTGGATATTATCAATGCCATTGGAGGAGAGCAGTCGGGATTTCACTGCATTTATAACTGAGCATGGGCAGTACCGTTCGGTTCAAGTCGGTTTCATTTGGGTTGAAAACAGCGCCTTCGCCTTTCAAAGGGAAATGCAAAGAGTGTTAGATGGTTTTACATGGACGAAAGTTATTGTGTACCTTGATGACGTATTGATAATGGAGCGAAGTGTTGATGAGCATATAAAGTTACTAGAGCTGGTTTTGCAAAGGTTGTCGGATGCTGGTATGAAAATAAAGCCTGTTAAATGTAAGTGGATGAGTGAGGAAGTGCCCTTTTTAGGTCATATCGTGAGTAGTAAAGGACTGAGTAAAAAGCCTGAGTATGTACAGCAGGTGATTAATTTTGGAAGACCACTTGATGTGGAGGGGTGAGAGAGTTTTTAGGGTTAGTAAATTTTCAACGAAAATTTATACCCCATTGTTCCGAAATAGCAGAACCTCTGTCTCGGTTAACTGCAGGTAAAAGGAAAGATAAAGTAGTTTGGACAGAAGAGCGTGTGAATGCGTTTGAGGTGTTAAAAAAGGCTATGTATGAGGATATTATGTTAACGTTTCCAGACTATTCTGAGAATGCTGATATGTTGGAGTTATTCGTGGATGCGTCAAGTGTCGGTGCGGGTGCGTGCTTGGTTCAAAAGCAGGAGGGTATAGACAGAGTTATCTCGTATGCATCTACTACATTTAATAGAGCGGAGCGAAGCTACTCAGTGATAGAACGTGAATTGGCGGCGATGAGGTGGGCAGCAAAATTCTTTAGACCATTCTTACTTCGGCGCAAATTTATATTGTATACTGATCATAGGCCGTTGATTTATTTGACTAGTATGAAAATGATTGACAGCAGGCTTGCACGTACGATGGATGATTTGAGCGAATATACTTTTGAAGTGCGATATATTGAAGGTAAGAGTAATGTATGTGCTGATGCGATGTCTCGACAGCAGAATCATTGGACTAGAGATGAATGGTGTGAGGTTGAATTGAGGAATGAGCTGCCAGAAGGTTTAGAAGTAATTAAGGAAGTGGCCGGTGGAACGCAGTCTATGTTTGAAAGTTTGAAGATAGTTTTGAACGAGCAACAGATTGAGGGAGTGCCTGAGAGTTTGCAAGAATTTAGAGAAAAAGTGGTGGATGAGCTGCTGAAGCATGCTAAATTGTACAAGTTGAATAAGGGTGGTAGGAGTTTGAAAGAATTGAAACACATGAAAGATGTCAGAGTAATGCCAGACATAAAAGTTTTACTTATGGTCAGTGATATGTTTAGAGTTAAGATTTGGGTGCATTTTATACCTGAATGTTCAGTTACGTATATTGGATTTCGTGTTAAAGGAGAGGAAGGGTTGAAAGAAGTCCATTTGCAGAGTTTGGGAGGAATTCACTTTAATCCTGTAAAGAAGATGAGCGAGTTTAGGAAAGATGTAGAAATGGTAGGGCATGTAGATCAGAAGGAAGTAGAAATGAGTAAAAAGGATATGGAGAGAGGAGAATTGAAGGAAGATTTAATGCCATTAAATTTATTTATGAAAGAAGCTGGACATGAGCGAGAGAGAGAGTTGGAATCTTGTGGCCATGAAGGTGGTCCAGTAGCATGGTCATGGATCACTGTAGATAGATACAAGTTTTGTGCGTTTCTGGACATGGGAGCTGTAGTATGTTTAGTGAGAGAGAGTGTGATTAAGCATTTGTGTGATAAAGGGGTAGAAGGAAAATTTGAAGAAGTGTGTGCCAGTTTACAAGGGCTTGGTGCGAAATTCAATGTGTCAAGACTGGTGAAACTTAAAGTTAAGAATGCGTGTGGCGAGTATGAGTTTCCTTTTGCGATTGTGAAGGATACTATTATACCAGTATGTTTTTTACTGGGTATCAACTACTTGGAGAGGGCTGATACAGTATTAGATTTCAGAAACGTTACAGTAAGTTATGGAAATGAATCGGCAATTAACATCTGGAGTGTTCATTTGGAATATAATGAGAAGGAAACACTGCGTTGGTTATGGGAGAACTTTTTACCTTTGAATGAAGTTGATAATTTGCAAAGTAGGGTAAAAGTTTTAAATGAAATTCGAAAAAGGGTTCTGAGTGGAGAAGAAATGGACTGTAATAATAAAAAATTTAAAGAGTATGCGCCCCATAGACCACATCTGAGTGTAATTCAAAATGTCTTGGTGAGGTGGGATGAGAAAAAGAAAATGTGGGCTGCAGTAGTGGATTTTCAATTGCTAGTACATATAGTTGTGACTTTTCATGTGTGTCTCGCGCATGTTGGAAGGACAAATTGTGTGATTTAGTGGGCAGGTATATATGGCATCCGAGGTTAAGTATGGTAGTTCGGGATGTATGTAGGACATGTGAGCAATGCCAGAAGATGAAAGTGGGACATATGGTGACGTTTCCTCCAACTTTAAAAGTGATAACACGAAGGTCATATGAACTTGTGGCTGTAGATGTGGTTGCATTGCCGAAGACGTTTAGTGGGTATATTGGCTGTTTGGTTTGTGTGGACCATTTTAGCAAGTTCGTACATGTGCAACCAATTCGGAATAAGGGTGCTCAGTCGGTGTCTGATTCTTTTGAACGAATGTTGAATTCAATGTTGAAGGTACCGGTGCGAGTCTTGAGTGATAATGGCCCTGAATTTCGGTCAAGTATGTTTGGAGATATGTTGAGCAAGTACGGAATACAGCATGTATGCTCTAGTCCCTATAAACCTGCGTGTAATGGAGCGGTTGAGCGGGTGAATAGGACTATAACAGAGTTTTTGAGAAATTTGTGTGGGACGAGTGGTAAATGGGATGAGGGGTTGACAAAGGCGGTAATGCTTTATAATCAGACTGTACATTCGCAGACTGGTAAGCCACCTGCACAGAAATTAGCAGAGGGCACCCTGGGACGAGGCGAGCTGTTACCTATTCCCTTTGATGAACAATTGACTTGGCGTGAAGGTCACCCTAACTTCATCCCCTATGGAATAGGCGTGAAGGTTCTTAGGAAGTTAATTACTACAGATAGAACTTTGAAAATGAAAATGAGTGAGAGATATGTGGGTCCATACTCGGTTAAAAAAGTTATGGAAGGGGGAGTTTCGTATGTTGTACAAAATGAAAGTGAATGTTTGAGGGTGCATCATACGCACCTGAAACTGTTCGGGGAACCGCCAAAGTATTTGGAAGAGTACTTCGAGCGACAACGTATGATAAAGGAGTTGGGAAATTGTGTAGATGAATATGAGGGAGTGATAGAAAGATGGTTGGTGGAACCCGTTAGTAATGTGGAGAGTATCAATGTGGAGAGAGCAAGATTAGAGGAGTCACGACTGGAATTGAAGGACAATGAAAATTCTCGCTTTGTGAGGATTACACGTAGATGCAACTGGGAAGAGTCGTTTGAAAGCGAGACTCGAGTAAATAAAGTTAATAAAAGAAGGTATAAGAGAAGATTGTTGGGTAACACAAGTTGCAAGAAAGGTTTTGAAAGGAGTATGACATGGCTGAATCGTGTGCTGAAGTGGAAAAGGGATGTGTCGGTTCAAACGGAAGACACCTTAGAATGTTTCTGTAATGTGAGACGAGCTGAGCTGATCGATGCGGCTGTACAAACCGAAATAGTTTTAGATGAAGCTTGTAAGGAAGTGAATGGGTGCGAGAAAGATCCAGTAGAGGATGAGGATGTTGAAGAAATGACATGGGATAATTCGGTTATTGCGAGTAGCTCTATTTGTGGCAAGGGACCATCATGAATGAAAAATGCGAGTCAGAAAGGAGGGTAAGGCATTCCTCTATGAATAGTTTTAATGGCGAACAGTTTGGTAGCAATGAGGTGGATATGTACGAGTTAGAGGATTCGGTGTTTGAGGGAGATGATTTGGGTGATGAGTGCGTGCAGAGGCAGGATAAATGTTTGAATATTAGGAGGGTTAGTTGTGTGGTTCCAATAAATAGATTGTCCATTATTGGGAAAATACGCTTTGAGGAAATTGAAGGTTATGCGTGTACTGCCAGTCGAATGAGCATCAATGTGAGTCAGTCAGAGAGAGGAGTTAGCGAGAATGTGGGTCATGAATTAGAAAGGATCAAGTGTGTTAGAACAGAGAGTGAACAGACTGAAAGTGCAGTGTGTAGTGAAAAGCTGGAACCGAAATCAGGCCCTAGAACTCGTTCTAAGGGTACTGTGCCGGAAATTTCAAATGTGCAAGTCCATACAATTGAGTATAAGGTTAGACATAATAGAAATGTCTAAGTTTTGTAGCATTTCTTTGATATTACCGAAATTATATTTGGATTATTTTTGCTCTCTAATTAAACTTGTATATAAACTTGTATATGAAAAATACTCATATATCTAAATTTGAATGTCATAGACAATAAGAATTTGTAATTTATGGAGAAAATAGCATTAACTATTTGTTTTATAGGGTACTCTTATTTAGTATTGGCAATAATTACTCGTAAATTAATGTACGGCTGTTTCTTTTTAGAACCTTAAAATAGCTAATGACTAAGAATGTAATAAGGAATAGGTATGTTTTTTCGTTGAAATTAGGGCACTGGCACGGTTATATATGTGTTTGAAACGTCATAAAGGGGGGTATCCAGAGAGAAAATTATGAATCAATTAAAGGACCCAGAGAGAACGAACAACCACCTACACGTCTGGATGGACTGCTGGTGTACAAGATCAATGTCAGTGAATGTTCATGCAGAACTAATTACCAGCTTACACGGTTGCGCCGTTTCTGGATGAACTGCTGGTGTACAGGATCAATGCCAGTGAATGTTCATGCAGAACTACTTTACTTGCCAGCTTGCACGGTTGCGCCATTTCTGGATGGATTGCTTGGTGAACAGGATCAGCGGTAATGAATGTTCAAGGACACAATTCCGTGTTTCTCATCGTATGAAATGAAGAGCAGATGCATGGCAAAGAAACGGCTGGCTGCATGTAACTGCTTCGCTGATTTTTCTGTTATCCCAAGTTTTATTAATTTAAAAAAAAGGTGAATGGCTAAAAGTGTAGAAAAGTTTTTTCTGAAAATGTTTGGGTCCCTGTTTTTGTTCAACAATTGAATTTATTTTATATTTGTCATTATAACTTTGTTTGTATATACTGCGGGTTTGGGGTAGCATATTCGTATCGGTATTTACTACTCGTGTATCTCATTAATTAGGGCATAGGGAGAGTGCTTACTTGTAAATATGTATATAATTGGGTATGTTCTTCTGTATCAGTGTAATTACGCGTATTGATGGTGTAGGTATAATATATGTACAGGCTTATTAATATTGGTAAGATAATAGTTTTGTATAGGTAAATTGAGTATTCTGTATTAATTTTTCCTTTTTTGTATTTAAAGAACTTGCAATATTTTATTAGGGAAACCAGTCTGTCTTTCTCATGTGTGTGTGTGTGTGTGTGTGTGCTACAGAATGTATGGTTAGAATGAAATTTTATTTCATTCTTAGGGTGGGGAAGTGTAACAGGGTGCATGTTATGATTTTTGGATGATCCGTTGGGTGGTTGGTTGTATGGTATGTGATACGTGGCTGAATTTCGTGCGTGCTTGGACTTTTGAATTTTGGTTGCTTGAAAGCGGACAGCTGGTCTTGAACTGGAAATTTTGGTGATTAAAGCGTGTAAAATTTAAAATAAACAAGTATTATCGAAGGTTTCCCCGTAAAGGAATTTTTGTATTAGATATGGTTGGAGACACAGCATACTGTTAGACCAGTAACCTAAGAATTGTCCTCTGCAAAAGAGTAGACGGAGTTGGGAGCCAAATCTCGCAACTGCTTGTAAGCGCCCTGAATAAACCCCATTTTTTATAAGTACCAGTCATTTAAGTATTTAATATTGTAGGTTTAAGTTTGGGTTTAGGTTAAGTTAAATTTAGGTTAAGTTTAAGTTAAGTTTAGGTTAGGGTAATGATGACTTGTGTAGGCAGCCTGATTTACTTTGTATATATTAATATATAGTTTTGTAATCTAATGTTTTACTGTTCCTGGCTGGGACGGCCTCACGCTGTAAAGGGGACATATATATATATTCGGTTGTGGAATCCTGGTCACGGTAACAGTATCTTCAAATTTCTATCAACGGTGTTAATCTTTCAGTTATCATTCTTGACTCTACGAAATCTTGCGGCTAACTGACATTCATCATTCAAAAGATGGTGGACTGAAGAGAGAAAGAGTTATCCTCCGCAGATTCGTCTGCTACCAATTCGTTTAAGAAAGTTAGCACTTATGGACTTTTCTGTATATTAAATTTTTAGCTTTTCTCCGCCTTCTTATGACGTCACAAAATACGGGTTTGATTTAAATTGTATACATTTGTTTTATTCGTGGTTATTGTGGGAATTATTTTACATAAATATATATAAGCATAACCGCGAATTTTGGCATATGAAAACCTGTAAGTCGGAGACGAGGCGCTGACAAAAAGATGACGACAGGAGAGAGTCAAAAAACAACTTGGCGACATTTCATCAACCGAGAGGATATAACGCTTTTTCGTCCGTCCACAGGTGTTTCACATGTAATGTGCAATTTCTCCTCCGTTTAAATAATAATATGTTGTTGTTGTTGTTGTTGTTGTTGTTTTCACATATCTTTTACGCAGTTAAATTCAATTTAAAATAAGTGACTTGATGCAAGGAATAAAAGTAAAAGTTTTAATTTAATTATTGCGTGATGATGCCACAGAGCGACAATAAAATGTTACACTAGCCCTGTTCAAAAATCAACTTTTTCTTATTTTCATAGGTTTCTGTACTTTTTCCCATGCTTTTTGACCTGAAAAGGCCGAAAATCACAACCATTTTGACCTAGGTTGTTGGGAAGCATTGCCGCATGGAGCTTTAAGTTTTCTGCCTTGAAATCGGCCAAAAGCACCAGTTCCGAGGTCCCTTGAATCATGTTTTGCACTATAACATTTATCTAAACAAGATAGAGCAACAAAATAGGCACCAAATTAAAGTGTTTTTAATCCTCTTTCTAACTTATACAATTATGATAGTTGGAACAAGAAATGGCACATTGGACATACAAAGATTCAGAAATATCACAAAATTCGTTTTCTCACACTCAAGGCAGACAAGGCGCCTTATTCATGACACAAATTTGAGATTAACATTTTGTCACAAGTCTAATCGATCAAGAAGTGAAAGCATTACATGATGATTAATTTCATAATGACATTTACACAGTCAGTTGTTGAGAGTTTGTTTCTTGAAGCTGTCAAAGCGGCGTCTGTTGAAACTCCACAGCTTGAAGGAGATAGTCCCTTTGCTTGGCATCTGTTGTTATGACATTTGCAAAGTCGCTCATCATCTTGACACCACGTTTAGCAATGTCATTCACCGCTTTCAGATTCTTAACATAGTCCAACGCTTTTCTGTAGTCCTCATTCTGTGGCCAAGACGTGACAGGTTCCAGAAGCCACTCGGATCCAATGTTCAGTGTGTCCAGCAGGAAATGTGATTCTGGGCCAATGAGATCAACCAGGGTGGTCTTAGCTGTGACTCTCTGGAATAGAGGCTTTCCTGTTCTGAAGCTGTCTGGCTTCTCAGTGGCATGTAACTGGGCAGCAATGTCGTGCTTCAATGTGTCACTCAATCTACTGCTGAACAGGGCAAATGGCACGACTTCCTGCGTCAGGTACCATTTGTGGTTTTCCATCTTATTAAGTACTGCATCAGCAAGCTCTGGGTCAGTTTTCTTGTACTTCAACATGTCCTGGATTAAACTTAGATCATTCACGGGAGCTCTGCAGCAGACATTGACATCATCCATACAGGAGTGTAGAACAGCGCAAGGAAGGTGTTGAGTCTTTCCAGCTTTGATACAGTGTCTTCGTCGTACTTAAGTTGATCTGCAAACATCAGCATTTCATGGAGTACAGGTTCTGGCCATCCATCTGGCCTGATGAATGGCGCCTGGTCGACTCCAGTGAATACCTCGAGGAGGCGTTCCTCCAAGAACAATGACTGTCAGTTCAGCCATTTCCCTGTAGTCGGCTCTTGGAAGCCTTTCTGCTGTTAGAATGTCTTGGAGTATTTCTTCACTGTTCTTCTTCTTTTCCTTCAGCCATTTGCTGTTGATAGCCAGCATCTTTGGGTTTTCCTTGGACAAGTCCGTCCAAACATCCTTCAGATGCTCAAACAGGGATTATCTGGCCCTTCACCTTCCCAAACAGCTTCTCCCAAACTGCTCCTACTAGGATTTCCAGGATGTGATGTCGACAGGCCAGATAAAACACCTTTTTGTTCAGCATTTCTCTAGCAATTTGGCAGCTCCTCTGTGAACTCCACCTGTTACTGGATGTAGTGTCAAAAACAAGGGCAGTAACATTATCCGTAAGTTCCCATGTCTCCAGTAAATCCATTAAAGCCTCAGCCTGAGCTGTGCCAGGAAGAATTGTCGATGACAGGTACTCCCAATAACTTTCCTTCAGTGTATGAAGGTGGACCAGACACTAGCACAGCTAAAGTCTCTGAGGTACTTCCAGGTTCACTGCCCAAGACTCTTTGAGCAACTTTCCATCCCAGTGTAAGGCAGCGTACTGTGGGGGGTTTTCACAAAACTTGGACATGTGACTCTGGCTGATATTATACCTGGACAGCATTCTGTTGCGGACGTGTTGTTGAGGTTGAGATGACGAAGTTATCCAGATCAGCCCCTCCAGCTTTCAAGGTGGCAGAAACCATGGCAGTAACTTGATTGTCTGATAAACCAAGACGATCAGCTGTATTGCAGATGACATAACATTCCATGACCTTCCTTGAAACGTCAAAGTCACACTAGTCACAGTGTCTTGATGGTGAGAACATCCAGGACGAGGCTGATGGTAATCCATGTCCTCTGTGTTAGCGTCGTTGTCAGTTGAGTCACCCCAGGTAATGTCATCCACATGAACAACTGCCTCTTGTTCTGCTGCAGCTGTAAAATAGTACAACATGTTAAGACAGTAATTGTTAAGTACATGCAAATATCGCAATGGAGTAAAACTTAAAACTTTTTGTAACGTTCAAAGTAATTAGTTTTACCTTGTTCTTGTCTATGCTGCAGTCTTTCATTCCTCGCTGCTTGCTGCAGGATCTTGTCTCAAAAATCTTGTCATGACCAGACATATGACCTTTCCTCTCAGTCTTTTGGTCTTCGTAGAACCTGATATCCTCATCTTTCTTCTCTCTGGATAACAGTCTGTTGTTCTGTATTTCCTGGATTGCATCTGGAGCTCCTATATCGAACAGGCTGTCTAATTCCAGCACAAATGCCTCTTTTCTTCCAGGGTTACTTGCTCTTCCTTTGCTTTTCACCAGAGCACGATGTTTCTCATGTAGTTTCATGAAGAGCTTCATTGCGTTGTACTTGGTCATTGTCTTGATCCTAGCCATCTGCCAGAATGGGATGATAGATTCAACTGTTTCATATGCAAGGTCTTGAACCATGGGCCTCCCTGCATTTTCCGGTAAATTCTGAAGATTAAGGAAATACTGGAACGCCTGTCTGTGGTGGGAAGCTGGGAACCACTGATAAAAGCTGAAGGGTATCCAACCAGGAAAGTTTCAGTGAGAGATCTGGTAGATGGCCCAGTTGACACCTGCCTGTGGACAGTACGTGGAGGTTCTGAGATATCAACTGTGCGCCCACGGAGCTCCCTCAGCTCCTTGCTTAATGCCATTGTGAAGTTGTAACTTGTAGATGGTTTTCTAGATTCTGATTGAGTTTCTGTTGTTTCCTGAAAAATGATAGATAATTATTATTATATTATTATTATTATTTAATTATTATTTATTATTATATTATTATTATTATTATTATTATTATTATTATATTATTTATTAATTTTATGCCTCTTTCATTTGATACCTAATTTGTTGCTCTATCTTGTTTAGATCAAAAGTTAAAGTGCAAAAACATAATTCAAGGGACCCCGGAATTGGCGCTTTGGCCGATTTCAAGGCAGAAAATTTAAAGCTCCATGCGGCAATGCTTCCCAACATCTAGGTCAAAATAGTTGTGATGTTCGGCTTTTTCAGGTCAGAAAGCATGGGAAAATGTACAGAAACCTATGAAAATAAGAAAAAGTTGATTTTTGAACAGGCCTAAAATTTGTTACACTCATTTTGTCAAACTTATTAAGCTGTACTGGGAATGAGAGAAACGTTACAATATATTAATTCATTTTAACATAGTAACCAAAAACAATGATTGTCATTACTATGCATAAATACTGATTCCTTTCGAGTGAATATTTCGTTCATAACATGTAATAGAAACATTTCTATTTACTGAGTAATTAGTTCTGTTCGACAAATATCCACATATCCCTTACTGTACTACTACTACTAATATGTAAATACAATGGTTTGCTAAAATATTATTTTTAATTCTCTTTCCATTTGTAATTCGAATGCTGAAAATCAGTTTTGCTTAACTTTCTTTTCAGATATACTTAGCGAATAATGTAACGTTTGACCATTACGGTAAACCTTATGTGAAACTCTTCGTGTTTGCTACACAGAGTGGCATCGCTTACTCCGACAGAATGCAGTTTACGCATCCTGGAGGAATGTGCGGTCGTTTCGTCATTGTTGTCAGAGAAGTTGAAAATGAGTATCTGATAACACCAGTACACATTTGAAAACTTGTCGATCGATTTTTACAAACTAGTTGGTGATTCTATATAATTTGAGTGCGCTGATCTCAGAAATATAGTTAGTTTTTCCCTCTCATGTATGATTTTCTAACTACAGGGTGTGTCATAAATCCCCCATTTATCCCCAAATGTGAACCATCTTATCGAGACCAACATTGGATTGCTTATTCCAAACCATAAATTTTGTTATAGACTACAGTAACGCTTACATAATAATGTAGGGTAAATATATATAACAACCAGTCCCGTTCCCAGCAAAATACTCTCTCCCCTCCCATCAGTGGGTGGTTAACATTTGGGGACAGATGAGGTATAACAACACCCCTTGTAGCACGAAATCTTTAGGCGATAGAGTAAAACCTAATTAAAGCAGAATTAAATAGCTCCTAGCTCTTGGACAAGCATATTGATTGTTTATGAAAGAATAAAAAAATAACTGAAAGAAACAAAATATATTTACCTTCTTTACTTGCAAACATTTCAGGACTTATTCCAAACACTTAAGACTACGAAGGTAGATCTGACTAATGACGACTAAACCGGTGCTTCTTTGATGTTTTCTTATGCTGTGCGTTAGGCTGATCTCGTTGCAGACACCAGCAGTAATCCGCCATCATATTTGTATGCCATCTTCCTTGACATCTTCTTTCCATGGTTTTGATGTCCTGGTGAAATCGTTCCCCTTGCTCCTCACTGACATCTCCGAGATTTTCGGGAAAACGGTCAAGATGCGAAAATAAGAAGTGAACTTTCAGGCTCATGTTGCAGCCTAAGGCGCAAAACTTTAAGCATATTTTCCACCAGTCTTTCATAATTTTGGCTTTTGTAGTTTCCCAAGAAGTTTTCAACATCTTTGAAACCAAGCCATGCTTCTTTTTCTTTATTGATCATTGTATTCAGGAAATGATCGTCTGTCAATAACTTTCTAATCTGAGGACCTACAAAAACACCTTCCTTTATTTTCTCGTAGCTAATCTTTGGATATTTTGAACAAATGTACTTGAAACACTCACCTTCTCTATTCAATGCTTTAACATACTGCTTCATCAAGCCTAACTTAATGTGCAACGGTGGTAGGAGAATTTTATTTGGTTCAACTAGATGTTCACGTAAAATGTTCTTTGATCCTGGGGTAAGATTCTCTCTAGGAGGCCAAGTTTTCCTCTTCCAGTGCGGGTCACGTGCTCGACTATCCCATTCGCAGATGAAACATGGCATCTTAGTGTATCCTGATTGCTGCCCAAGTAACATGCAAAGGACTTTGAGATCCCCACACAATATCCATCTGTGATTTTGATACTGAATTTTTTCCAGAAGCAGTTTCATGTTATTATAGGTCTCTTTTAAATGAGTAGAATGGGTCACTGGGATTGACGCATATTTGTTACCGTTGTGCAGTAACACTCCTTTTAGACTGGTTTTAGAGGAATCTATAAACAACCTCCAGTCACTGGTTTGGTATTCGATGCCTAGCTTGCACACTAATCCTGTGATGTCCTTGCAAAATACCAAGGGACCATCTTCTTCCGAAAAAGGCACGAAGTCTTTCTCACGATTTCTGTACCAAGCGAAGTATGTGTCGGATGCCAATAAATTGTTCTCCTGCAATCTAGACCCCAAAAGTTCTGCAGAGTCCTTAGGCAGATTCAAATCCCTGACTAAGTCATTTAGTTCGGCTTGGGTTAATGGTTAGGATCTCGGTCAGCTGTTGGCTGTTCATAAACATCATCATTGTCTGGATTGGAGCTGAATCAGAATCTGAATTGTATTGATCCAGACTCTCGGGTGGGCGGGGAATAGGAACTTCTGGACCATGGGGTACCGGTCTTATTGCAGATGGAAGACTTGGGTATTGAAGGCTCTCTTTATTCTTTGCATTATAACCTTTAACATTGCAAGAACAGAAGTAGCAGTCGTCGGTATGGTTTCTAGGCTCGCGCCATACCATAGGGATCCCAAATGGCAAACTTTCTTTTACCTTTGCTCCAATTCCTTAGTGCCGCAACAACACGTAAGACAAACCTTTTGTGGAGCCCAACTTTTGTCTTGATCTCCTAATTTAATTCCAAAATAAGCATGATAAGCTCTCTTAATGAAGGTCGTTACATTTGTCCTTGTTTTACAACAACATACCGCCCACAAATATAACAAAATATGTCTGGACTATGGGTACATCCTCTAGGAGCCATTATTAAAATTTTAAAGACGTAATGTTAGAATTACACCAGTACACATTTGAAAACTTGTCGATCGATTTTTACAAACTAGTTGGTGATTCAATATAATTTGAGTGCGCTGATCTCAAAAATATAGTTAGTTTTTCCCTATCACGTATGGTTTTCTTACTACAGGGTGTGTCATAAATCCCCCATTTATCCCAAATGTGAACCATCTTATCGAGACCAACATTGGATTGCACATGCTAAACCATAAATTTTGTTGTTATAGACTACAGTAACGCTTACATAATAATGTAGGGTAAATATATATATAACAACCAGTCCCGTTCCCAGCAAAATACTCTCTCCCCTCCCATCAATGGGTGGTTAACATTTGGGGACAGATGAGGTATTACAACACCCCTTGTAGCACGACATCTTTAGGTGATAGAGTAAAACCTAATTAAAGCAGAATTAAATAGCTCCTAGCTCTTGGACAAGCATATTGATTGTTTATGAAAGAATAAAAAAATAACTGAAAGAAACAAAATATATTTACCTTCTTTACTTGCAAACATTTCAGGACTTATTCCAAAGACGTAAGACTACGAAAGTAGATTTGACTAATGACGACTAAACCGGTGCTTCTTTGATGTTTTCTTATGCTGTGCGTTAGGCTGATCTCGTTGCAGACACCAGCAGTAATCCGCCATCATATTTGTATGCCATCTTCCTTGACATCTTTTCATGGTTTTGATGTCCTAATGAAATCGTTCCCCTTGCTCCTCACTGACATCTCCGAGATTTTTGGGAAAACGTTCAAGATGCAAAAATAAGAAGTGAACTTTCAGGCTCATGTTGCAGCCTAAGGCGCAAAACTTTTTAAGCATATTTTCCACCAGTCTTTCATAATTTTGGCTTTTGCAGTTTCCCAAGAAGTTTTCAACAACATCTTTGAAACCAAGCCATGCTTCTTTTTCTTTATTGGTCATTGTGTTCAGGAAATGATCGTCTGTCAATAACTTTCTAATCTGAGGACCTATAAAAACACCTTCCTTTATTTTCTCGTAGCTAATCTTTGAATATTTTGAACAAATGTACTAGAAACACTCACCTTCTCTATTCAATGCTTTGACATACTGCTTCATCAAGCCTAACTTAATGTGCAAGGGTGGTAGGAGGATTTTATTTGATTCAACTAGATGTTCATGTAAAATGTTCTTTGGTCCTGGGGTAAGATTCTCTCTAGGAGGCCAAGTTTTCCTCTTCCAGTGCTGGTCAGGTGCTCGACTATCCCATTCGCAGATGAAACATGGCATCTTAGTGTATCCTGATTGCTGCCCAAGTAACATGCAAAGGACTTTGAGATCCCCACACAATATCCATCTGTGATTTTGATACTGAATTTTTTCCAGAAGCAGTTTCATGTTATCATAGGTCTCTTTTAAATGAGTAGAATGGGCCACTGGGATTGATGCATATTTGTTACCGTTGTGCAGTAACACTCCTTTTTGACTGGTTTTAGAGGAATCTATAAACAACCTCCAGTCACTGGTTTGGTATTCGATGCCTAGCTTGCACACTAATCCTGTGATGTCCTTGCAAAATACCAAGGGACCATCTTCTTCGAAAAAGGCACGAAGTCTTCTCACGATTTCTGTACCAAACGAAGTATGTGTCGGATGCCAATAAATTGTTCTCCTGCAATCTAGACCCCAAAAGTTCTGCAGAGTCCTTAGCAGATTCAAATCCCTGACTAAGTCATTTAGTTCGGCTTGGGTTAATGGTTTAGGAGGATCTCGGTCAGCTGTTGGCTGTTCATAAACATCATCATTGTCTGGATTTGGAGCTGAATCAGAATCTGAATTGTATCGATCCAAACTCTCGGGTGGGCGGGGAATAGGAACTTCTGGACCATGGGCTACCGGCCTTATTGCAGATGGAAGACTTGGGTATTGAAGGCTCTCTTTATTCTTTGCATTATAACCTTTAACATTGCAAGAACAGAAGTAGCAGTCGTCGGTATGGTTTCTAGGCTCGCGCCATACCATAGGGATCCCAAGTGGCAAACTTTTCTTTTTACCTTTGCTCCAATTCCTTAGTGCCGCAACACACGTAAGACAAACCTTGTGTGGAGCCCAACTTTTGTCTTGATCTAATTTAATTCCAAAATAAGCATGATAAGCTCTCTTAATGAAGGTCGTTACATTTGTCCTTTGTTTTACAACATACCGACCACAAATATAACAAAATATGTCTGGACTATGGGTACATCCTCTAGAAGCCATTATTAAAATTATAAAGACGTAATGTTAGAATTAGCTATCTGAAAAATATGAAAAAACGAAATTAATTAAAGATAAAAAAGGTAAAAAATTACAAAACGCCCCAAAATTGTTTTGCTAATAACCTTAAAACTGTGGGTGATAGAAAAAAACTGGTAGCATTTTTTAATTCAGCGCAGCGAACTGCTTCAGAATCACAACTCAAAATAAAGAAATCGATTTTCATGCAGACCGGTGTTATTTTTCTTCATGAATAACAAAGTACTTAACTGATCATTGTTATATTTATAATTTAAACTATTTCTTCTTTATGAATATGTTCTGTATCTATTAATCTGAGAGTCAGTGTTGCACACGAGGAAGATGTGACCATCATATTAAAAGCCATTTTTGAGGGGCATTTTATATCAAGTGGACACTGTGTAAGGTTAAAACAACGCCATTACACTGATAATACACCATAGAGTGAATAGTCGTTTTAAAGACCGTGGAAAGATGTTTTTCCTTAAGTGGAGTCTGTATAATGTATATGGCATCCGTATGTATGAAATTTACATTAAATTCATTGCAATAAATGTTATTTGCTTTATATGAATACTGTACTCTATTAGAAAATTATAATTAAATTGACTAAAAATTTTATAGAAACTGTAACTAAACATAACTTAAATTTTCACATTTAAAACTTTTCAGAAAAAGAATAGGAGTTCCCTAAAGTTTTACAGTATTTTTTCAATATTTTGTTTTCCAACTTAGATATCTGATGTATGATAATATCAACAACGAAAGGGATTGTCGTCTGAATACGCTGCAAGAAGAATCGAAATTTAATGCGATTCACTTATTTATTACATAAGGAAATTTGCCACATTTTTTACACACATTTTTTATATAAGATTGTGTTTTGAGATAAATGTAGAAATTAAACAAAAATTTTATATTTGCCTACCAAAGTCTGACTCCCGTTTTATCTTCTGATGAGCCTTCAAAACTCCCCACTCACAAATGCTTGCTCTTGATTGGTTTATGCTGAATTGAGGCATCTGCTCTTCCATTAGTTTCACCTGAAGATGATTACAAAAAAATATCTGAATAACGTTTCAGCACTTCTGTTCGGGAATATTCGTTAATTTCTTTATAATCTCTCGTAAACAAACTGTCAATTACCTAAATTATCAGTTACTGATCGTTTGCATAACAACGAATTACTTTTGTAAAACATTAAAAGTATCATTTGTTAACCTTGAACTAATAAAACATAGAACGTGCGGGATTTTTACTTAACTGCTACGGTGCTGGTTAAGTGTGCGGTCTACCTAGCTTTTAGTTAGCCTTATAAGGCTAACTAATGAAACTATCACGACTTAACCAACCAATCGTCAAGGGCGTACAGTTGACCTAAAGATTGGTTAGGTTAAGTCGTGATATTTTCGTTAGTTAGCCTTATAAGGCTAACTAAAAGCTAGGTAGACCGCACACTTAACCAGCACCACTGCTACTTACAGATACAAATGACTACATCTGAAATAGTTACGTTTTAACTAAAAGTAAGTGATCAACATTTTTGACGTCACTGAAATTATGTGGTAGTGAAGAGCCAAATTATGTTAAATTATTTAATTTAATTTTTTTATTTCATTGAAAGATTGTGAAAATCATTGATTTGGTGAAAGTCCATATTGAAGTTGTAATGTAGAGATTAAATAGTTAGGCAAAGTGCCTGTCATTTAACATACAAATCTGCAGAGCTGTGCCTAGCGGCGCTAATTAGCGACACTAGTTAATTATTAGCGCATTCATTAGCGGCGCTATTTTTCAAAATAGTTAGCGGAACAGATAGCACCGCTACATTTTTAGGTAATGTTAGGCGCTAACCGCTAAGTGCTAATCTAAATTAAAATTAATAGTCTTACAATGGTATTCTCTGTTACGTTGCTTTTTGTGCATAATGCTGAACGCAGAATGTAATAATAAACAGTTCCTGAACTGAGTAAGTAAAGGAGGACAATGTCTTTCCACTAAAGTTTAATTATAAATATCAAATTAGGCAATTTCTTGAATACCCAATAAGCATATTAAATATATAATTTTGTTCCCATTTGATACTATATTTGATAATAACAAATAGCGAACACATATAAATATATAGAAATGCATTATTATTATTATTAAAAAATAGTACTTAGCTATGCATTTCATAAAAATTAGCGTTAGCGTTAACGCCGCTAATTTTAAAAACTGTTAACGTTAGCGGCGCTAGAATTTATTTGCATTAGCATTAGCATTAGCGACGCTATATTTATCAAATAGCGCGTACAGCTCTGCAAATGTGTTACAGAGAGCAATTAACTCGTGACCAAATTGCTTCTTACAGTTTTTGTCTGCTATTTTCCTGCACTGAGCAGCAATCGAACAGCTGTACTTCTAATATACTTTATGTTAAAATAGTTATTGTAAATAACTTTTCTTTTATCATAAAATCCTTTGTCACTTCTGTACATAATTAAAGACTTGTTAGTTTCAGTGTTCGTGTAAACATTGGCAAAACAAAACTCGGCACATATTTATAAAGTTTTCATGCAACACCTAACTGAACTTCAGCATTTGAGAGATGAATATTTTAATTCCAATTAAATGAGGGGCTCACTCATATTCGAAAAGTAAACTTTATAAAGAAAGAAGTTTATAGAGATCATAGTAATGCGTTACCATTGCATCTACACACGTCGATAGATGATTAATAACTATGAAATGGTTGTGTTTGAAGCACAATCTTTCCATCGATGGAAATGTGTGAGTTCTCGTCTTGTTTTCCATGTGTGGTTAACTTTTCATGGATTGTCATTGATTGACTAAAGGAAACCAATATATGTGGCTTAACTTTTTCACTAAATGAGAAAATGTCTTTCACGTTCACTTCCTCCTGCAGATAACCTTTGCAGGATCACCACTGGTAAACTGGTAAAGCCCTATCAACATTTTCCCGTCAAGGGATAATTTATATTAAAGGCGACAGTTAACCTAGGGTTGATGAAGGCTACCGTTTCCTCATAAAAATTGTAGACTTTCATCTTTGGTACATCTTTAGTGGTTTGTTATTATAGTTTCACGAAGGCAGACGCTTCATGTGCAGTAATTTAGTATTGTCAACCGAGTCCCATTCGTGATTAGATGGCATCAACCTGAGAACTGACTGACGGTAGTGATCCTTGATATTTATTTTGAAATATGACTGAATAAACTAATAACATAATAAAGCCAAAATCTTAAAGACACGAAATGTGATGAACTTTCTGAGAAAAATATGTATAACCATATGTATAACACCCAGATATAATGAGTAAATAAATTATTTTTTTACCTGGCAAGATCATGAGGAAGTGGTGAGTGAAAAGAGGAATGAAGTGGGTAGATGTGTGTAGAGGTATGAACATGGGGAAACGCTAATACTGTATTTACAATATTGCATTACATCAGTACAAGATTATGGAAGTGGTTTCTGAGGCAGACAGGATTAGTAACTTTTCGGGACTACCTAGTGTTCCCCACTACTACAACCTGGTATACACCATTGGTACACCCCGGTTAAGTTCAACCCGGTGAATGAGAAGAATATCCACATGAAGTGAAAACAAGTAAATAAAACTTTAGATTAAAACTTCAGTGTAGCACATTATGAAACCACATTAAAACGGTTTAAAAATATTCACTCCTTATAAAATGCAATCAAATTCGACGAATGTTCAGGAGCAGTACGAAAGTAAAGCCTCTAACTGTATTTACGAACTGAAAAATAAGAGGCATTACTTTCGTACTGACCCTCGTATTATATAAATATTACATAAGGAAAAATGTTGTCATATTAACATTTCATGTATTTTTTTTTCGCTTTGGGATTGACCGCCGTTTCAAACCTTGAAGGGCTGATATCACCGCGAAACTAAGAGGCGGGATAAGAGCCGCGACAGTCGAGGGAATTCAAATATAGGGGCAACAGAAAAAGAAGCACTGTCTGTAAAAATAGACCGAAGACGCATCGAGAAAGGACGGGAATGCAACTCCGGGAAGCACTGCAAACGAAAGTCGAATAAAATTGGGAAAAAACAAAAACGTGCTCAATTATGATAGGGACATGGCAACAGACATAAAGTGGCCATGGGGTCAAAGGAGTAAGACCAATTCTCAAGCGAACCAAGAAAACTTCCTTATGCCGAGATTTATGATGAGAGGGAGATCAATGATGAAGGACAGGTTTGACACGGTGAAGTTTGTTCACATTGGTGCCATCCCAGTCACGCTGCCACAACGACCCGAAATGGCAATGGAGGGAAGGAACAAAATCCGAAAGGGACAGAGGCTTAGGAGTCTGGCTAAAAGTTCCACCTCCTCATTACCGTCTATACCAGTGGTCGGGGAACAGGGGTAAATTACCCAAATAGGGTAAATTTAAAACTTTTGGGGGTAATGCGTGCGGTATGAGAGACACTTTGTGCTGATATTTTTTCGTATATTTTTATTTTATTTTGTTACATAAATGTGACGTTATTCTAAATTTTAGAATATTACGAATTTACGTCCTGATTACGTCCTCAAATATATTTTGGGGTAATACCCAAAAAAGTTCGCCGACCACTGGTCTATACCCACATGGGAAGGAATCCAACAGAAGAAAATACACCGCGTGGAGTAAGTTGTAAGAAAGTGAACAAGTTGCTGTACTCTTCGAACCAGAGGGTGTTTAGGGTCGTAAGATTCAAAGGACGTAAGAGCGTTACGGGAATCCGAAAACATTACAAAAGTGTTTGGGGTAAGAGCACCAATATGAGTTAAAGCTTCCAGGATAGCAAGGAGCTCCACCGAGTAAATGGAAGTATCGTACGGGAGATGAATACTCCGAACAGTCTTAAAAGGAAAATGGAAAACCGCCTAAGTGGCCACACCTGACGGAGAATAAGAGTCATTTGTGTAAATATGAGTCGAAGAAGAGTGACAAATAAGGTGTTCATGTAACAAGGAAAGCAAGACAGTACTAGGGGTACAGTACAGAGAAGAGATGAAGAAATCCTGTGAGCGCGGAAACAGCACTTTATTTGGAGATATGCACGATGGTACCGAAGAGGAGGGGAATCGCATTCCGCTTGAAAGCTAACTACCGTTGAAGAACGAAAGGTACTGGTAGCCAAGCGGAGACCCCTGTTATGAAGAGGGTTTAGAATTTGTAAGCGAGAAACAGAGGCGGAGCCATAGACCTCGCAACCATAGTCAAGTTTTGACTGAACTAAAGAATTGTATAAGCGTAGACCATGTAGACCGGCGTATACGTACACGGGTGGACCGGCGACAACGGGAACTAGTATGCCCGAACGTCTGGCAAAAAAACGGGTAGGTGGAGGAACGTTAGGCCGTACATCAAAACGGAGCCAAGCATACTAGACATGAACTGGAGGCGACAGCTGGTCAAAAGTCAAGAGTAGGCGCGGAGTGGGCTAAAAGTTGAGAGGCAAAAATAGTGCTTTCGCAAGAGTTTATCTTCGGATCGAGGACGTATGAGACCGGACAATCGCCCAAGATCACAGCCACAGCACTACGCTGATCCAGAGATCGGTGCAGGAGTTGAAGCCGAAGCGAAACAGAAGCCATAGCAGAAAAAAGGAAACTTCATCTCACGCACGAATCCAGCAACCACCGACTGTAACAAGGGAAAGGCGAATCGTAGCACACTCAGTCCTACCGCCAATAGACGTCAGTAGTATACCTGCAAAATGGTGGAGTGCATATGCAATTGCAATGTTGATCAAATGAGTGCCAGTGCCACCCACCCCACCCACTTGTTGCAAGGTGCCAACCACCAGGGTTCCCCCCAAAGGGGGAAATACCCGCAGCAAGCTGGGGGGTGTCCACGTAGCCTCTTTGGGGGAGAAGGTGCGACGGCCTCATCCCCCCAAAGGCGTATGCCTAACCTGAGAGAGAGAGAGAGAGAGAGAGAGAGATAGAGAGAAAGAGAGAGAGCGGAAGATAGAGCATCCTACACCTGGAAGATCCAGGTGGATAATGGGAGCTGAGTGTAGCATCACTTGGCTTAGAACTCGAAATCTGCCAGTTGGCTTAATCCGCCACTTGGGTTAGAAGACTTAGAAGGCGTAAATGGCATATATATATATATATATATATATATATATATATATATATATATATAAAGCCAACTGTTAAGAATATCTGTATATGTGTATATATACATATATATGTTAACCCCTCCGTCTATGGCCCTGAGTCGGTTCGGATCGACGGGGGTTCTAGTTACGGAGGCAAGCAACGGATATTCTTCTATATACTTTTCTTCTATAACTTTCTAATTCTTTTCTCTCGCTTTATGGGGTCGACACTCTGTTAATTCTTTTCTTTCAATAATACTCTGATACTTCTACTTTCTTGACTAAATTCCTCTGAAGATAGCCCAACTCGAGGGGAAAATAAAAAAATTTTCTTACTGTAATTTTCTTCTTAAAAATTTACAGGTAGTGGTCTGAATTTTACAGGGGTAGAGGTTCGACCTCTTTCGACCATAGCTCAGGCCGGAATCTAAAAATATTAAGGAGGCAAGGGCCTTTGCCCCCTCCCCGCAGCGAGGCTGCTAACAAGGGAGTCTCTTAGCAGTGACCAAAGCAGAGTCTCGTAATGAAGTGTCCTTCATTTTACAAATACATGTATAAAATATGCCTGAATGTTGGGGGATGGCAGTTGGAGGTTAAGTTTCCCCCCTTTTAAACACGATCAGGTGTTTGAAAGTTTCCAATAAAAATAAAAAAAAATAAATAAAAATAAAAACTAATCTTATTTTTTTTTTGCCACGTCTTCATTTCTGAAGGCGATATTATTTCACGACTGAGTACATTTTTGTTTGGGTTTATTACAATTATGATTTCGATTATGGATTACTTCCCATTCGCTTATGATTGTCCCTTACAGTTCTATTAAAGTACATTCTTACATTATATATAAAGCCATTACATTCAATTATAGTTTCATTGAAGTACATTACAAGTTATTATTAATTAAAGTATTAGTTAATTACAATTAAACAGTTACTATAGCTTTGTTTTGTTTTTACAGTGTTTCATATTAATAGACAATTAAAATGTTAGAAATATAATACAAAGTACATGGCACACATGATATAGATTTATATACATAATATGTTATAATATGTTTAACATGTTATAAATTTGGATCAGAGCGAAAGGGGATGTTTATCTTAGAAACGTTCGGTTCTGCTGATTCGCGAATTTGAGCATTTAACTACTGTACTGTAAGCCTAATGAATGCCTTGTGAGGGTTGAACGCACTTAAAAAAAAATAATAAAAAAAAATATATGTGGACGTATTTTACATGTACATAATCCAATAGGTTGTGTGCGTAATATAGAGACGCGTAAAATATGGACTGATAGGTTGATAGGTATCAGTAGACAATAGGTAGGAAACAACATAACTGATGATGTATAGAGAATGAAGTTTCTTTTTTTCTTTTTATTATTATTATTATTATTATTTTTATTATTATTATTAAGGAATTTACCATACATTCAATACGGAAGATGTCCAAATACTAAACACGTGATTCAGTGTTCAAGGTATGGAAAACGTGAAGAGAATTAAGTTACTTTATGACGTCATAGTTATTCACATTATGTCTTACGTGCAGTATAACTGTAAGTCATTATTTGGGAGGACCTAAAAGAAACGAATTAAAGACAGAATGGGTATCAAGGACTAAGAAGCACAACTACGGGTTCCAGTCCTCTTATATGCAATGTGTATGTATAATCTAGGGTCGAGGGAGATGCAAGACAATCATAATTAATTATAATAACTTCTATAACAAATGGAAATGGATACGACTAAACCATAGATATGGTAGATCGTAGGGTTGTGACACGAACAAAAAAATAGGAAGCTACAAGTAAAATTATTATCCAAACTCGCGTTAAGCGATTTTGGTTCTTATGTAAAAATGAATATTGATTATTCATTTCATTTTTACATATATATAAATAATTTGAGCTCCCAGATTGCGCTATACAGATATTCTTGACAGTTGGCATAGAAATCCGTCAGTCGGCTTAGAAGGCGTAAACAGCCATTTGGTATATAAATATATATTCCCATCTCCCCAGTTATTCCTTAATATCATTTATATATACAACCAAAAGAATTAAATAAAACACCATTACATCATTCTGTTTATTTAGACGAGTTAAGGGAAATAATTCACGAAATATATAGGAAATAGATATACAATCAAAAATAATATACAGGGTGTACATAAAGTCAGGATCTATTTTTGTGAAGCACTTGGAAATTATATGGAATTCAATCATAAAATGATAAAGTGGTAACATTTATTAAATAATTAAGAGTAGGATTCGACGTGACGCCCATCAGTAGCCCTGCACAGCTCGAATCGTTCCGCAGCATTTCTAAACACATTCTGGAGCATTTGCGGGTTATGTTATCTGCAGCAGTTCGTATACGTGTACGTAAGTTTTCAAGACTCGTAATCTTCGTCTGATAGACGTGCGATTTGATAAAGCCCCATGCAAAGAAATCTAAAGGGGTTAAATCTGGTGATCTCGCTGGCCAAGGTCTTTTGTTGCTTCCGCGTCCGATCCAGCGATTTGGAAAACGTCCATTTAGATAATCCTGAACAATTTTGGCATAGTGACAAGGAGCACCATCATGTTGATAGACGACGGTACTAACAATCCTATCCCCAATCAGCTGAGGTTCAAGGAATTGCTGCAACATGTCCAGATAAATAAGCCCCGTAACTTAGGCTTTAGGCGAGTCTTTTTGCCAATTTTGGACGAAATCATTCGGTCTTTCATCTGCCCAAATTCGACAGTTATGGCGATTTACTTTTCCACACGTATGGAAAGTGGCTTCATCACTAAAGAGAATGTTGTCCATTAAATTATCACTCCAGATTTGTTCTACGAGATCAACACACACAGCACTTCGTCGAAGGAAATCTTCCTCATGTAAATCATGTAAAACCAGCAAATGATAGCTTTTCTTCTGCAAATTAACTTTCAGAATTTTGTGCACAGATGACGTCGGGAGGCCGAATCTGTGTGATGCAGCACGAACGGACGTACGTGGCTCCTCAGTGATAATTCCGCGTACTGCATTCATGGTAAGATCTGACATACACGGTCGTCCTGATCTTGCTTCATCATTTACAGATCCCGTTCGTTTAAATTTGTTCACCAATTTTCGTATTGTCTTGTCTATTGGCCCCGGCTTATGAAATCTCCTTCTAAACTTCTCTCTGATGTCATTGTATTTCTTTCCCTCGATTCGCAAAATTACTATTGCCACACGCTCTTCTGTATTCATTCTAAGGGCTTCTGAAAAGAAAAATAGAAAAAAATAATTATTTCACAAAAATAGATCCTGACTTTATGTACACCCTGTACAGTAAAAATACATACTTAGCGAAGGATATATATACACATTCTTAAATAACAATAGTAGTACAGGATAAAACTATATAACCATTTAATATATGTAAGAACAAATACGCTTTTATATATATAAACACCAAAACATATAAAAAATAATAATAGTGCAGTTTAAAACTATATACCCATTATTATATATGCTCGCGTATAAACAGCAAAACTTATATAAAATCAAAATACATACATTTTATGTTCTACCGCGCTTAACTAAAATACTAAACTCCCACGTGATCGAGTCTACAGTTACATCATTGTTGCTTTGTACTATACAATAAATACGGTTTAGCATTATTTCACCACTCAATGTGTCCGGGTGCTAATACTCGATGTAAAAGGCCTTCATATCGTTCAATACTATTTTTGTTCCCACCTTACAATTGGTTGGCAAATTATCTTTAAGCACGGACAGAATACAATTAGAAGTACGCAAAAAGAGGGCGTCGTTAGCCACAACATCATCATTAAATTCAAGTTTATAAACACTCCTTTCCAATCGAGGGTTTTTTTCTTACCGATCTGAGCTTTTCAATCGTGAATTCTTCTTTACAACGCATAGCGGCAGTTGAAATAATCTTCTAAGTCGTAGCGACAGCTGCTCATTATATAAAGATACAATTCTTCAGGGTGAGCAGTGTAGGTGAGCTCTGCCCTGTACCGCTCAAGTCCTTTATGATATTTCGAAAAGTCTAAACCTTTTAAATACGCATCCAGCTCTAGACCATTCTCGCCATGTTCTTTACTAGATTCGGTAAACCCTTCGAGCAGAGCGGTGTATGCGTATTGAAGAACCGTATCAAAATAAATCATATCCGTAATATGTGTGTCTAATGTAGGTTTTAGTTTGCGGAAACCAACGATTTCAAACATTCTGTCGAGGATGAAGCGGTTTTGCATGGGGACAAGAACGTTATTATCAGAAGGATTCTTCCACATCAGTCGTATATCAATGCATGGCTGATCGTTATTTATACACAACATACAAACAATGGCATATGAGGTGGTATCACTAATCTCTTCTCTTCTTGTACCTCCACCTGCAGGTATTTTATAACGAACCTCACTCCACTTCTCAACTATCACGAAGACTCTATTCATCGCCTCAACACTTAAATAAACAACATTACGTTTACCAGAGTTTGCTTGTCTACAAGTCGCTTCAAGTACATAGTTAATGGCACCGGTTTTACGTCTGAACACACGCAATGACTTCGTCACGGACACGTCGTATATGGCATTGAGAATGCTGCTCAAAGGAAGCTCCATTGTTTTCTATTTTGAGAGTGCACAACCAGTGGGTCGACCTCTGAGATGACTATGAGCAACCGGTGTGCGGTTTGGCTAGGAGACAGGTGCATATTTTAGTGCATAATAATACGTTGGTGTAATATACAAAACTTCTGCAGAATGCAAGAATATTTTACGTTTTTGGAGTAATTTCTTAATTTTTATATTAATTACTGTGTTTTTCAAAATGTCAGAACCAGTTCAAGCAACAAGAATTTCTTCAAGTTGCCCTATATTTGGGGCTCCAGCTGATCTAGACAAGAGGTGCCTTCCAACCTATAAGGACGTCATGAAATATTTTCATTAAATAAGGTTGAATCTGAAGACATCGAAGAAAGAGCCTGCAGTTGCAGAAATTTCGGGTGTTCTCTCAAAAACTCTCGAAGATTTGTGGAAAACAGCCCTATTCCTACTGTTTCTCATAACCGTGTCGTTCAAATGATTAAAAATTACCATGAAAAATGTCAAAACCTTCTAAAGTCAATAAAAAGGAAACAAGATAGTGACTCATTCAAAATTAAATTACAAACATTTCAAAATGAGGCAGAAAACAAATTATTTGACATCAGTGCTTGCAAATGTGAAAATTTTGATAAGTGTTCATGTGAAAACCATCTCAAGGTTCCAGCAATTGAACAAGACTTCCTTAAAGATCAGAGAACAACAAGAAAATTGGCAATAGGCTCTCTTGATGTTTCCTAAACTCGTAAAGATCTAGCAACTATTGCTAGAAGACAACAGAGAATGAAACAGTATGAACCAAAACCATCTACCAGTAAAGGACAATCAACTGAAACACTGTCATCAACATCAAGTGAAACAGAAGGAGCGGATTCTGATTATGAACCGACACACAGAATCAAATCGATGGAACAGTCTTATCATAGAACAATCTCATCGTCGAACAATCTCATCATTGGCTATAGCTTGTGAAGTTGTGACAGAACTGATGTGTCAGACAGGTCCGTTGCTATAATTGCTTCGGCTGTTCTTGAAGACGTGGGAATTATAAACGAAAAAGATTTAAGTTCAGTAATAGACAGATGAAAAGTAAGGAGAGCTAGAAAAAGAGTGAGCTCTATCACTCAAAAGAGAGATTACGAAGAAGAAACTATAGGGAGTATCTATTTCGATGGAAGAAAGGACAGAACTGCAGTGCAAGAAAAAGTTGGCAGTAAAGGTTATCAAAAAAATATAACAGAAAAACATGTCACTTTGCTTCAAGAACCAAACTAGCATTATATTGGGGATGTAACTCCCGCATCTGGCTCAGCACAGAGTAGATCTGCAATTTTGAATTTTTTTCGCCCGAATGAGATTGATACTTCAGAAGTTAAAGCCATTGAATGTGACGGGACAGCAGTTAATACAGGACCAAAAGGAGGAGTGATAAGAAGTATTGAAGAGCAATTTCAGAGAGCACTCCAGTGGCTGTTTTGCTTGCTTCACACTGATGAACTTCCCTTGCGGCACATAGTGACTGACATTGATGGTAAAACAACAGGTCCTCAGAGTTTTACGGGGCCTATAGGCAAAGAGTTAATTGATTGTGAAAAGAGACCTGTTGTTGAGTTTGAAGCAGTTGAAGCGGAAGAAATTGTAGTTGAGAGAGATGATCTGAGCACAGATCAGAAATATTTGGCAGAAATCTATGAATCTGTGTCAAAAAGTGAATGTACTCCCTTTCTAGCTCAAAGGAAACCAGGCAAAATGGCACACTCCAGATAGGTGACAACTGCTAACCGCATACTTCGTCTCTACGTTTCAACTGAAGAACTTTCAGACAACCTTAAGTGTATCGTGGATTATATTATGAAAGTTTATATTCCAATGTGGTTTCAAATCAAGAGAAATTCTTCAGCAACACAGGGAGCCAAACATCTTTATCAAATGATACAACGCTCGAGGTCGTTGAGTGCCCGCTGTATAGAAACAGTTGATCGTGTTATTGAAAGAAATTCCTATTTTTTCTCAGAGAATGTGTTCTTAGTATGATTCACGATGAAGCAAAACATATCAGAGAATTAGGATGGAGGAGAATCCTTAAAGCAAGAGATTCTGAGTCAGCCGCAGTGAGAGTGTTTAAATTGCCCACGTTGAACTTTCAGTGCAGTGAGTACTACAACATGATTAACTGGCAAACTTGTGAGCTGTCAGAGCCTGTGACAAAAGTTCTATCACGCTCCGACATCCTGAACTATATCTCATCAGGAGATGTACCTGATTTCATCCCACGCTTTCCTTGCCACACCCAAGCGGTTGAACGGCATATAAAGCTGGTAACAGAGGCTTCAGCTGCAGTATGCGGTTCAGAGGCAAGGGATGGATTTATCAGAGCAAGATTAGAATCCAGAAAGAAAATGCCAAGAATGGAAACAAAAAGTGACTACAGTGTGTAACTAGCCTAACTCTGATAATGGTAGGGTGGTTGGGTCGGGCAGGGAGGAACTAGAAATGCAGCCACCTCCACGTGGTGAGTTCTGGGTTATTTGGTCAATATAGTACATTCAATATTGACGAAATAAGCGAGGAGCTGCATGCATATTACATAATAAGTCATCAAAAATAAACCAAGCATGTGCGAAGTAAACTGCATTGGTGGACCTAAATTATTTAATTGCTCAAATATATAAACTTCTTAAATTTCTAAAATATGATATAATGAATTGTTAATTGCATTACTTAATACATAATTAACGAATAAACTGTGGTGTAGGGCCGAAGTTGACCATAATAGCGTCATTATAAAATACGCTATTTATGTAAATTTTCTCGTATTTTGGAATGTTTGTGGAGGCAGAAGAAATTATCACAGGACAAAAATATTTAAAACTAGTCTAAAATAAACATTTAGGATGCTCTTTCTCGCTATCACAAGAAGGTAGGATGAAAATTAAAACTATAAGAAAATATTGAAAAAATGCGTATTTTGGCGCATTTTTTGGATTTTCAACGCATGTGCGGAGACAGAAGATATTATTGCAGATCTCTGAGCTTTTACACACTCACTTTTGACGTGGAAGAGCCACTTTTTCGCGCTATTACAAAACGAAAATCGAAAGACGTGTAAAAACGCTCCGCCCTATTGTTCCAGCATGAAAGAATCATGCAAGTACTTGTACTAATTATACCGGGCAATTTTTCCGATACATGGGGCAATATCGGTTTTAATGTTTTATCGGAATGCGTACTAGACGTTCATTTCTACACATTAACAATCCGGCGCACTATTTGAAAGAAACAAGTGCCCGTACTTATCCTTTTTGTTTAACAGTCGATACACGTCTCTAAATTCTATTAAAACTTACACAGACCTTTAGCCACAACCGCACTGCGGTCCTCGTCATGATATACAGTGCCCGCGAAAAGTATCCGATCACTCAAGAAAATACAATATTTTCCCTTGATATTCAGAGACACGTAATTCACTTTCTATTTGTTCTAGCGACATCTGGTAACTTTGAGGTTGCTCGCTGATATGAGAGCTATCCAACGCATTCTCAAATTAGTGTTCTGGTAGCCTCGTTGCGGGTGGCTGTGTCTCAAATTTGTCAGATTTCACTGTTTGTGTAAATTTCTTGATATTTTTTTTTTTTTACAGAAAGTGGTGTAAATAAAATTTATATAATGTGTGCTAAAAACAACTTAAGAGTGATTGTCGAGGTGCTATTGTTGCTTTGCATGCATGTGGGAAATCACAGAGACAGATAGCTAAGGAATTAAACATATCCCAAGTACCGTTAATTTATGGGTTTCACGGGCTGAGAACAATGGTGGCCTAACCACGCCAGTCCCTAAAAAACGATCTGGCAGACCGAGAAAAACAAATTCGCGAACAGACAACTTATGAAACGTTTAGTATTGAAAATCCAACAATAACTGCGAAAGAAATAAAATTTAATATGAATAATTTGTTATCTGGTGTTTCTGAACGAACTATCCAGGAGCGGCTCCAAAAAGAACTCGGATTACCATCTCGCCATGCTGCTAAGAAACCGTTCATTAATGAAAAAATGCGTAAAAACGTGTCGCATTTTGTAAAAAATACATTCATTGGACTGTTGATGACTGGAAGAAGGTTTATTTAGCGATGAGTCGACATTTTTGACATTCAGAAGTTGTCCAAAAAAGGTTCACCGGCCTATTGGCTCAAATAGGATGGACCCTAAATACACCCTAAAGACAATGAAACACCCTCCAAGTGTGATGGTTTGGGGTTGTTTCGGTTACTATGGGCGTGGAAACTTATATTTCTTCCGAAGAACACAACTATGAATGGTGCACGGTATTTAGCAATGCTACAGGATAAACTTCCAATGGCAATGGCAATCCAAAGGACAAAAACATACATGCATGAAGGTGCACCATGTCACAGGGCCAAAATAGTGACAAAATGGATTACTGACAATAAATTTGATATTTTGGATTGGCCTGGTAATAGTCCAGATCTCAATCCGATAGAAAATCTGTGGCTAATAATAAAAAATAAGGTTGAATGCCACGACACTGGCTCAGTCGAAAAATTACAAGAGGCCATCAAAAAGGTATGGTGCAAGGAAATATCAGTGGAAGTTTGTCAAAACTTGATTAAATCCATGCCAAAACGTCTAGAACAAGTCATCCAAACCAAAGGACAGATGACAAAATACTAATATAAGGTTAGTATACATTTAAACATTGTTTTTTATGTAAAAAATACAAATTTCAAGGGTGATCGGATACTTTTCGCGGGCACTGTATATGAATGCAGTGGTAAAAGTATTTTAGACTATCCATTATGACGAGATTTACATTCTCAGCCGCAGGGTACGCGTACTCGGTATGATGCAGCATGACATAATACCGCCTGTCAACCCATACCCGTTGCTTCTCTTCTGCACGCGTTGTTTCTTTCACCTCATGGTATATGTACGCTTTTATACAGTTTAGCCCTACAACGTAGTCCATTACATCGTTTGTGCCGCGAAATCCGGCAATGCTCTCGCCTATCCATACAGTATCTGAACATCTTGTTCCTCAAGCTTGGCATGGTTCAATGTAGCCTTAAAAGTCTCAAAGGAAGGAGGAATAGGCCGTCTTTCAATGTTCACCACATCTTCCGTCTTTACCGAATACCACTTCATAAACGTCGAACATGCAATATCAAATATCAAAGGTCGCCATCACTATTTTTCGTTTACGTGAGAATGCTTCAAATATATGTCTGAGATCCAGGGCTTGCAGCGGCCAACTGAGAACGCAGGGGTAGAGATATGCCCAGGTAGTAGCAGGAATCACGTGACCCTTTGATTGATCTTACAGTGGGTAGAGCTTAGGACTTTTTCCTGTACACACACACAAATGAGAAACTGAAACCCTAATTGAAACATTTACATATTCAAATACACGTAATAAATAAACATATCGCTAACAATAGACATATATAATATTCAAGTACTATGGTATCCAAAGGGTACGGTATCATAAGTACCAGGCACCTTGTAACGTTTACTGTAGGTGTTACGACACACCTTTGTGCCCCTAAGTTCCTTCACGCCCCCCAGTTTCTGTGCCCGAAAATTGTTGGTCCCTACAGTCAGTTGAGGTGGTTGGTCACCCTCATCTTCTTAGCACACTAGCTCCTTCAACGAGTCAAAGTTAACGACCCGTCGCTTCGCCAGGTTAAGCGAGATGCCCTTCGCCTTCACGATATATTTCAATCTTTCCCACGCTCACCCGCACCCCATAAGTTTCTGGCACTGTTGATACAAAGGAGTCAGCGTATGCACCATCACCATACCCATCCTTGATCTCGTCAGTCAACTTTCCGAGGAATTCACCAATAGGCGGCATGTATTCACCCTCCTTCTCTGTGAATATTACGCTATCTGTGTCAGTGTACAGCACCCTCCGCCCAAGAGAGTGCAGTAGTCCCAAAGCTTGATGCGTGCGTATGCCGTTGTGAAGCTAGCTACAGGTATGTTTTAACACGTGAGGTATCTATGGCCAATTCGATGATGTTGTACTTTATTATGTACGTGTTACCAACATTCACGATCTCCACGACCTCTTTATCGGGAGCATTGGCATAATCCCACACCTCGTTAAAACTTTGGGCCAATGAACGTTCCCCTTACCTATATTCTGTGCAACTTGCTCCAAAAACTAATCAGGCACAACTTTGCACTAAAGCGCTTGCCAGGGTTCTTAACAATTTGGACCCGGTCAAGTTGTATCCCTTCACGGTCACGGTAACACTGAATATACGCCGATTTCACCGTCGCTCTCAACCCCTCGCGAGTAGCCTGATGCTTCTACTTTATGCTTCAAACAAGTATTTATATACGGCGTGAAAAGGTTGGGTAGCTTCTGAAACTTGCACACCTCATATATCTTCAATATTCTGTAACCATGGCGGACGGCTAGGGAAAGCTCAGGACTTGTATGTACACTTCTGATCTTCCGTTGGTTGGTTGAGTGATTACAGGACCCATTGTTCTCCTCTGCGCACTGCACAGGGGAAACATGAGCTTGTGATCTATAATGACGGGTAAGATCGGTATCCATAAATCGCTAGGGCGGAGCACGTCTATGAAAGAAAGACCGAAATAGTACTTGTTCAAATTTGTTGAGAACACTTCGATGGTGGGCAGGTCATCCCACCAGTTTTTCAGGTGCACATACGGGGTACGGATTGTTCTTCATCACGTAGGGTATAAAGACAGAAGTAATAATGGAGTTTTCACGCCCTCCGTAGGCGGAAAGTATAGCTTCAATGGGTTTGTACATCCTCCGAACAAGCTATCACCGCATTTGAAAGGATCCAACACCATTGAGCGCTTGATCGTGTTTATTTCTTCACGGTACTGTCCATCTATTTCCATCCGTGCATCATACTCATGCTCCCACAAGATCTTGTGAGTGAACTGGGTGCCTTTAAGCTGATCGCGGGTGCGGGTACCGGCAAGACTGTCGGCAGGAGATCTACCGTGAATATCTACGATTTCATACTCAGACGTGGGCATCCATGCCACCAGCAACCGTTAAGGAGTACACAGTCTTCTCACCAGTGGCATGGTCTTCGCTTAGACCATCAACCCAAAAAACACGATCACTAACCTTAATGGGTACTTCTCCCGTGTTGCGGGCGTGTTTTATGTATAATCCGGTCTGCTCCTGTATGTGAGTGAGCCAGTAAATAGCCTTGGTGTAATTAAAGTATTGTTTAGGTAGAGGTAGCCTACGTAATTTAAAGTCTCACTAGTGAGGAAAGTGTAAGGGAAATACCCTTTTGAAACCTCGACGGCTACGCACGTACCCTTAGGTAGCTTGGCTAGTTTACAAGGTGTGAATAATAAAGTATCTTTAAACTGAACATTACCTTTTATTTGCATTTGTATAAGTTTGTTTCCCCTTTTCAAGGGATCACCTGTAAATATCTCCGATGACTCGTGTTCAAGCAGTTCCTTATAAAGGAACTGTGTGTCAAATTTTGTCCCGTTATGGGCAAAAATATACAGTCATTTTTTTTAACTTGTCCACTAACTTGACAATATAGAACACAAAGAGGATTGTCGTGTGCAATCGTTTTAAAAACGTTTGTCCGTTTACCACATTTGTGACACTCATCGCACTCAACTTCCATGCACTCATCGCAGATAGTCTGGCTTATGAGTAGATGTGGGATAACCTCTTTTGTTTCAGGTTTTGTGTACGTTTATATATCGTAGTACACGGTTGTACAGGATTTATTTTTAGGCTTAGCATCTTTCATATAACATACATGCTTTACTCCAAGCGCCTTATATTTTTCATGATATGTAGAACAGTGAATTTCATCGCATCTATGCACAAACTTACCCCAATTATCCATCATATGAAACATACCACATTCACAGATTCTCATTTTCCTATACGTGCCAATTGACTTATGGAGCTCAAAGCATTTATTACTGAAAAATGTACGTCTAAACACATTAAATTCCCTCTTCTCAGCTTCAACTACACGACTTTCACATTTGGAGCTTTCACACTGCTCACAAACCATGTGACATTCCTTACAATGTTTCACTATATCATCCGCAAACTCGAGACATCACTTACACATATCATGATACCGTCCATATTTTCGACGTTTATCATAACTCGCGTAAAGGTCCCTTATATTGCGGATGGGGAGATACGTTGTTGCTGACAATCCTAAAATAAGTAGATTTCTTGTACAATCTCTTACACAGCTTTTAAAAACATACACAGTCCTACGATGATCATCCATTCCAGATACAACTATACGAACATTCATTTCCTGCTCAACTCTTCTCAGTTCTTCAGGACCCATATTACACTCAAACTCAAGCTTGCAATCTGAAGCCAGTTTACGAGCACGCTGCACAACCGTAGGCAACCAAATTTTTTGTGCCCATATATTTAGTACAGTAAACATACGGACCAAGACTATTGCTGGAAAGCCGCAACCACGATCGGCGTTTATATGCCGTCTGTAAACAGCCTGAGAATTGAAGTTAAGAGTATAAGGTGTGGCACTATGACCCGCAACACAGAATACTCTGTCAATATCTACCGTGATATACAGGGTTCCAGATTCAACCCTGACTATATACCGATTTCTAGTCAGGGCAAGGATGGGGTTAGCGGTGCGCACCAGTTCGAATGTAATAACTTCCTCTCCATCACGAGAAGCTGCTTGTGTGAAGGATGTATCCGGAATTGACCCGGAATAAGGGGGTACAAATTTAATTCAGGAGGGAGGTAGCGTGGAGGTTGTGTCGTAAGACTTAGAGGGCTGGGGCTCTATTACTGGGTTCTAGCAGCCAGTGCACTCCTGGCACGTTTTATACCTGACGTGGAAGGTTCTTCATCATCGTGCCTCCGCTTTGAACTGCCATGTGGTGGAGGTGTCGCTGGTGAGGGTTCGTCAGCGGGGGCGGAGTCTGTAACCACAACTACACTTTCATCGGGGTCTTCTGTAATATCGATGATGGGGTGCTGTATCTCATCGTCATTCACGGTTCTGTGGAAGAAGTAAAACAAGAATATAAGGAGCATCACTTAAATTTTTATTATATTTTGTAAATGTTCCACTTAGGGGTGTGACGTGTTAGAGATGGAATCTGTAGAAAAATTCAGGTTCACAAGCCCGTCCACATGTATTATATCTGGCCCGACAGGATGTAGTAAAACTGTGTTTATGCTTAAAATCATTAAACATAAGGGAGAGATTTTATCAAAATTTGTGCGTAAAGTAATATCGTGCTATTCGACATACCAGTCGAATACAACGAGTACCAAGATAATATTTTGTTTCACAAAGGCATATATGACGTTAATTCGTTAAAGGGAAATGAGCATACAGTCATTGTAATTGACGATCTCATGTTGGAAATGGATAAAACCTTTGCTGAGACATTTAGTGTTCTCCCACCATCTTAACATAAGCGTATTCTTCATCAATTAGAATCTATTTTTCAAAAATAGATACATACGCGATGTGTCGCTAAATACACAATATCTAGTTTTATTCGCAAACGTATAGATGTGTCACAAATTGGGGTATTAGCCAATCAAATGTTCTCGAAAGCGTAAGGAGTTTTAGGAAGTTTATAATGAAGCTATAAGTCAACGATACGGATATTTGCTTTGTAACCTTCACCCGCGAAACATGTTTAGGGTGCTTCTAATAACGAAAATATTCCCAAACAAGCCTGAAACGGTGAATATTCCAGAATGACAAAGAGGCTAAAGAAATACCATGAATTAATAAAAATCTATCATCGATTGCCTCGGGCATTGCAGCAGATGTTTGTTAAAAATATCGACTCGGTCTTTTTAAAATGCATCTGTGAAATGTCTTAATGTTATAAAATGTAATGTACCAATAAAACCCACTCAGAAGGCTCGCCTACGTCGTTACAAGAACATAATACGTACTCTCGCTCGTAAAAGTCAAACTGTGGAGAAGAAAAAGCGAATTGTTGTACAAAGAGGGAGATCACTCCTCCCCATCTTATTTTCAGTTTTGGGACCTTTACTCTCTAGATTAATATAATGAAGAAAGTGGTAGTGATTCCGCACGAGGTGTATGCTTCACTCCAAAGTTCAAGGAGTCCAGACACGGTTCTAGAACCCCGTAAAAGCAGGCTTAAAAGAATGGAAGACGAATTGATAGACCTATTAAACAGTGAAAACTCAACTGATGAGAAAAAGGTCTTGTACCAAGAGGCTCTGCAGAAATTTCTTCATGAGTACGAAGATTATAAGAATCCGACAGAGATCCCCGTGGTTATTAGGCACAGCGCGAGCAACGATGAGCATAGCGACATATGACCTAGGGCCGACGTTAGAGATGACCAACCAAAGAATAACGGAACCCAACACATCGAACATGTATTAAAAAGCAGTCTCCCACATACATTGAGGAATAAAGGCTTAACTCTTTATAATCTATTGAGTGAGGACCCCATCACACAATGGACCGATACAGGCGAGGTCATTGTTGAAGGAACAAGGGTACAGGGATCGAATATCGTCGACATTGTCCATGATCTGGTGAGAAAGTGGGATAGGTCCTTACCATCAGGATGGAAGCATATTAAAGCAAGACTACAACAAATAAATGTCCCCAAAACATTGATAGGAAATCAGAATAGGTTAAAAGACTTGGAGCAAGTCTCGCATGTGCCACAACTGAGTACGCCATCATCCCGAACGCTAGCATCTCTGAAGAGGAGAAAGAAGAGAACAAACAACAACAGCCAACCCTATCCACGTGTCCCTAAAATACGCAAATGGCTAACATATTAAGAAAACGCTATTATGACACTCCTAACCCCGCCTCCTATGGCGGTGTTGATATACTGTACAGAGGTGTTTACAATGATGGAGTAGGAAAAAAAGATGTTGAGAGGTTTTAGCGGGAGCAGGATGCTTATACACTTCATAAACCGGTGAGAAAAAGGTTTAAAACAGCCAGGACAACAGCGGCTTCGATTGACTCTATTTGGCAAGCGGGTTTAACAGACATTCAAAGATATTGAGTATATAATGATGGCTATCGCTACATCCTATACATAATAGATGTATTCTCTAGATATCTGTGGCTAATTCCTCTGAAAAATAAATGTCCTGAAACAGTTCCTAAAGCTACCAAAACGCTGATGTTGAAAGAAAACAGGTTTCCAGGCTAATTTTGTACGGATATGAACCTTATGTTGTTTCGTGTGTTGGTCTCTCTTCACACGGAGGTCAAGCTGGTGGCCCCGCTTTATAGGCCGAGCATTTCAGAACATGTTGGCAGAGTTTAATATCAGTTACTACACTAGCATTTCTGTACATAAGGCCTCTTTAGCTAAAAGAGTTCAACGTACCAAAAAGGAGCGCATGCATCGCAATTTTATACATAAGAAACACATACAGATATATAAGCATTCTGGGATCATTGGCCTCGTCATACAACCGTTCACACCATAGCGCGATTGGGACAACACCTAACGAAGTTTTAGAAAGAGGTACGCACACAGAGTGTGAGGTGAGAAGAGATATTCGTAGAGAACCGACACACTCTACACCAGTGATGCACAAACCCTGGCCCGCGGGCCAAATGTGTCCCCCACGGGTCTTTTCAGTGGCCCCACGGGTCTTTTCAATTCAATGAAAAAGTTAGAATATAAAAGTGACCCAATTTATGACTTAGATGGAAAGTAAGTAGGCTAATACATTTAGTTATTTTCTTCGCTTGGCCCTCACATCAAAAAATTTGTGCACCACTGCTCTACACGTTTCAAAATCAATGATTTTGTAAGGCTATCGCGTTCGCGAAATAAATTCGCTAAGGGATTTGAGCAAGGATGGACACGTGAGATTTTTAAAGTTAGGGATATGAGACCTAAAGGCGAGATAATGATGTATTACGTTGAAGATTTGAATGGGGAAGAAATCGCAGGAGGCTTTTACCGCGAGGAGTTGCAGAAATTGACATTTAATTTAGGAAAAATTTGTTTAAAATTGAAAATATTTTAGGCAGCAGAGGTTCAGGAAAGAGAAAAATGTACCTGGTGAAATGGCTAGGGTACTCAGAAACCTTCAACACCTATATAAAAGCTGCTGCAATAATGAAGCTTAAATAGTATGCAACATGGCGCCTAACCACTTCTGTCACACTCCCGTCCTCTTCTTCTCTGTCTGTTCATCCTAACAACACACTGGCCAACTTTGTAACAGAACTCCATGGGCCCATTGAATTGGAAAGTGATTCGTATGAGATGGGGGTTATGCGAAATTCAGCTTTCCACCAGCTTCTTAAGTACTGATTATAAGGAACCCGTTTTTACGGTTCTTAGAGATCGTGATGAGTGTGAAAAGGCAGAGGTAATTAGTGATGAAACCATGCGTGCCGCACGGAGTGGGGAGGCCCTGTATTACACTACAGTAGTAACACTAGGCCCGGGTCGTTATGGTGCGGCCAATGATGTTCTGAGAGACTTAAACGCAAGTTTAAACAGCTCAAGTCTTACGGCTGATTTAGAATTCGAAATCGTAAACAAAGTAACCCCTGCACATGCTCTGACCCTAAAATCACAGGATAATAGAAATATTAAAGACAAAGGATTGTTCCAAATTATAACCGAGGCACGACATTACTTGTCGCGCTTAATGTATCAGATGAAATTGGAGAAATTGGATGTTGGCTATCCATCCCCAGACATGTGCTATATTTACAGCAATATCGTGGAGCATCAATTTGTTGGGGATACCCAGTCGCGTCTGCTGCGCATTGCACACATTCCCAACCATAGAGGGAGGAGCTTGAGCATTACATATGACAAGCCCCATTATGTGAATGTTGCGACTAATCTATTAACCAATATCTCAATATATATAAAAACGATTGAAGGAAAAAATTTCCCATTCGGTGATGGGAGCTTAACAGTGAAGGTGTACTTTCGTCGCATTCAGTTATAATGACCCGAAAGCCTTTCACAGTATGTCGAGGGGTCAGATAGCGTGGGAGTGGGCTTGGATCCATTTTTTAAACCATACTACGCACGGCTATCCCATTGTTGAAGAGGGGGGCCAGATACCTTGGGAGGAAAGCGTTACAATCAGATTTTAACACGGTAGAAGATATAATGGGTTCAGCTAAACCTGAAGAAGCTCTTAAAAAATATTTAAAACGTACACGGGACAAAGTCATCAAAGATGCAAAGAGAAAAATGCGTGGTGGCGGGAAGAAGATGAGGGCTGTCCGGAAGAAGGGGTTATCAACACGTGGCGTTAAACGTAAATGGACATAAAAAAGAAGTGTTCTAGCGAATGAAACCTATGGTTGATCATTTTTTAACTGATATAAGCTGAGGACATTGCTCTCACGAATCATAGGCTGATTACTACTTGTCGAGAGAGGAGGCACTATTTCTGACTCGTCATGACACGAGTCATCCATCCGTGCAGCTCACAATGTTGTAAATCGAAGCTGTCTCTCTTTGATATGCCCCAACAGAAGTTTCTATTAAGCACAGTGACTTTATTACAATTAACCCATTAAACACAATTAGTTTCCCGAGTGCCCCATTAGAATTCGTGATACCCAGCTCAGGTCCATATTTTTTTGATCCAAGCTGCATGCACATGTTGGCTGAACTACGTATTGCCCATTCTGATGGAACGGACTGCGATGATAGTTATTCTGCATACCCTGAAACCAACTTTCTACACTCCATATTCAGTTAGTGTGAGGTGTATTTAAACCAGGTCAACATTTCGGCAGGAACGGGTTATTATCACCTACGAGCCTATCTGGAAAATGTCCTCAACTTTCCAAAAGAAGCGAAGGATACCTTTTT